>WAAB01016684.1:48118-153022 GCA_013389865.1 Piaya cayana | reverse complement strand
TTTTTCCCAGCATGTCAGAGCTGTCATCTAAGGCTTGTGAAAATTAATGGATGGATCTGTAGGGCTGAAACTTACTTTGGTTTGGTGATCGGTGCTCAGTTTGGAATAATCTTACCTGAATTAAATGTCTCTTGAATGAGACTTGAAGGAAAGGCAGTCATGTCCTCTTTGTGTATGTAATATTAAAATAAATGGGCATAGTACTTCTCATTAAAGTGTTTGTTTCATGATACTGATCACTCTTTCCCTTGTTTTGCTGCTAGTTAATTACAAAAGTGACTACAATTAAGAAGCATGGCATAAGAACTACATGTCTACAAAGCTTTATGAATTCCAGTTCAGTGCTGCCTGATGCTGATGAAAAAAATCTACAGCATTGGGTTTTGAGTTTTTTCTCAGCCATCAAGAAAAATGTGCAAGCGACTTATGTTTTCGGTTTTATTAGGTTCTTTGAAGAAGATCCAAGCATGCATCAGGCCTTACTATGAGCTGAACATTAGACAAATACCTAAGCAGGAGTTCAGTGGACAGTCACACCTCTGGGTGTCTCTTCCAATGTAAATTATTCAATAATTGTATGATCATAACCTAAGAAACTGTCTTATGCATGTGAAGAAATAATGTAATGTTCATTCCATTCTGGTTGTTATTCTGGATTAAAAAGTCCTTTCTTTTTCCTCCAGCAGTCTTTCATCAGCCCTCCTCTGCATTGCTTTGTTTTTCAAATAACCTCTTCCACTACTGTCTTTATTCTTTCCAGTGGAAAAGTATTTCTGGTCAGTGAACCTCTGCAGCTTTAAGGCTCTTTGGATTGCACTTGATACCTAGGAGGATTAATCATTTATTAGATGCTGCTTTCAACTGCCTTCCCTGTAGGCCGTCTGTCTGTCATCTGTCTTGAACTTTTCCAAAGCACTGAAGCATTTCCCTTGTAGAGCTCAGCTCATTACTTGCCCATTGACCAATTATCTCCTCATGCCTTTCAAATTCCTGCAGCCACAAACACACTTACATAGCATGCTGCTTTAGCTGTTTCTCACACCTAAGTGTAAAATACTCACAAGATTATAGAACTCCTCTTACCTCTCTTCAATTTCTAGTGGGTCAGACTGTTGCCAAATTACCATACAAATTACAGAGCATCTTTGGACAAATGGATTGAATAGAGAAGGAAGTGTTGCTAATATTGATCACTCACATGCTGCAGTTTATGAATTTATTTATGATGCTCTGAACAACCATGCAGTTTTATGTCAGCTGGTGTGATAATAAATTAGCATTGTTTTTCCTTTACTCCTGTATAACAAAGGAATAATTTAATAAACCTGTGCTTTTCACCACTGAAATATTTAATATATTTTATGTGTTTGGTAAATGGAAATCCTAATTAAAAGAAATCCAAAAGAACATTCTTTTTCATGTGTTTTACTAAGAATTTCAGTTCAGTGCTGCCTTACGCTGACCAAAACAAATCTACCTTTTATTTTTTTTTTCTTGATTAAGCATGACAGAAAAACTGAATGCGATTAATGTTTTCGGTTTGGTTGGGAAACTAGATGTAATACTAATGTTTTCTGAAGGACCACTGTTTTTATTCCCAGGAATGCCTTTGAACAAAAGGTCCTTGTTCACCAGTTAATAGTCTGACGTTTTCTTTGTTTCCATAGTAATACAGAAAACAGGCTTTTTTTCCCCCCCACTTTTAGCCTTAAATCACCATTTGCCATTCAATAACTTGTGATGTGATAATTCCCTGTAATTGTAAATTAAACTAGGAACAATTTTATTCGTATGCTGTTTGCTCCTTGCTTCATTAAGCACTCCCGTCTGTACTTGCAGGAAACATTCCAGTTCTGGAATAATTAGGCCTGTTGTCCTGTGCAGGGCTAATGAATACAAGAATTGTGCAGGTCAGTCTCAAAAACTGTGTGAATGAAGCCATGCAGGTGTCCAAACACCTTGCTGATGTGATCTTGTTAGCTCTCACTTACAGGGAAGCTGTAACTGTACAGAAGTATGGGCCTAGTTCTACCTTCTGGCAAATCAACAGAAAAACTTCCATTGGTGAAATGGAAGTGTGAGGCTACTAAGGATTTCTCATCACTCTCACCAACCTGTGCCTGACCACTGTTTTCCTAGAACGTTTATCCAGTGATGTTTTATAGGAGTTATATAAATGAGAGGCACAACTTTGGTTTGAAAAGGAGGAGAGAGAAAACCAGCTACATAAACAAGAAACTCTGTCAGGTGTATTATAACTGGGAGTCCTTCACAGACCACTTATAGGCCACACTATTTTTCACAGGGTGATTCTCACACCCTATCTCCTCCACCCTCCACTTGCATCAGTTAACCAGATGTAGTAATGGCTCTACCAGCTACAGTTCACAGTTGCAGGAACACAAACGATTCAAAGTAATATGTACTAAGTACATATGCATATGTACTTAAACTGTAGCAATAAACAAACCTACTTTACAATGCTTTTTGTCCTAGAGGGTTTACAGGGAACAAATTTTCATGAATTCCTTGGGGAGATGGAACACAGTTCAGAAACCCTACTCATCTCCCATGGGTTTTCTGGCATTAGTGGAAGCATGCTACAGTCAGTATTTGGCCTCCGTTTTGATTCAAATTTAGAATACACCATGACTTCTGAACAGTTACTTCCATTCAAAGAGCTAAGGCCAGCAAAGATGTAGAAAGGAAGGGTAGTATTTTTCCATGCATAACTGATCACCAAAATCTTATTGCGAACAAAACAAAGCTACCGAACCACTGTACCCATTAGGTGGCTAATGTGGAGTCTGCAAGAGTAAGGTTTGATCCAGTCTTCTGAATGTGATATTTGCAGTTTATATTCTGCTCTCTGATAACATGTTTCTCTATTAACCTTGAGAAGCCTAATTATTTCTTTATTAAGAATTTGTCTGAAACAAAACACTGTAGTAGTGTGTGTATATATATATTGCATTACTTTCCCTAAGAATTTCTACAGAATCCTACTGGTCATAAAGTAAAAGTTACTTCATGTTGTTTCATATAATACAAAATTAATTTCTGGAAATTAATGTTGAGAAGCTCACTGGATTCTTCAAAAGCATTAGTTTCGTGTCATTTATATTACTTGCACCTGATTTTTCATCCAGTTCTCCATTTTTATTCTGGGATTACTTTAACATGGCAGGAATTACTTAAAAAATAGTACTTTAGTTTTAAAAAATAATCTTATGATAATTACTAAATTATTTTTTTTAAATTGTGCAGTGTTAGAGATATCTCTCTTACCAACACAATTTAATTCCATATCTACTCCTTTCACCTAAGGTTGTCATTTATGATAGGTCTATATAATCTAATGTCATGAAGTTACACAGAGGTTAAACAGCCCATCATTTTCTTTGTTTTCTGCTGTTTTGCTTGTAACTGGTTGCTCACCAGTTTGTTCATTTCCTTTATGATGCTCTTTATATCTGTCCCATTCCTGGAGGCTTGAAGTGCAGTCTCACTGAAAGGAAAAATAAGGACCAAATCTCCTATGCGGGGGATAGGCCTCTGGTCTTTATCTGAGAGGAAATAAGGATGTGTGGTTAACTCATAGTTGCAGAAATCAGGTGTAGGTAGCCAGCAGATGAGTTGGGCAGACTTGTGTGGAGAATGCCTGGCTCCTGGGATTTGTTTATTTTTATCTTCAGCTTTTGATTGGGAAGGTATTTTTGGCATGCTCAACCTTTTCTGCAGCTGGGAAGTCAGTGTTTTTCTTGGATGTGCACTGGCAGTTTTCTTGGTCAGGGTAGCCGCCTTATGAATTGAGTCCCTCGCAGGTTGTACAGAAGCAGCAGAAGGACATTTAGCCACTTTTTGCCTAGTGAGTAAGCCAGGGCTCTCTTTGCTGGCTCTCCCATCAGCAGTATTCCAGAGCACCTGCCTTCTGCTATGCTTTATCCCAGCCACTTGCTTTTGCCTGAGGGTGTCAACCTGCTTGTAGTTCAGCAGTTCAATAATATCGTGAAGAAGTTTTCTTTTCACAGTGTCGTCAATGGAACAGTCTAAACACAAGGCTGGATTGTAGTTGACTTCTAAAAGCCACGGTTTGAATTTGCTGTCAATCAGGATGTCAAAGCCAAAGAGCTCAAAGCAATTGGAAGCCACTGGTAAGGGGGTTACAGCCAGAAGTGTGAGAATCACTATGTTATTGATCTTCTGCCAGAGAAGCATGTCATCAATCCCTAATATCTGAAGGTAAGAACGAAATTTGCTGAATGTCCATTTGCAGCCACAACCAATCCCTTCTTTATATTTTTTATATGAAGCTCCATATTTGTTGATGCTGGTATTTGTTAGGTGGGCATAGACATTGTCCAGAGAACTGAGGTCAAACTTTTCCGTAGCAAACCTCACCAGTCCTTCTTCATAAGTATAAATGGTGAGGGGGCAAAAACTAGTGACACACACATAGAGGCGCAGGTCCATTTTATATCCTGAAATGAGCAAGGGGTTGCTAATGTACTTCTGCACAATGACCGTACAGTCATATACTAAGTCTTTAATGTCTTGGAAAATGACTATGCCCCTTCCACGGGAGAGGTCCACTGGCTTGCAAATCCAGTAGCTAGGTCTTCTGCCTGCTGACTGTCTCTCCTTGCTATATTCTGCTGCAAATTTGATGTAGTCATTGGGCATGATGAATGCTACAGGACTAAACTCATACAGAGCTGATCCATATGCTGCTTTCATACGTTTCAGACACCTTGCCAAGTAGTCTTTTCTGGTGATTCGGACAGCTTCTGGGTAGTGGTTCAGTCTTTGCCATGGTTTAATGCTGTGGTGGTCTGCCATGCGGAAAGGTGAATTCTGCCAATACAGATTCCAGTCTGCATCATCTTGCTCCTCTTTGTCAAACTCAGTCCAGCCACGTTCCAGTAAAACCTCACGGACTATCGCAGGGACATTCTCATGGAGACGGAACACCAATGGCCTCAAGATATCTCTTTCATCACAGTTATCTGCCAACATTTCCATCTTACTAGCTGAAAGAAAACAGAATCACCAGGAAGGAAACAATGAAAGTAATGCTACTGATTGTGCCATCAGTCATCACCTTTGCTGCTTTCTTAATGCCTGTCACTCACAACATATTCTCAAAGCGTGTTGCCCCTGTGCACTCCTATGGTCCACAACTGAGAAGTCAAAGGCTACATTGAGCCTGAGAGATATGTAATACGGGATGGATTCCAGACAACTGTAAAGGCAGCACCAAGCACTGACTGCTGCAGAGTTACATGTCTCCACGCTTTATTTACATTTCCTGTGAGGTAGTTCACTATGGCAGCAGTTGTCCCAGAACCTTTGCAATTCTTGGATACTTGGGAAATTGTTGGAAAAATACTTTTGTGGGTTTTGCAACTGCCTCCAGCCTAATGGCTGTAACTTTGCCCAGTAAGACTTACTTTGCACTGCTGAGACGTTCTACTAACTTAGCATGTTGCCCTGCTCTGAGCAAAATCTCTTGGTTAAGATTATAAAGCTCAATGAAAAACTCACTGCAGGCAGTAGGAAAGTGATTGATACCAAGGTTCTTTTCCTTCTCTGACATGTGCTGACTTAACTCACCAATAATATTCTCTTATTCCTCCAGTAAAGTCCTCCACAGTTACTGAAGAGCAGGACACACTGCCTCATCACTTTCCTCTCAATAAAATATGTTCCATGGAAATGTATTTAGATTCTAAGTGAAATACCATTTCCCACTATCTATAGTGGAAGTAAATGATGGAAGTAGATGAGGAGTCTCTGCCTTCGAAGCAACTACAGAAACCAAGGGAACACATCATACCTGGAAGCACTCAATGCAGCTGAGTTTGCCAGGTATGCTTTTTCTGTAGAAAAATTACATTTTGTTGAAATGGAAAGCTTTATTCCAGAGAATAAATATAATCTTTTAATACCTTTTTTATTTCATTTCAATTTCCTTGTTTTGAAATTGTCAGAATATCTCATTTTAATTTTTAAAAAAGACAATGATTTGGAAAGACTTTTTAAAAATGCTAATTTAGTTTTCAATCTAAAAGCTCGGATGTGAAATGAAAAGCTTTATCATTATGAAAATGGAGATCAACATAATTCAAGAGTTTTGCAAGTCAAAAAACAGCTTAAGATTCTCATTATTTTATTTGAATGTGAAAAACAATTCAAAATTCCTACAGGATGAAAAAACACACTTCTCTTGCCACCCTGAAATTTCTTCACTCTCTTGTATGATGTACCTATCTTTTGCCTGTCCAATGTATTCTGCTGCTGCTAACAGGCTCTGAGGGGCAACCACAAAGCAGTCACAGAGCTCTTCTACAAGCAGTGTTGTGGAGCCTGCAATAAGCACACTACCATGCAGAAAGCAAATCCAGGGGAGTCTCAACATGGGCTCGATGGGAGGAGAGTTTTACAGAAGGTTCCAGGTGGTATTTCAGGGAGGCTGGGCAGAAGGGCAGTGGTCTTGGGAGTATATGGCTCCTTTACCTTAGGACAGTAGTAAGCAAGTTAAAAATACCACTGGACCACCTTCTATCCTATAGTGAGGGAATCATTACCTAAAAATGAAGGGATTTGAAGTGAGCTTTGGTCCAGGATATGAGGAATGATGTTCCTATTGGAAAGGGACATTAGGCCTCATTAATGGGCTGAAATTGTGGCCAAAATTTGAATTGCTGTATATGATGACTTTCTACATTCCAAAGTAACATGCAATTCTGTATTCCAATAGTAATAGGTATATTAATGTATTTAGTGATGTTTTACAGCCAGACTTGTAGTACCATCCCATCTCAGGTTTAAACTAGTGTTGGAAAGGAGCAAGATCTACACTGCACTGGGATTATTGCTCTGAATACCCTTAGAGAGCAGAAATTCACTCCCTGTACAGACTGTAGTTGGATTCGCCTTAGTGAGAGCTTCGCTTGGGTGAGGGGTTTACAGGGAAAACACAATACATAGGTACTGAAGTGTGGTCATGATGTAATACGATTTACATAAAATACCAGGAAGGGGAAAGTAGTCTTGCTGTGTCTCTTGAAGTCAGTGCTTCCTTTCAGACCAGAGGAAGCTGGGACCTTGCTGCTAAGCTTGCATATAAACCTAATATGGTGGTCCAAGGAGATGTTTATCATCTCTGTTTCCATTTTCTTTCCTGGGAGTTCTTTTTCCTGTCTTCTTATTAAACACCACTATGTCACATGCTGGGAAAAAAAAAAGCCCTAAACAACAACTACACAATGCTAAACAAGTTTCATAGTAGCTGGTTCAAATCCTTAGGCAAAGATTATTAAATTAAGAAAAACATGATGTAATTGAAAGTAGCCATGATAAGCATTCAGATGGGGCAACTTATAGACTGCAGTTAGCTTTGTCTTTTCTGCACTGCTCACCATTGCTACTAGCAGCGTTCAGTGAAAGGCACTGTTGTACATGAATCACAGCCTCCACTAGCTAATCATAAATAAAGCTATTAGCAATGTCTGAACAAAGGAGACTTCTTTTGTGGTTTGTTCATGTCAGCTTATATTAATGGAAAATGTTTCAAACCTGCATTCAGAGGGTATTTTACAGGAAATTGGCTCACCAAGTCCAGCTTCAAATTCCTTTGCAATTAAGCGCAAAGAAAATAAAATATTTTACCTAACAATGAACACCAATCTGCTTTTAAGGAAGTCATTATCACATATAAGCAGAAGCTCTTGAAGCGCAATTATGAAACAGTACTCTAGGATTAGCAGTTGGTCTGAATGAATGAACATAAATCTCACTTGCTTTACTCTGTAAAAATGTCCCTAGCTGAATGCCCACCTCTTCATTAGCCTGCATTCCTAGAGGGCTCTACCTTCAGCCTAATCCTTAATAACCTGGCAAGTCCCCCATGTGTTCGAAGACATTGTTCCTTGTCTCTAACCATGCTTGAGTTTAACACCTACCTACCACTGCTGCCGACTGGTGCCTAGAAGCAGAGATCTTCCCCTGAAGAGAACAGGACGTCATCACCTGTGACCTCTGGCTCCAGAAGCCATGCAGTCCCACAGAAGTGCTCACGGAACGCTGGGCTTCGTGCTGGCCATGTCTGCTTACAGTTGCTCAGTTGTACACCTATGGGAAGAAACACAAGCCTTAATGTTTAGGCATTAGAAGTGTGAGTTTGCTGAGTTAAATCAGAATGTTTCTGGGCAATTAAATTCGGCAGACTGACTGGCCGTCCTATTGTCTTTATGCCCTCAGAGATCATAAAATGGGTTTGGCAGCTGCCTGCCTAGGGAATTTACTTCAGAAATCATAGAAACACCACCAGGTTGGAAGAGACCCACCAGATCATCGAGTCCAACTATTCCTATCAAACACTAAGCCATGTCCCTCAGGACCTCACCTACCCGTGCCTTAAACACCTCCAGGGAAGGTGAATCAACCACCTCCCTGGGCAGCCTGTTCATAGAGTCATGGAATGGTTTGGGTTAGAAGGGATAAAGATCATCCTGTTCCAACCCCCGCCATGGGCAGCGACACCTCCCACCAGCCAGGCTGCTCAAGGTCCCATCCAACCTGGCTTTTAACACTTCCAAGGAGGGGTCATCCACAACTTCCCTGGGCAAGCTGTTCCAGTGCCTCACCACTCTCATGGTGAAGACTTTCTTCCTAATGTCCAATCTAACCCTTCCCCCTTACAATTTAAAGCCATTCCCCCTCATCCTGTCACTCCATGCCCTTGTAAAAAGTCCCTCCCCAGCCTCCTTGTAGCTTCAGGTACTGGAAGGTTACTATAATGTCTCCTCTGAGACTTCTCCAGGCTGAACAAACACAACTCTCTCAGCCTGTCTTGGTATGGGAGATTCTCCAGCCCTGTGACCATCTTTGTAGTCCTCCTCTGCACCGGTTTCCTTCTTATGCTGGTGACTCCAGAACTGGGCACAGAAATCCAGGTGGGGGTCTCATGAAAGCGGAGTAGAGGTGGGGGTAGAATCACCTCCCTCGACCTCCAGGGATGGACCATCCACTCTAACGCCAAATAACCATCCCAGTCGTCCCTTGAGGTGATGTTTTCCGGCTGGTCCCCGCCCAGGCTCCCCCCGGGCCGGGCTCTCTCCGCAGGCGGCCACGGGCACAGCTAAGGGCATCCCCCGGGCGCTCCCGAAGGCCCCCAAATGCGGTGCATCGCGCTTCGCTGCTATCTGCGAGAGGATTTAGTATTTAAAGCCGCGCTCGCTGCGGCTGGGGTCCCGGCTAAAAGCTCCCCTCCCCGCCTTACCCGCTCACGGAGCCGCTGCCCCGCACCCCGATGCTGCCCGGCCACGGGCGAGGGCGGGTCCTCCCTCCTCTCTTCCTCCCCTTCCCACCCCCTCCCCAGCCTCTTCCTCGGAAGAACCTTCAGCCCGCAGAGCCGAGAGTATCCCGGGCTGCAGCGAAAGAAACGTTGCCAGCAGGTCCGGGGAGGTGGTTCTGCCCCTCTGTTCCTCTCTCGTGGCACCTCACCTGGAGCACTGTGTCCAGTTCTGGAATCCTCAACATAAGAAGGATGTGGAGCTATTGGAACGGGCCCAGAGGAGGGCTACAAAGATTGAGCAGAGGGCTGGAGCACCTTCCATACTAGGACAACCTGAGAGAGTGGGGCTTGCTCAGCCTGGAGAAGAGAAGTCTCCGGGGAAACCTTATAGTGACGTTCCAGTACCTGAAGGGGCTACAAGAAAGCTGGAGAGGGACTATTTACAAAGTCTTGTGGTGATAGCACTAGGGATAATGGGTATAAACCGCAGAGGGGCAGATTTGGACTAGACATAAGTAAGAATTTTTTTACTATGAGAGTGGTGAGGCACAGGAACAGTTTGTCCAGGCAAGTTATGTCTGTCCCATCCCTGGAGGTGTTCAACGCCAGGTTGGATGGGGCCTTGGGCAGCCTGATCTAGTGGGAGGTGTCCCTGCCCATGGCAGGGGGGTTGGAACTGGATGATCTTTAATGTTCCTTCCAACCCAAACTATTCTGTGCTTCTATGATTCTATGATTATATGATTCTATGACCTCAGAGTGGGTAGCAGTTTCTTGGGAAGACAAACACCAAAACCAGGAAAATCCCCCCTTCCTCTTCCTTTCCCATCTGCTTTTATTGCCAAGCATAGCCTGATGTGGTATGGAATATCAGTTTGGACAATCTGTCTCAGCTGTCCTGCTGTCATTACCTCCCAGTTTCTTCTGCACTTGCCATCTACTGTTGAGGGGGCAGAGTGGGAAAAAGAAAACCTGGATGCTGTGCAAGCACTGCTCAGCAACATTCACA
Organism: Piaya cayana; assembly: GCA_013389865.1. NCBI lineage: Eukaryota > Metazoa > Chordata > Aves > Cuculiformes > Coccyzidae > Piaya > Piaya cayana. The sequence continues at coordinate 142,715 of WAAB01016684.1, read as the reverse complement.
ACACTGATGTGTTATCAACACTGGTTTAATTACAAAAATCCAGAACACAGCACCATATGGGCTGCTAACAAGAAAACAACTCCATCCTATCCAGACTCTGTACAGGAGTAAAGAGAAAAACTTACCAAGCTGTATATCCTCTGAAGGAGGGATCATCTTTTTGTTCTGAGATTATATATCATCTTGTATCTTGAAATCCCATTTTCTGTGTTGGGCTGTTAGAAAGAAAGAGTGATTACATTCACACAGGATTTTCACTGATGTTGACCTCAAAAATCCCCTTTACTTCACTTGCCACTGAACATTGCTGTGTAAAAGAGGAGGATTTGGAGATGTGTTTCACTGTTATCAAGATGAAATCAAGTTTCAAATCAAGTGGAAGTAGGGCAGGTTGAGAATCAGCAGCAGCCTAGCAAATCCATCTGTAGTATCTGGGCAGCAAGGAGGCTGTTGGGATTCTGCAGGCATGGTAGTTTTGCCATTTGTATTTCCAACAAAGAGATTAACAGCATGCATTTGAGCTGACAGGGCAAAACCACAAGATAAGGGTGAGTCTGTGAGGAAGCCTACCTGCCACCTCATTTTCTGCAGTGCATAATGAGTTGGAGATTGGGAAAAAAAAGCTTATCATTTGAAAAAACATCAGTCAACAGAGGTGAAATCTGGAGGGGAGTCCAGATGATTGCAAACAAGAAACATTAGAGAGAGTAAATAGCATGAATGGTGCTATTATTTAAAAGTCCTAACAATGTGATGGGGTTTTTTTCCACTTAAATATAATATTGATTTCTGTCATGTTGTTACACCATATGGTGCTTCATCCTCCTATGACAGTTAATAACTGAGAAGTAGTTTCAAATATTAGCTCCATGGTATGCAGCAACTTAACTAGCCATGTAGTTTGTTTCCAGGGACAGCACTAATCTTGGAGATGAACGGCATTTTTTAAATTCCTTTTATCCTGTCTGCCTCACACAGGGGATCTGATCATTGTGTCATTACCAGTAATGATCATAGTATCTGCACAGTGTTTTCTTATCAAGATGTAGGGACACTACTCAGTAATTGCACTGTAGCACTCTTCTCCTTTCAGTAAAGCCATAAAAATCCAAATCTAGAAACAATATAGCTTGCATAAAACTAAACAAAAGTTGAAATGAGATGAAGGAAATCCTCATCTGAGTCACTGCTAGATATATACAGTTCTCAAGGAAATATTACAGCATAGGCTCTTCCTCCTTTTCTCCTTCTTGCTCTATGACTTGCAATGTATATGCTTCCGCTTCATGACTGGGTTCCCCAAGTAGCATGCCCTGACAGCTTATCTTGAAAATAAACAGCTCTGTCTGTGGATGGGAAAGTGGGGAAAGCTTATCATGGCAAGTACTTGGTCATGTGGAAGGTGCTTATTTTGGGAGAAAAATGCTTTAAGCTGTGACGGAAAAATTGGAGACAGAAAAACCAAAAGGGAAAGAGTTCTGGGATAGAGGGATGGCATAGGCAGGAACACCATTGTCTGCTGACTTAAGACAAGCTGGTGGACTCAGTGCTTAGTGGATTTTGTGGTGTTCAGTTATGAACTAGAGATATAGCTAGTTTATGACTTGATGTTATTTACAGCAAATGTTATGGAATGCAGGATAAGAACAATATAAATCTTTGTGATGGGTGGTTCTATGAAATGATGTGTTGTCTGCGGTGAGGTGAGCAACCCCAATTGCTGTCATCTTCTAATTTTGCATGTGGGTTTTTCAGGTTTGATTGTAAAGCTATGGTACTAAGTTGGTTAGACAAATACAAAAATGTGAGGACTTGAAGAGTCTTGTTTACATTTATTAAGACTTTATTAATTAAATAAAACCATTTAGTTGGTCATTGGTATGAAAGGGTGAAGTTAGATATCTTCACTTATAAAGTTGAGATGTCAAAAGAGATTTTTACTCCTGAGACATTTGCATTATACTGTTCTTAAAATCTGTTCCTTTACCATCTTCTGGAGACAATACACTTAGGAACATCCTTGTAGGCCTGCCTATGGGAGCCAGACAGTTCTCTTTGCCACCATCGCTCTGACCCTGTTGGATCACATGTGAGTTTCCTGGGTGTGGGGAGATATATTTTCCTTCTTTGTAGCAGTAGGTGTCCCAGGGGATCTCTTAGCTTCAATGTATTCAACCGCTCCATAGGTCACCATAGACAACACAAGCACAGACAATAAAATGTATAGTTTGATGAAGACTTGCAATTTAGTGCTATAAGCATAGGCGATGACAAATCCAAGTGATTCCCAGAGACGATAATTTGCAAACGCAGCCTCCTTGTGTTTCTCAAATAAAATGCCGTAGAGTCCTAGAACGAAAGAGAGACACAGCTTGTGAAGATTAAGTCTGCAGCCATGTATTTTCTGTGATGGGAATAAACAGGCAACAATGAGGAAAATAGAACCTCCTTATAAATGTCAGAGAAAGGAAAGTACAGGCTTTGTCTTAGAATATTATGGTGCTCCTATGAATTTGTATAAGTGAAATAGCAAAAAAAAAAAAAAGAAAGAAAAAAGAAAAACTAGAGAATATCAGAGAAGGGCATGTCCCTTGTTTTCACCTGAACTTGGCCTTGGGGAGCCCCCAAGTGAGGCTTGCACAACATTGCTAATGGTAGCAACATGTGCTGTTTGTACTTGCCAATTTAAGAAAAACAAACTGATTCTAAATGCTTCAATCAGAAAGTTAAAGAAAATAGAACACACAGATCTACAAATGAGCTCAGATTTAATACACAAAGGAGATTTACCCTCAGAGATAAGCAGGTTTTCAAATTTTCAGCTCCTGGGTGGGTTGGCAAAAAGAATATCCTTGTTGTATACAGAACCTCTGGGCAACAACTGGAAAATTTGCTTGGCATAAATATTTAGTTAAAATAATCATCCTGATGCAGTCAACTTCACTGGGAAGATCCCACTGAGTTCACTCTGTTGCATATCCACAACTAGGAGTCAGGGAGGGTTCCCCAGGCTCCAAGTCTGACTGGTCAGGCATACAGAGAAGGGAAGAGAGCTTATTTTCCACTAAGTGTTAAGCTATCATCAGTGGTGATAAAGAAATGAGCTTTTCCACTGATTCAGCTGTGGTGTGCAGAGAGGGAGGGGGAATATATAATGAACCTCTGCTCTTCCACTTCTACATCTAACAAGACATCTGTTTGAAATATGCACATTCAGCCAAAAGGTACGAAGGAATATAAAGTTCTCTCAAAATCTGCATAGGCTCAACTAACCATTCAGTTTTACTAAGAAAGGAGAGGCATCAGATCTATGTAAAACCTCACTGCTTCATGATGACTATAAGAAGACATCTGTTGAAAGTTTCAGTTTAGACATGATGGATGTGGTTAAGAGCATCACAAGATGTGCTTAGTTCATTAAACTGGCGGAGTGTAGTATAGTAAGAATGATTTGATAATCCTTCATACTTTTGCCTAATAAATGAACAAGTACAAATTGTTAATATAACTTTGCTGACATGCCTTGTATTATCTTCTGAAAAGAGATTACTGAGTAGGGTTTAATAGAAGGTTTCTGATGTTGTGACAATTCTATGTGTAAAGTTTCTGACTTTCACTCAGTACCTGTTTTCCTTTGTTATTTTGAAGCTGTTCTTTTTCATCAAAACAATGGGAGAGTTGAGTGGGGATCTATTTCAAGGTTCATCTATAAGGGTTGACTTGGGAGAAAAGCTCTTTTTTCTGGGATGCATATATGGTATTGGCTAGCAGTTACATAGAAGCATAATGGTGCTTTTGCCTTGAACCTAAACTTTTCATAGAATCATGGGATGGTTTGTGTTTGAAGGGACCTTACTAATCACCTAATTCCAATACTCCTGCCACAAACAGAGACATCTTCCACTAGATAAGACTGATCAAAGCCCCATCCAACCTGGCCTTTGAAACTTCCATGGATGGGACATCAACAGCTCCTCTGGGCAACCTGTTCCATTTCCTCACCAACCTTATTGTGAAGAATCTCTTCCTAATACCTAATCTGAATCTCTTCTTTCAGCGGCAGACACCCACTATGATGTTAATTGTGCCCTTTAATCCTGACCCATAGGCTCTTGGTTGACTCCTCATCCACCCACAGGCACAGCACCATGCATCCCATCTGGTCATTGACTAGAGAGCAACACCTCTTCATTTCTCCTGCCTGTCATNCTAATTCCAATACTCCTGCCACAAACAGAGACATCTTCCACTAGATAAGACTGATCAAAGCCCCATCCAACCTGGCCTTTGAAACTTCCATGGATGGGACATCAACAGCTCCTCTGGGCAACCTGTTCCATTTCCTCACCAACCTTATTGTGAAGAATCTCTTCCTAATACCTAATCTGAATCTCTTCTTTCAGCGGCAGACACCCACTATGATGTTAATTGTGCCCTTTAATCCTGACCCATAGGCTCTTGGTTGACTCCTCATCCACCCACAGGCACATCACCAAGCGTCCCATCTAGTCATTGACTAGAGAGCAACACCTCTTCATTTCTCCTGCCTGTCATCCTTCTCCAGGCTCTGGGCATCTATCACTGGCTTGGACATGAGACTAGTAAACGTTGGAGGGACTGAGGTTCCCCTTCCCTGGCTACTTAAGTCTAAAGCTCTCTTCTCCAGCTTGGCAAGCCTTATCACAAATGCTGTGAAGTGCCGTGTAGGCCAAGCTGCCTGGCTGAAACTTTAGCAGGACCTATTGGGTTGGCTGAGTGGCAAGGCTTCTCAGTCTGAATTCTTGCAGCTTAATTCATGGAAATTATCCTCCATGATCACCACTGCCTATTTTCCCACTACTTCCCCTGATACTAGTAGGCACGGGTGTATAACAGGAGTGCTGGAAATTGTTTGAGTCTAGGTTTATAAACTTTCCAGCCTAATTCGTATACTTTCTAAAGCTGCATGTCAGCCTGCAAAGAACTATTTTACTGTAGTCAGTCCGATAGGTCTGTGCTACACTACTGTTATGCCTCAAGTGCAGTTATAGTAGTAGTAGTAATAGCATCTGTGTTCAGTTTAGATAAGGAAGAGCACGACACACTCTGAAATGAAGCCTCTTTCACTGGAAATAAATATAAGTGTCTACACAAACTTAGGGAACCTTCCTAAGATGAAGTGACTCATCTGCTGTGAGCCTGTATATCCTCCAGGGGGAACTCCAGCATTAACTGTCCACAGCAGGCCAACTCTTTGATTACCATAACGTGTCTTAAGTGTGTGGCACAGTGCCATTGTATTTATTTAGTAATTAAATTACTGAAGACCAAGTAGCAGTGATGGAAACTGGTCAAAGGAAGGACCACAGACCTTGTCTCCCAATGCACCTCATAGCCTTTGGAGCTAAGAATTTCTCATCTGACATATATCTCTATAAATTTTCATATCGCATATATCTGCAAAATTTTCACAAGTGTCCTACAGGAATCTGGGAATAGAGATTACCTGTTACAATGCTGTCATAGTGGTTGTTCTTGTCACAGCCCTTCAGAGCTTACTTGCCATCAAGTAAGCACAAAGCTTGTCCCACTGTCTGTGCTTCATCTGAGGACTGGGAATTGCATCCATTTCCCAGCCTCCTTCTCTGGCACTTACCCTCTGTACTTATCCCTTTTCCTAATGAGGACGTAAGATGCCCCTTTATTGGGTATGCAGGGACCTTACTGAGGAGATGTTTTTTCTCAAAAGACATCTCAAATGTATATAAATACCTAAAGAGGATGAAGCCAAGGTCTTTTCAGTGATTTCCAATAACAGGACAAGGGGAAGAGGTACAAACTTAAACACAAGAGGTTCACTATCAGGAAACACTATTTTACTGTGAGGGTATATGAGCACTACCATGGGTTGCCTGGGGAAGGTATGGAGTTTCCCTCCCTGGAGACAGTCAAAAGCTAACTGGACGTGGTTCTGGAAAACTGGTTTTGGGTGACCCTCTTTGAGCAGGGCAGGATGACTTCCAGAGGTCCCTTCCAACTTCAGGCTTTCAGTGATTCTGAAAGAAGCCAGGTGTCTGAGGGCAAGGCTTTCTGGAAAAGAGAGAAACAGGATAAAGGGCAGTTCCCTTATCCCAGTGGGAAACTAAGATAGGGCTCTTGAGAGTGTTGGAAAGGCAGACAGGAAGACTGTCACTGAAGAAGCAAGAAATAAATGAACAGCTTTACTTGAGAGAGAGAAAATCCTCAAGTCCTTCCATGAACCTGAATAATGAGAGCACTGGTTTTAAATTTTACTAAAGCCATTAAACTATGTGTTGGGATGAGAGAAGATGAGAGGGTGACGTTTGATACACGTATTACCTCTCCCCTAAGGGATATGAGCTGGAGCTGCTGCAGTAGCAGAGAAGTCTGTCTTGTCACCTCCTTGCATGTAGAGGGGTAACTCTACACATGCTGGAAAGGAGTTGCTGTCAGTACCAGTCAAAGGACTGTGATGTTTTCTCTTTGGTTCTCTAGGAGGAACATGATAATTTATCTAGTGGATAAAATCATCTAAGCCACTGAAGCAACCACAGGGACCAGAGGGAGGGAGGCCAAGACATAAAACCGGATTTGGGCTCAGGTGAGGTAGTTCTGTCACATGGATGCTCCTGTGGCATTTGCCAAATATGAATTTGAGATAGAGGAAAATAGTATTCATGAAACAAGACAAAATAAGGGAGCAGGTGTCAGAGCATTTACCTGTCTTACTGACACAGGCTTTGGCATTGATTTAAAAACAGTGAGACTGACAGTGATTAACAGACTTTACTTCAAGTCATTGCAGACTGTAGCTTATTCTTGTCCTCTCCAGCACTTTAGAGCCTGTCTTTAGTCTCTATAAGAGAACTTACTCTAGTTTTCTTTGAGGGATAGTTTAAATAATCTTTTATGGAAGTCAGTTTGTATCAGCTCATTAGCTGAACTGTCGGTATATAATAATTGCACTGTATTGCAAAGCAGAACATAAAAGATTAATAAAACAACTGTAATGCATCAGGTAAGAAGTCCAATGTTATATATTCGGTAACTCCAAGGGTAAGAGTGTAAGAAATAAGGCAAGTATACAATGATCTTTCCCTCATTATGTCCTCTTGACTCTGGCAAACAAAGACATAAGGTCTCAGGTAACCTGATCTAGTGGGATGTCCCTGCCCATGGCAGGGGGGTTGGAACTATATGATCTTTAAGGTCCCTTCCAACCCTCACTGTCCTATGATTATATGGCTTTCTGAGCTGGAGATTTCCTCTGGACCACCAGGCTTTTATAGTCCCCAAGAACATTTTCCCCTGAAGTGATGTAATTCCAGCTTAAAATCATTTATATTTTTGGCAACTAATTCTATACTTTGATTTTGCTTTGTGTGGAAAAATGCATTTATTTTAATTTTGATAAAACCTGTTCCTGATAACTTTATTTGTTACCACTAGTTCTGTTTTTAAGAGAAATAGTGAATTTTTAATCATCTTCTCTTTATTATTAATTGTCTTTCTTACTGCTTTCCTTACTTATCACTTGTCCAGGTTAAGGTGTTCTGATTCAATAGTCTTCCTTCAAGTACAAATCTCCTGTAACTTTGCTCCTTTTTCTTGCTTTCTTATGCCTTATCACGTTCGATTTTTATTTTTGAAATCAGATAAAATTGGAACTGCAAGGATTTACTTGGTTGCATAATGTTGTTCTCTGTGGTTTTCTTCTTAGTTTTTTTTTTTATTAATAACTCCTAACAGCCAATTTGCTGCTTCTTTTGCTGCTGAACTTTGAGCTGATTTTTTATCCAGACTGCTCTCCTTTGTTGCAACAGGCAGACTAAATGTATCATTCTTCTAACTTTTCTAATTTTCTTTGAAATGCTTCTGATCCTCCAGAATATTTATTCTGAATACCCATCATCACCTTCTGCAGTGTTGTTCTCTCCTCATCTTGGAAAAATCTGTTTAATAAGTATTTTACTTCCTAATTCCCAACTTGTTCTTATTTCTTCTACTTTCCAATGAGATAACATATTTCTTTTAGATGCTGTCTTAAACCCATTATAATTTTATGTATGTGTTGTTTTATGAATACAAGCATGCACATTTTTATATCTTGAGAGGATTCACTGTTACCAGAACTTACCATTAGTTTGTGTCTGCCAAATGGAATCAGATAGGCCCCAAAGAGCAGGGAATACGAAAAACACAGCAAGCTGATTAGGGTGAGGTTTCCACAGCAGTAGTGCAATTATACAGGCAGTATTTGCCACTGCAGCTATTGATTTAGAAAGAAAGAAAAGAAATATATACATGGTTACAAACAGAATAGATGGTTGTAGATAACACTTTGAAACTCTTCCTCCAACTAGAGCACAAGGCAATTTTAAAATCTTCCTGGTTCATGGAAATTTGTGCTGACTGAGTTGATATCACATGAAAAACAGGACAATGCAGTCCTTTGACAGTTTCGATTAATAATTCTGAGCAAAATCCTGAGCTGAGAGATCCTTGGAGGAGATATGGCTGTTAGCCCATAGAACAAGGACTGCCACTGAGTAGGAGAAGGAGCTGCTGAAAGACTTGAGGCATGTGGGAAGCAGAAAGAAGCACCCGTCTGCTCCCCTTACCTAGGCCTTAAACCTAGATTATTTTCCAGGGCCAGAGGAGACAGTTAAAGGTATCTAGAGGGTCTGGTGAATTTTTGTCGTTTTTGTAAAAGCAGAATGTAAATGAATCACTGATTCCTCCTCCCACAGGCACACCTTTACAGGCTGAGTACAAAGAAACAGAACTGAGAGGTTCAGAAGTCTTGCGTCACTATAGTTTTTTTTAAATTATATTTATCTGGGATGTTTTTTAAATCTAAAATGAGTTTCATGGAGCGGGATGTACACCTAGGACAGACATGTAATGGAGAATCTCTGAAATAGTGACTGTAGCAAAAAGGACTCTAAATTTCTTCTTCCTTGCTTGGGTTTAAAATTTCCTGCGAAGGAAACACCTAGAATGCCTAGATGTATGTTGATTCAGTTAGTGACGTTTCTAATAGTGTAGGTTACTGTGTAGTGGAAGTAAGGTATCAGTACATTTCAGCGTGAATACCTTAGTGGATATGGGGGCACAAATTATATATTTCTGGGCATTTTTCTGCCTCCATTGCTCTGTTACTCATTGGAACAATGTTCTCTGGAGAGGAAGGTGTTCTTAAATATACAAGTCTTTCATCATACCAGCCTGAAATCACTGTCTCAAACAAAGGCTTTCAATTTAATCTAGCCTGACACACTGTCATATGATTCTTTTTCTTCCTATAGATCAAGTAGTGACAAGGACACCAACTGAACCTTTACAAAATTTCCCCAAACTCCCAAGCTGGTTGCTGAAATTTCCGTGTTCTCCATCCTCTGAAATTCAAATTAACAATGCAAGGTTCTCAGTTGCTTTCACTGCATATGGTGAGGAAGGTTCACTCTAACAGAGAAACCCTTCTCAGGTATAGTGAAGGCTTCAACATCTGAGTTGTAAGATCATTTATAAATGGTTGCATTAGAGCTGTAGGGCACTTTCTGAGTAGATAGCAGCCTCAGAGGCAGGGTGAAATACACCACCAACAAAGTGATGTAAGTCAGTGACCTCAATACGGTGGCCAACCGTGCTACCTCTCTTCTCATCAATTAAGTTTGCCTCCAGATTGACTTTGATTTTAATTAATAGTTGACAGTGAGCTCTCCTTTTTGTAGTGCATGCAAAGAAGGGAATATATCACATTGAATGTGATATATTACATAAGGTGTTCAGTCCTTCAAGTGACCTTTACATACCTAATGCAAATAGAAGTTTTCTACCCGTGAACTGAGAGATCTTTCCAAAGAGCAGAGAGCAGAGGGAATTTACAGCTGCGAAGCAGATCATCACGTAACCAACATAATGTATCCCCAGGGCACAGGTCACATAAGTCTGGAAGAAAAGCGACAGTGATGACATGTTTTCTTCAGTGAAGATATGTAACTAATGTTCAAGGGTCTTAGTCTGAGTATTTGGTGAATAGCTTGCTTAGATAAGATCAAACTACAGAGCTTGCTGACAAGTCCCTGGCATATTGACATAGTTGGCTTTCAGCAGTGATATTCCTAACCCAGTTCCCAATCAGACTCATGCCATGCAAACAAAGCAGTAACAAGCAGAAGAAATCAGAGCATTGCTCCTTGTGCAAATAAGCAGAAGTGACAACAGTAATTTTCTGCCCTTCCTTATATTGCCCAAGATATGAATATTGATAATCAATCAGTTGTTACAGAGCAGTTCCCAAGAAATGAAGAGTACCTCACCTATAAGAGTGTACAGCCAATGGAGGTGGCCATGGAGTGTCCCTTTCACTCTTCTGTCTGCTTATATGCAAAGTTTTAAAGCTTAACTGTGAAATAAGCAGCTCAGAAAGTTTACCTCATTCTTTTGGAGGCATTCTCAATGAATACCTGGATTGTGCAGACATATGCTATGTGTCTATATTTGTAGAGAAATTGGAGGAGCAGAGGTGGTTTTGATAATTCATATCTGTCAGGTTTTGGATCTCTTGCACCAGTGAGGGCTTTCAGCCACCCATATTGACGGTTCGCTCTTTTGCCATAAAGATTCTCAAAATAAAATATGTAATACGTGTGCTGACTTGCACTTATACAAACTCTAGGGAAACCAGAAGGAAGGAAGATATGAAGGCTTTGTGGACTTCTGACTTTTCTCCCAGTTTGTTATTTACAGCAAGCTGAGGAGTTTGAACCTGTAGCTCTCTGCTGTGGCCTCTGCTGGTGAGTTAAACTCTCTACAGTGTTCTTTTTAAGGCTGTTCCAAGGGACATATTTACTTCTGGCCCCTCCTGTTTGAAGATGTCACTCAGAGTTCATTCAAGTAGAAATAAGCAGTAATTTAGAAAACCACAATCGCCATTTAAAGCATCTTAATTTAACAAGTAAATATGGATCAGATGCAATAGTAAGACACAATGGCACAAAACCCAATCAGATAGAAATAGATTTTCATTGCCATCCACACCTTTGTGTAGTCACCAGAAAGAAATCCCTGTTCAAACCCACTGTACATTGTCAGGGGGATTAGAAGACACTGTCTTTTATCTTTAAGATGCTTGAAAGTTGCTAGGAACGTAGACCAAAAGGATGGTGTTTCTAGTTTTTCTTTCTCAGTCTCTGCTTGATCAGATTTGATCTGGTCCAGAAATAGAACAATCAGCAAGACAGCTAGCACACCACTAGCTGCAAAAACAAAACAAAAAGTTCATGAAAAAAATGAGAAATGCTGGAAGAATGATGGGAAGTCGCTTGCTGCTGTTATTGTTCTGACTTGGTGTTTAGCTCTCTGTGGGATTTTTTGGCAGATGCATCTGGTTCCACTGCAGTGTAAAGGCCACTCCTGTGTAAACAAGGTCTGATGCACATTCACATCTTATGCATACAGCTGCGTACCTCACAAATCCCCTCAGCTTAACTGTGACTGGCCTGTTATGATAGCCGCTAGGCCAGCTGCGCACAACTGCAGAGGGTGATCACTAACCCTTCCAGGGCAAGTCATCAGGCACAGGGAGAGGGAGTTGGCCAGAAATAGCTCCCTTGGGAGCTATCAAAAGGCTTTAAATCAACACAAGAGAGGAATATTCACTTCCAGTGCCAAGGTTTTCATGGCTAGGGGGATCCTCCTTCAAATTCATGGAAAGAAAAATAAAAGGCTTGAAACAACTTCTCTCACACGGTATATGTTGCTTTCTTTTTCTTTTTCTTTTTTTTTTTTCTTTTTTTTTTTTTTTTTTGCCAGCTTAGAGCTATGGTTTGAGCACAGAATATGTGCTGTTTTAAACACGATAGTGAGCAACATTAAGGGACCTGAAAAAGATGGAAGTTACAGCTTTGAACCTCTTATTTTCTAGCATAAGCAGCATATAAAAGAATAGATGACATTTAATCAGAAAATAGGCATGTATGTTTCTGTCTGGGTTTGTTGTTTATAGAGTGAATCAATACAATTTTGCTTATGTTATCAAGAAGATAATCATGGCAACTGGTTGCTTTGTTACAGAGACAGGGCTGTGTGATATTTGCTCTTTTACTGATGTTGACTAGAAATCCGTCCATGTGGAGTAACAGAGTAAAAGGAAAATCAAGGGCTTTTCCCATCCACATTTCCTGTTTAATACTCTTATGTTACTGTGTATGGGCATGTTCCTTTCTGTGAACTTTTATATTATATATAAATATATTAACAGATTTATAGTAAATTGTCATCAATTTTTTATTGCTTATTGTTTCTTATTCATGTCTCTCAGAATGAAATTCTGTTGTCCAGTGTACTGGTGCTCCACTGTGGCTGAGCTGTAAACCGTTTGAGATATAAGTCACTGTCAGTTCTGTAAGAGTGTTTATTAGTTCTTACAGGCTGTTTGCAGAATCTACATGAGTGGGAGCAAGGGATCCACATTTACAGGGTGAATATTCTAACGGATATGTCAAATTAATCAAGAGCAATTATAGCAGATAAGTAACTGCATGGCTTAATAGCAGCGGGTATGAACATAAATAGAAATATTCACAGTCCTTGAGAAAACTAAGCAACAGAAGTCTTATCCATTTTTGCTTCCACCTGAGCCGGGCAAAATATGTATTCAGCAACTAAATAAGAGACATTAAAAAAAAGTCTCTGAATTAAATATTTAGCTATTTGTTTTCCCTCTAGGTAGAAATAGACATATCTTTTATTAAGCACATAGAAGAAAAATGAAACCCTACTGATGCGTGGTCAGTAGACAACTGGGTTACATTCATTTTACATGAGCAAAACCTAAGTGAGTGCTGTATATGGTAGCCACCAAATTTAAATTTAAACTTGTGAGTGAAACCTGCCTTTAGAAGAAAGGCATCAGCTCCAGCACAATCCAGAAAGGTAAGTGGGGATATTCTTTGCATTTTCTCACCACTTAGGAACAGAAGCTGGGGAAGGAGAGTTTGTTGTGATGTGCTTGTCTGATGAGGGCTGGGTCTGACCAGATCACATTCTTTCTGTCTTAATTCTGTGCGTCTGTCTCAACATAGAGAGTATACATATGGCAAATACTGCAAAGATATTTTAACAGAGCTAAGGTAACACATCACCTTGCCAGGTATTTCTCCTTTATCCAGAGAAGAACTCAAAAAAAGCTGGATAATTTTTGAACTTTCCTCACTGAATTAATCTTTGCATATCTATTTTTGTATTGTCAGTTTTTATGGCAACAGCCTTCCCTGTCTTTGATTCCTTTCTAGCCTTATGCAAGGAAAGTCTGTAGCAGCTGTAGTTACTAAATGGGAGACATGCCAATTCACCTCTTGCTTCTCTTTATCTTTGTCTTTCACACCAAAGTATTGCAATTTGAACATCTCAGAGGAGAACTGACTGAAGTTGTAAAAACTCAACAGGAGTCCAAAAACCACCCCCAAAGGATAGCATGTTCTGAGAGTCATGATTCAATTCCACCTCTAGTTACAGAGCAGTTCTTGTGCTAAAACTTTTTTATATGTGGTGGGACACCAGCCAGTTCTGAGAGGCATCCCCAGATGACTAGAAGTTGATGAGTTCAAGGACCACTAGCTGGGCTGCTCTTAGCATGTTGGACCTCTGCATCCATATATAAATCTGCCTGGTGCCATCAGTAACTAGTTCATTATTGTTGATCCTGAAGACAGTGAATTTAAAACTGTCATGCATAACTGGATAAACTGCTCTAGTCCTCTAATTGCAGTGGAGACATACTTTTGATTCTACTCTTCAGAGCAATGCTGACTTTGAGTGAAACAATAGGGTCACCATACAGGCCTTCAGCTTTGTTCCAGGTGAAAAGTGTGAAGAATGTTTTGTTCTGTTAGACAAAAGTGGTATAACTCTGGCAAAAAAGCATTTGAAGTTATTTAGGAAGGAGGTTTTTTACAGCTGTCATGTATATTACTTCCTTTTATCAAATCAGATTGAAGGAGGAAGTTTGAAACTTAATCTGCAAAGTCATGCTAGGTTTCAAGTAGTACATTCCCCATCAGTGGTGTTCATTAAAGACTATGTGGATTACTTACCAGTGTAGACCCCTAGCAGTGTGTAGATTAAGGAGTTGGAGGGTCCTGCTGACCCAGTGGTGTTAGTGGTATCAGCCATGCAGTCATATGCTCCACAACATGCCAAATCTTCTTCTGGGATTTCCACTAATTCAGTAAGAACCGAAAGAAAAGCAGGTCAGGGTAGAGATGAGTGCACAATATATGTAAAGATATATGGAGAAGGGAATCCAGGTGTCTGCTCCTGTTTCAAATTCCTTCTGATTAGAGGTGTTTAACTGCAGAATCCCAATTTAACACAAAAATTTGGTTTAACAGAAACAGTTGCTCAAGACAGAACACTGAATTGATAATTATATGGAGACATGGAGTAAAGCCATCGGCTAACATCTGAATTCAAACTCAGTTTGCAGTATTTAAAATTCCAATGTGTATCTATACTTCTTAATACATCCCAAGACAGGTTCCTCAATAAACAACACCATTGAGCTGATGGACCTCAGTTCTTACAGGAAGAACACATTCTTCCTCTCTGGATAATTTCTCCTCAAGAAAATCACCTCAAGGCATCGTTGTGTTTTATAAATTCGGATATGATAACCCACAAATGCAGTTTTCCAAGAAATCAGCTTTTCCCAGCTTTATTACTTTATTACTGGCTTTACTACCCTTAGAGAGCATACTTTAAACTAGAACAGTTTGGCAGGGTCTGGGCTAAAGCCTTTGTTTTGCTCAATCCCACCTGTACTGGACTGAGCACAAGTCAGAGCCACACACATGCATGTACGCACACACACTCTGTGTCACTGTAACACTGTGCATGCTTACTCCAGTTCCCTTTCTGTAAAGGAAAAATACTGCCCCAAAGTGTAAGCCTGAATAAGTTGTGTAGTGGGGAAGGATCATCAAAAAACATACGATTATTTCAATGCAGAGTTTGTCACTGGTCCAAGCATAATAAAGGGCAATAGAATGTACCTTGGCTGGTTCCTTAAACAGGACTTGATCTGTAATTTTTCAATTAGGGTTATTGTGTAACTACTTTAAGTGTGTTTTTCCTCATTGCTTCCAGTCAAAGCTGCTGCAACGTGAATCAGCTGCTAAGTAGCTTCATAAACAACTTTACTTTCAACATCAGGTAAAACTTAATAACATAAAGAAAATATTTACCTTACTATGGCCAGTGGCTATCACTACACAGTTTTGAAGAGACAGACCCTCAGTAGAATTACCATATGCAAAAGGTGAATCACGCTAATAAAGTGTGGAAGTGTGTAAAACAAGTTTTTTATCTGTTCATGCATCATCTGAAGATGAAGATGCACATTCAATTAGTGGTATGGAAGCAGCAAGGCAGGGTTTGCTCTGTTCCTATGGAAATACGGCTGCAATATTGATGAGTGAGAAAGGGTGACTTTTGTGATTTGCATTGATTACTGTCTTCTATTGTAGTGCTACCTCATGATGTAGCTTGCCTTGCTGTGTCTAGATTCAGTGATGCAGGCAATATGTTAAGTGCACATATGTGTCTGAATTTTATGCATTTTGATTCTACAGATATGTACCAGATCTTTCTGACTGCTCAGCGAAATTGTGCATTTTAAGTATATGAACCATATGGGTGGATACCTTCACTGTACTGTCAGAGGAGAGTGAAAGAAGTGCATGACTGGATACCCTTACTTCCTTACGCCCCTAAGAATCTCCCTCTAGATTAAAGCTGAGTCTCACTGAGAAGGCAGAGTTGGGAAACTTACAGTGTGCTACTTATTGATTTTATGAAGATATACAAAGACTTAGGCTTTGAGAGCGGTTCACAGCACAGCTCCCAGGAACACAGCATCTCCTAAAATCCAATGTAACTGATAAAAAAATAAGTTAAAGGATTTCTTCAGAATTTAAAGGAACATCCTCAGATAAAAAAGTAGGAGAGAGGTTACAAAATGAAAACAAAAGTATTTTAAACCTCTCATTAAGATGATGTGTGCTGTGAGACAGAGGAAAGTAAAACGGGTCCATGCAGACCCCACAGCTGCACCACAGACTCTGCCCTGCAAATATAATCAGAAGAGACAGTTCTTCCCAAGACATCTTGTGCCTCACTAATGAGGTCATCAGGGCTCTGTTTCACTTGATACAGTCTTTTAGCATTCCGCTTTGATGGTGTTTCATATATGGTTTCTTAGGTTTAAAGGAAGCATGTGACAACAATTTTGGTGTAAATGCAAGGATTCAAAGATTAAAACCTTAAGAGAGCTCCCTGACATTTAGTTCTACCTATATGAATACTCTCCAGAGGACATGCTGTTTAAATGAGCCAGGGAAGAGAGGTAACCCCTCGCTATTCATAACAGCAGTGTATGTAGAAAGCTCTTTCCATGTCCATCTTGTTCTGACTTTGACAGGATAGGGGATGCACGGAGACTGCAATGATAATACACCGTAGCACTTTGAATCTCAAAGTATTAGTTTATCTTAACAACTACCCTTTAAAAGCTTACACCAATTACAAGCATGGGAAATGAGGGCAGTGCTGTTGAGTGGTTTATTTGAGCTACATCGGCATCTGCTGCCTGAGCCTGAAATACAGCAGAGGAGCCCTGGTATACAGACTCCTGCCAACAGCTACATCTATTTCTTCTTGACAGTTCTACAGTTCTGTAGACCACTCATTTTCAGCAAGCACCAGCATCATCTTGACTAACCTTCAGTGTTTAGCAGCAAATTAATCCAATGCTACAAGTGTTGCCAACAGGCTGTTTCAATGTTTTGCCTTTTGTTTTAAGCCACTTTAAGTAGAAAGATGTGAAAGACTGCCACTTCCAGCAGCCTGTCTATGCTTTACAATACAGGGGTGGAATTCAAAAGGAATCCAACAGACATCTATTTGTGGGCTACTTGCCTACACTCTCTTTATAGCAGATGAAGACCTGATAGAAAACAGACACTTCCAGAGAGCAATTTAGCCCATCTATTTCAGACATCTACCTTCAGATGAGCTGTTACATCTGAAGTGCCTATTTCCACTGACTATGAAAGTGATTAAGGTTCATCAGGTCAGCTACAAAAATATACCTTCTAACTTTCTATAACTAGCTGCTGTTTATAAAAAGAAGCACCAAGGTTCTTAAATGTATTTTACCTTTGTTTGAAGCTTGGCTGAATATCAAGGATGAAATGAGATTTCCCCAGATGCCAGAGGACTGGAATATCAGAAAGAAGACCCCAAAGTATTGGTTGATAATGTCCTTCCCATTTTTTCCTGCTTTCTCAGCATATGAATTGCCAGCAATGGTGAGGTAAGTGCATTTGGCAGACCAGAGTGGCGCTCCTCCTAAGCCCAGGATCACAGAGGTAGGGATTAGTGTGTACCTGCCAAAGAACATTTTATTTAGCATAGTTATCATCTATTAGCATAATAATCATTTGCCCAGAGATCCAGAGGCAAAAATAAACATCAAAGAAATAGATTTATCCTTTGTGTGTTTCAATAAATCTACTCTATGGAGCTAAAAAAGGGCCAGCCTTGTGAAGTGTAGGATGTGCAAGCATTCCCAGCTGTGTCCCGGGACTAGGTCTAGGGTAGGCTGGCTAAGCCTGTGCTCATGTGCCCTCATCCTCTTACAACTGAGAATTAAAATGCACCTGCACTTTAGAAGATGGATCACGACAACTTTCCTCTGCAGAGCCACGTCTGCTGTCACTGGAGAGCAGAGGTAAATTGTTCATCCATCTCTGAAAGGGCAAGCCAGGAGCTGGTCTCCTCATGCAGTCCTTGACTTCCATCCCAGCTCTCTGGAAGAGAAACTTCCCTTCAGCCTTTTCAAAACCAGTCCTAAAAGCCATTTGGATTTTAAATGAATCTGCTCTTATTTTCTTTTTTTTTTTTAAGGGAAAATCTCTGCTACGCATGAGTTAGAGAAGCAGCTTTAGGTGGGTAGATGGATGCATTCATTTTGTATTTTTGTGCATTTTCACCTCACTGCTTCACCTGCTTCTGGGCTTATTTTTCTCTGCTTCTTGCAGATAACACCTTTTGCATCCAACTTTCAAAATGAAAACATAGAAGCAGAATAGGAATTGAGAAGAAAAAAAAAAGAAGGAAGAAAAGAAGGAGTCACCTTTACTGATTTTGTTAAAGCAAAGCAGTCAAGTATTTAAATTGTACCAGCTAGCGTAGAAGTTCCCTAGGGAGAATGCAATGTAGCAGCACATAGAGCCTGCGATGGTCCACTTGCAGCCCAGCTTCTTGATGAGGATTGGAGGGAGGAACATGGATGATAAGATGAGTGCAGCATAGAGAACACTTAGGGAAGCAACACCCAAGCCTTCTTCTGAGTGGAGACTGCTCTGTGTGGACAAATATACCACAAATGTATGTTACTATGTTGTACAGAGAGTGACCTCAGGCAGAAACAGATTGACGTGGGAGCTGGTGATGAGTATTACTGCCTCCTTTCCCTAAAGTAATCTGATCATGATTTTATGGTTTTCCTCACAATTATATCCCATTTATGAAAATATGACACAGAACCAGGTGTGTATTGCTTAGGTTCAAAGCTTTGGTAAGACAGACAACAGATTATTTAATGTAATTCATTCAGGTTTCTCCTTGAAAGCAAGCTGAATGAAGGATAACCTCTTTTCCTGGCCTTCCCTTTTTGTCTCAGGCAGAAACATCCTCAGATCTGCATTGCAAAGGATGAATTAGCAACTGTGGAAGATTCTTTACTTTAACCTACAGGTCTGATAATTTCTAAATCCTTTGGAGGCCAAAATCTAGATATCCTAATAGGTTCACATGAGGCCTTTGTATTTGGGAGTAATTGATTCACTCACATTTTCACATGAGAGGAATAAGATCTTACTGTTCTGACCAGGTTTTATATTTTTTGTGCTCTAAGTAGATCTCTCATCTTGATACTGTAGAAGCTGTGATAAAACAATCAAACGCTGCTTATCCACATTTTCCTATTAGCTTTCATTAAAAGTTCATGTAATCCGGTACCATTTTGGAAGAGGGGAATGGGTGCAGATAGGGGTGGCACTGGAGAGCACTAGAGGAGGGAGAGGCTGCTGGTAACTGGACTAAATACTTCCAAGCCCTGTGATGGTTGCAAATTCTGGCCATGCAAGACCACGGTGGAAGCCATGTGGCTCCCTGGTCAAAAAGTAGTCAACAGGACAACGAGGTGAGAGGGTTCTCTGTCAAGCAGTGTCAATGTATTTGGGAATTGGAATGCTTGTTTCATAAAAAGGCAAAGAGGCTGCTTGATCACTGAGGTCTTATGTCTGAAACACCATCTGGTTTCATCAGCTACCATTCCCAAAAATTAGGAGCCAGGGCTCCAAAATCATATGATTAGCTTAATTATTACTAGTTGGTTTGGGGTTGGATGTTGGGTTTTCTTTGGAGGGGGGAAATGTTGAAATAAATTATGCATATTTTTCGTATTTCTCCTGCAGGCTTCAAAACAATAAAATAACCTACTTTTGATTGTGTCTCAGCAAGTCCTCTTTAACCACCAAGACAAAATGGAGAGAGAAGAGGGCTACTTTGTTAATCAAAACCACTCCCTCCTGCAGCATGAAGGAAGGCTTGATGTTCCAGCGCTTAGCCTGAGCAAGTACTGCTTCAGATGGTGGAGAGATATAGCGAGCTAGCAGGGACCTCTTGCTGAAATGAGGTCAACCCCTTGTTATTGCAAACAAGTGTATTGTGTTCTGTATCAAGGTCCACCCTTAAAGCATACAATTGGAAAATCATAGAATCATAGAATAACCAGGTTGGAAGAGACCCACCAGATCATCGAGTCCAACCACTCCTATCAAACACTAAACCATACCCCTTAGCACCTTATCCACCCATGCCTTAAACACCTCCAGGGAAGGTGACTCAACCACCTCCCTGGACAGCGTGTTCCAGTGCCCAATGACCCTTTCCGTGAAAAATTTTTTCCTAATGTCCAGCCTAAACCTCCCTTGGTGGACATTGAGGCTGTTTCCTCTTGTCCTGTACCCTGCCACTTGGAAGAAGAGGCCATCACCCTCCTCTCTACAATCTCCTTTCAGGTAGTTGTAGAGAACAATGAGGTCTCCCCTCAGCCTCCTCTTCTCCAGGCTAAACAACCCCAGCTCTCTCAGCTGTTCCTCGTAAGGCCTGTTCTCCAGCCCCTTCACCAGCTTTGTTGCTCTTCTCTGGACTCGCTCCAGAGCCTCAACATCCTTCTTGTGGTGAGGAGACCAGAACTGAACACAGTATTCAAGGAGCCAGATCTTCCTCATGGATAGATATATCCATTTATTTGACATTAGACCAGCAGGATCATTTAGTCTGTTAAGTTCCTCTTTGTGTTTATTTTACTCTTAACTGTTCATAGACAGCAACATCAACCCTCAGTCTTTTAGTATGGCTATACTAAACAAACTAGCTCTGATGGTTCAAGACATCTAGAAACCATCTCTCCTATTGTGTTTTAAGACGTTAATGCAAATAAAAGTCATAGATGCCTTTGATTAAAAATAATTTTTATGTTACATTGTGACACCAAGAATTATTGTCTTATTTTATATTTATATTATTGAATGGATTGGACATTATTTTTTATTGTTTAATATTGCTGTGTAATAATAAAAACATAGCAATTTAGAAATATTCAGAACAAATCCTTTTCAGAAATGGAGTTTGTTTTCCACTTTGTGTTATATTCCTCTGAGAAAAATCTCAGAGAACTTTAATTTTCATTCAAACAGCTTTTGTGGACCTAAATAAGTAGTCTGACACGAGTATTCAAGCTATTTAAGAAGTACTAGAACAAAATATTTAGTAAATGCTATGGATCTGGGTGCGGGATACTAACCTGCACCGGAATGATATCCTAACCCACCTCATTAAAAACATTGCATGTACCTTCATCACAGAAACTGAGGAAAGACTGATATTTTTCACACAACCAACTAGCCTGATGTCCTTACTGGCCAGTTGTCCTGACAACCAATAGGAGATGCTCCACTTACCTGTAAACTCTGGAGTCCTCCGTAAGCAGTGAAGAGAAGTAAAAATCCAAAAGAAATGATCAAAACATTCTTAAGATTTCTTTCCATGTTGATTCATACAAGACAAAAGAGAAGCCGGTGTGCAGAGCTGATCCAGTTATTCCAGGGGATGCTTTAACTTGGAGAAAAACTGCTTATGTTTTGTTGGCAAAGGTCATTTCTCGTTGCATTCATAGAGGAAAGTTGTTAAATATTTGAGAGTTGGACAGTGAACTTTACTTTTTCTGATACTGGAAACTCTATACAGAGTTGTTACTCATTCACCTGTACTGACTGAAGCAATAATGAGTGCTCCCAGAGGACATCAGTCAGGTTTTATTAGATAGATATGTAAGTCAATTGCAACATTTGGACCAATTTTAATATTGCAGTCATACATTATATGGCAGTCCCCTATCACCAGCACAGAAGGAAAAAATGACAAGCAGTGAATTGTCCGGCATAAAGATACACTAATCCATGAAGGACAAAGATTAATAGATTTTACTGATACTATATTAGGTCTGTTGTTTAATTAATATTACAACAGTGTACCAGGAAATGTGATTGTTTATTTTACAGTATTGTTTGCATTCACCAGATCTGTAACTGGGCACCATATCTTAACAAGTTTGATGGCTGCTTGGCAGGCAGGAGAGTCTTCATCCATGGTGAACACCATCGTTTTGGCATTTCAAATTTACCAAGTCATACATCTGAAAATAATTTTCCCCAATCTTCCCCATCAACTCAGAACCCAATAAGGAGCAAGGGTTGAGCAGATAAATAAAAAAAAACAACTTTGCCTCCCAGCCTCTGTCCTCTGGAAAAAAACCCAGCATATGTGGGAAGTATTTTGCTGTACCAGTGCTACCTGGCTCAAAGGATGAAAATTTTCCCCCTAGTCAGCCATCCCTGCCGAGTTCGTCCCTGCTTATCCCTATTTTCAGAGCCTGTCTTTGTGAAGTTGCATTGCCTGTTTGCTCATGACACACTGGCCATCCTACAAGTCCTGACTGAGCTTTGGAATATTCCACTTCTGAGCACACAAAGTCCTCTCTGCCTCTAAGACAGGCAGAGTGAACAGATTGTCTGCAGACCCCTTCCTGCAGCTGAAGCAGAGGAGGGATTTGAACTTGAGAGCAAAGTGGAATCCAGAAAGTCCATGCTATAACGTTAACTTGTTCTAGTAGAGGTGCCCTATAGGGTGTCCATAGTGGGAATGCACAGCTAAGACTTGATCTATTTCCCACTAGATGGCACAATTTTTCTTTCCACAGGGACATTCGCGGGTGAGGGGAGGAAGTTTTACTACATTAATTCATTTAATGCATTAAAGAGGTCACAGCTAGTTTCTATTTTGGAGAAAATTACAGTATGTGCCTTTTCATTTTTTTCTTTTGTCTTAAAATCTTTGTGAATGAAATAATGCAGAAAACATAATCTTTTAATTCTCTGTTGTTCATGGTACTTCTATATTGCAATTTGAGGTAGTGAAATACTGGCCTTTATTTTACAGATGACTGTGCTCAGCATGAAAACACTTTGAATTACCTCACAATGCCACTTTTGTTCTGCAGTGTTTGTAATCCTCCACGTGGCTTACAAACCAGAGTGGTGGTACTTTTTCTGATCTTTTTAGGTAATGAAACCCTGAAATTTCAGAAGAAATTTACACCTGGTGATAACATGTTTGTTTCTGTCTTGGACCCCTTAGAAATACTCTGCAAAATTCTAGGATTCTGAGATCACTGATTTAAAGCCACTAGAAAAATGAATGAGAAAATGAAGTATAATGCTTATTCCTAACAAAAGTTTAATTACCACCTGCTCTGGCAGAGGCAAGAACCAGGGATAGTGCAAAGCACACTCAGTTATAAAAGCCTTTATTTTGTGCTCTTTTTTGACATTAGCAGTAACAACAACACAGCTTAAAAAAAATCACCATTAACTGGATGGTATTTTTAAAATGCAGTGCCAGATGGGTTATGTGATCAGCACTTCTGCTCTGGAGGAACTCTTAACTACTCATTCAGTCACATCCTCTCAGCAGCAGCAATGTTGGATGTAGGGGGGTGGTGTGGAAGTTTTTTTGTGAAGGCTTTTTTTTCTTTCCTTTTGACTGATCAAAGACATGTTGGCCTGTTCCATATCCCTTACTCAGAGGTTTGGGTTATCCAACTGCCTGGTCCTGAGCCCCTCCTTAGGAATGTGCAAGTCTTTACCAAGGAGATCTGATAAGGCTGAGGATCTCTTCCTTTGGTACCAGGCAGCGGGTGGCTCCAGCAGGCCTGCTGTATATCACCCTGGATGCCTCTTTCATTTTTTCTGCCATTTTAACTAAGATTAAGTGATCATCAGGAGCTGTGCACTGCATTTTGGGCTTAGCTATTGCACAGGAGATTGCCATCACCAAACTGAAATGTCTTGAAGAACAGAATCACAAAAATGGGAGAAAGGCTTGTTACATTTGTGGCTCTATCCTACAGATGATAACATTTGTTTTCCTGTGTTTATTTTCTCAGTGTAAATGAGGGCAGTCTTTGCTTAAAAGATTATAGCACCAGAGGCTAATCTTTGGGATTTTTTGTGCTTCATAATTACCACTTCCATGTACTCTTTGTCAGTTAAATCTACTGTTCAGGCAGTTATTTTAACACCACCAACAAAACAAAAATAACAACACCCAGAATACTCACCATGGGGTTTTCTGTTTTAGGAGGCTTTTGACCGATTAGCTCCTTTGGGGTACACAGTATTCCTTGAGTCTCTCTGTAGAAAGGATGGGTATTCTTATACTCCATCTTGCCAGTGGTTTGGCCAGCCACATAGAATGGGCAAGTGTTCTCAGACCTAGCCCTACCTGGTACTGGTCTCCAAGGAGCTGACACTGAGTAGGAGTTGCAGAGGGCATGTGCCTGCTCAAGAGTGCACCCAAACACAAGGATGGGGAGGGGAGAGACTGGTAACTGAGTCTGTGTTTTCTCATTTGGAGAAAGGAAGATGATGCCTTTGGCATGATGAGGGCATTGTAGATGTACTAGAGGGGAACATTGGGACTAAGACTGTTGTTCTGAGCTGTAACAGTATTGCAAAGCCTTTAGTATACAGGTTTGTGCTGGAGCTCTTAATTGTGGCAAAGACAGCAGATTGCATGGTCCTTCTCAGTAAGCTACAGAGACTACCTGGCTCACACTCTCAGCCAGCTGAACCTATGCTGCTGCTACTTAAACACAGAATTATAGAATCACAGAATGACCTGAGTTGGAAGAAACCCACAAGGACCATCTAGTCCAACTCCTATCCCTGCATAGGACAACCCCAAAATTCACACCATGTGTCTGAGGGCATTTTCCAAATGCTTCTTGAATATTGTCAGGCTCATCACCATGACTACTTGCCTGGGGAGCCTGTTCCAGTGCTCTACCACCCTCTGTGTGAAGAACCTTTTCCTAATATCCAAACTGAACCTCCCCTGGCACATATTCCTGCCATTCTCTCCAGTCCTGTCATTGATCACGAGAGAGAAGAGGTCAGAACCTGCTCCTCCCCCTTCCCTTGTGAGGAAGCGGTAAACTGAATGAGGACTTCCCTCAGTCTCATTTTGCCCATAAAGCCAGAGGAAAACAGTTTTTGTTGCACCAGTGTGAATTGCTCCTGTGTGCCCCTAAAAGTCTAAACATGCCCCCCTTCTTGAGCGTTTCAGCTTTCATTTCCACGTTTCCCAGTTTCCCTTCTCTCTTTCAAACACTGCTTTTTTTTCCTGCCACACACTGTATCCACTGATACTGTCCTTTCATCTGTTCCCAAGTGTCCTCTACATTCATGGCTACATAGATATCAGTATGCCATTCCTGCTTGAGTCTTACCTGCTGACATCCTCTGTCTTTCTCTGGAGGCACCAAAATGTCTATCTCAATCTTCCTTTCTGTGCTTAATGTAGACTGTCCTTCCTGACTGCTTTGCTGTTCTCTAGCCATCACCCCATCTTCATCTCTCTGCTTCTCCCTCCTTACTTCATATCCTAAGTGCTGACAGACATTTTTCTTCTTAAAATACTCACCTGAAAAGTGCTGTTTGTGTTTCTGTCTTACAGGTCATTGTACTACTTTTAGGCTCACAGGCTGTAAGGTCCCTCTTGCTCCTCTCTTAACACTGCTCTTAATATCTCATGAAGATCTCTTCCAGCTCTGCTGTTCCTTAAGAAAGAGAAGGAGAGATGCCTTCTCTCTTGAGTGGAAAGCAGCTCATGGTAGAAGGGGGAACAGATAGAAAAAGAACAGAAAGCTTGCAGGTCACAGGCTTGAATGAAGTTGAAACTTTGCTATCGATAGGACCAAATAGGAGGACTCAGGACACTTGTCTACTCTGCTGAATCCAGCTGTCCAAATAACCAATGCTGTCTCTATAGTAAAGGGAGGACTCAATTTAGGATAGGATGATGTGATGCCAGTCCAGGGTCACTCAAATTTTTATGAGCCGGAGAAAGTGTACCTTTAAATGTCGGACTTCTTATATTCTTAGATATTACTCATCTCCTGAGATTTTCATCTCCCATGGCTGTAGCTTTCAATGCATGAACACATCTATATGGCTGTTCACAGATACTAGTTCTAGCCTAGGGAAATATTCAAATATTTTTAAAGGTAATAAAGGTAATGTCCTGCAGAAGACAGCTAAGGAGATCAGCCTCTGAAGCCTGACAGCTGTCCATAAACAACCCCCTGTTTCTCCACAGAGTTGTCATGTATTCATACTTCTGTAAAAAAGTGCTTTAATCTGGTTGATACTCAGCCTATTCACATTTTGTCTTCTTAAAACTGTTGCCTGAGCACTAATATTAAATGTTTGCCTTGCCCTGCATTTTGGATATTTTGGAATAGCTGGGGTAAATCCATTTCTAATCCTAAACCAGCGCTGTGACTCAGTTGATAGAACTTAACACCCTGCTAAGATAAACATAGCACTGTGAGATCTATGCTTTTATAATGAAAGGGTAGGGAGCCAGATCCTGCATATAAACAATAGACTTTGTATGGCAGTGGCTCTGAAGTCTTAAGAGCTATTTACTTGAACCTACTTGACAGCATACTAGTTGTTCACGTGGGCACGCTGAAATTCCTTGCACATACCCATGTAGACAAGGAGGATTGAACTCCCAAACCATGTACTTTCTCCTTTCCTTTTAGGTTCAGAGTTGGCTGCTCCTGTTATTGATGTCCACTGTCAAGCAAACTCAAAAAAATGGTTTGTAACGCTCAGCCAAGAAGCCCCTACTTTTGAAAGGCTGTCACAAAACTTGTTACCAATTTATCTCCTTGTGGAATGAAAAGCGAAAGGAGAATGAGGATTGATCATGAGGCTTGATCACAGAGAGCACAGTTGCTTGAAGACATATTAGTGTAGATATCCCAGGATGTGGACTTTTTTATTTCCCAGTGCCTTCCACCTTTCATTTGTCCCTTGGTTGCATGCATGGCTGGAGACTGGCATAAGATCAACCTAATCTACCAGCTATTTACTACCCACTTGCCATCAGTGCAAATATCTACGGCAGATAAAAGAAAACAGTAACGTGAGTCTCTTTCTTTAAGCCTTGCTGCCCCTCACTTGTGCTTTCTTTTGATGAGTGTACTATAGCGCAGTATAGGAGCATGAGCTACCATGCTGCAGAAGTGCAAGCAGGGGCTCTTCAGAGTGGAAAATAAAAAAATGCCTGTTCTGTACAGGCTGGTGTGCAGTATGGCATGAGAGGAAGGGGTTGTTACAGCAAGAAACACCCCTGCATATACTGGAATTAATCAGAATAGGCAATTTTGTTGTGGTTTTCTTTCCTGCAGTATATTTAGGCCATAAAATTTCTTCCCTATCCCAGTAGATACTACCAATGTCCGGGGCAGGTGATTACCTGTTTTTCCTGATCTTTTCTGTGACACACAATATGGAGAAGCTCCATAACCTTCCTCTAGGGTGACAGAGAGTCTCCCCCAGGCCTGAGAAAAAGAATCCTTCCATTGCCCCAGTATTGGTAAACCATGCCATCCAGGATGCTGTTTCTTTAGCAATCATTCCTGACTGTTTTCCTCCTGTTTCCAGTCTTGCCTTCCTCCCACACACGTGCCTCCAACTGCAGTCCCATTAGCCTATGTCTCCTTGCATTCAATCAAATCAAATTACCATTTCGAGTGGCTTTTTGCACTTTGAAATTATGGAGCAATGACAGCCCTCCCTGGAAACAGGTATTGGAGTCCAGCTGGGAATGACTTGGCAGTTGCTGCTCCAAAGAAACTTCACATTTCCTGTCCTTTTTAGGGAGGTAACAAGCCCTCTGTGTATTCCTAATCTTGCACTGGTCTTTACGGAAATTGCCCCAATATGCTAATGAGGGTTCAAAACTCCTATCCCATCCTAGTTTGGAAAATTCTCTTTGTTCTACAGTCCCATGTGAGCTTTGAACTAATCAAATAGTATTTAGGAAGTCAGTATATACACAGCTCCACCCCTTGCTTATCATCTAAAATAACTACTTCACTTGCATTCTTGCTTGCATATTAATTTCTCGTTAACTGTTACTATTTCACTAAAGTGCTTCAGCTCCAGAGATGTGCTGAGATTTCTGATCATAGTCACTCCATTCATTTCACAGAAGCCATTCCATAACTTCAGGAAGGTGAGGACTGTCAGTCACCCCCACCACAGTATGGGGACATGGTGGGGATCTGAATGTGAAAAGTGACAGTCTGTTACTATGGGTTCCTTAGTCATTTAACAATAGCACAGGAATAGTCACTGCATACATATAGTTTACGACTGGATTGTTTTTCTGGAAAATCATCCTTGTTTTTTTCCTAGTGTCATTCATAGCATCTGCTCCAGGATCTGCTGCAGCCATTGGAAGACTGCTGACTTTGGCAACAGTAACTTCACTTCTTCATACATCAATGGATGGATGCCCTTGGCATTCCCAAGCTTAGTGAAGCCAGATTAAGCAGGAGGCTAAAGGCTTCCGAGCATTGTAGGACAACTCTTGAGAAATGTGTAGGAAAAACTCTTAAAGCCACAGGCAGGAAATCTAGAAGCAGTATCTAGTTCCTGACAGGTAACTTTAATAATCTCTCTGTGAGAAAAGGCACTTTCATTCTGTTTGCTAGATTCCCTAAGCAGACCAGAGTGGACTAAATATATCTGTGGTTACTTTAAAAAAGAATTCCAATATGCTTAATTGTCAGAAATTACAAAAATTACACTAAAAGTGGAATCTTCCATATCAACTCTCTGAAGGTATGGTAGTTTTAATTATTCAGCATTAAAGACTGATTTAATTAAGCTTTATCTTATCTTAAACATTCTCTTCCAGAAGTGACTAGAAGTGTTCCATTGAAAGAAATCCCAAGTACCCTACAAAACATCTCAGTGCCTTTTCATTTTGAGATCTCTTCTCTGCAAGGGAGAAGAAGAAAATTAGAGAGTAAAACCACATCCCATGGAGAAAGAGAATCAGGGACTTTACTGCAGCAGTTAGAGAACAGCAGACAAACTAGTGACCTGTTTTTCTGAATACTAAATCCTTAAATATCCAGATTCTTTGCATCTTCTTTTAATGGTCACAGGCAGAAGACACACAGTCACAACTCCCTATTGTGGGACCAGAACGTGTGTGATGAGGCTTTCAACAAACATACAAAGACATAGAATCATAGAATGGTTTGGGTTGGAAGGGGCATTTAAAGGTCATCTAGTCCAACACTGCAATAAGCAGTGACATCTTCAACTAGATCACGTTATCCAAAGTGCTGACCTTGAAAGTTTCCAGGGATGGGGTCCCTACTGGCCCAATGTTTCCTCACCCTCAGCATAAAAAGATTCTTGCTTATATCTAGTCTAAATCTGCCCTCACCTAGTTTAAAACCATTGTCTTTTGTCCTTTCACTACAGACCCTGCTAAAAGTTTGTCCCTATCTTCTTGTGGGCCCCCTTTAAGTATTGAAAGGCCCCAATAACATCTCCCTGCAGCCTTTTCTTCTCCATGCTCAACTACTCCAACTCTCTCTGTCTTTCCTCATAAGAGCGGTGTTCATCCCTCTGATCATTTTTGTGCCTCTCATCTAGACTCACACCAACAGGTCCATGTCTTTTCTGTGCTGAGAGCTCCAGAGCTGGATACAGTACTCCAGGTGGAGTCTTACCAGAATGAATGGCAATCAATTTTGCTTTTCAGCATGAATAGCTTTGTGCATAAACATGTCCAATACCCAATGATACCTCAGGACCCTTAAGCTGAACCTCTGTTGAACCTCGAGGCTATTTTAAACTGTGGTCCCTGGGAACAGCTCTGGTGTCTTTGGCCAGCCAGGGGTTTTGGCAGTACAGAGTGCACAGGCTATTTCCCCATAAGACCCTTCTACAATGAAGAGGAATGGCAGTGGGACTTCTGTATGAATCTAGCTGTTCATGGTACCTTTTGACTGGTACTGAGGTTGTCAGATTACATGGTTTGCTACACCATGGTGCAGGCTATAACATAGCTGTCCGCTGTGCAGAGTTGCTCTACAGAGATGAAAACACAGCCAGAAGGAGTCACCTGTTTCTCACCTTGTGCGTTGCTATTGGAGAACCACCAGGAACTTAATCCCAGGGGCTGAAAACTTTCAGGGCGTGGTTTTGCAAAGACTGGAGCTCAGGCATGTGTTTTGGGTTGCAAGCATTCTTTTACAAATCAAGGTGCTGATATGGACTTTTAAATAATTATACTTTTAAATCTTCCTCCTTTCTATTTATGTTTTGGGTGTAGGTGCAGAATTCAATGGAGATCAGCTTCTGCTGAAACAGAGCTCTTTGGCAGTGTGAGTAACTCAGCCCTCAAAGAAACAGATTGAATATTGCAGCCTAAAGAGTTTGCTGAAATTGCAATTCAAAATGGGTAGAATTCCTTTCATTTCAGCTTTTAAACAGAAGCACAGTTCTCCTAAAGATGTAATCTATAAGGCATGTCAAAGGTTTTTGACATTTGAAATTATAGCTCCAGTACTGAAGAGAGGCTGTCAATTTGTAGCTTTGTTCTTTTTCTGCCTGTAAATGTGAGTAATTTCTTTTAGCCGTCAGTACATCACCAGTATATTGTTGTTTGTGGAGCTGCTTGGATTTAGTAAATGAGAATCAATAAATGAACCACTTACTGACTGTGAAATTGACTTTTATAATTGAGAGACTGCTGAAAATGTATATATATCTGAAAGAAGCAAAAGGCAAACTGCACTACTGAAAATCTGAATAAAAATAAGTTGATCCTTTTGGTTAAAAGTCACAGAATCACATAAATATTGGATGGTAGATACCACTGAATGTCACGTGCTCCCATTTCTCAATCCAAGCAGTGCTGCCACCAGTCTAAGTCAGATCAGACATGAGTTTGTTTATATCAGGTCTTGAAAATCCTCCAAGGATGGAGCCTACACAGTCTTTTTCACAGAACTGTAGAATGGTTTTGTTTGGAAAAGACCTTTGAGATCATCGAGTTCTACCATTGATTCAGCCCTGCTAATTCCACCACTAGACTATGTTCCCAAGTAGGACATCTAATGGTTTTTAAACGCCTCCAGGGACAGTGACTAAACCACCTCCCTGGGCAGCCTATTCCAGTGCTTAGCAACCCTTTCAGTAAAGAAATTACTCCTAATATCCAATCTAAATATTTCCTGCTGCATCTTGAGGGCATTACTTCTTGTCCTGTCACTAGTTACCAGGGAGAAGAGACCAACACCCACCTCACTACCCCCCCTTTTAGGTAGTTGTAGAGAGTGATAAATTCTCCCCTCAGTCTCCTTTTCTCCAGATTAAGCAACCCCAGCTCCCTCAGCTGCTCGTCATGAGGCTTGTTCTCCAAACCCTTCTTTGTTGCCTTTCTCTGGAAATGTTCCAGCATGTCAATGTCCTTCTCATAGTAAGGGACCCAAAATTGAACACAGTATTTAGGTGCAGCCTCACCAGCACTGAGTACAGGGGAAGGATCACTTCCCTAGTTCTGCTGACCACACTATTCCTGATGCAGGCCAGGGTGCTGTTGGCCTGGGCACACTGCTGGCTCGTATTCGCCCAACTATAAATGAACACTCCGAGGTCCTTCTCCACCAGGCAGCATTCCAGCCACTCTTCTCCAAGTCTGTTGTTGTGAACCAAGTANCAGCCACTCTTCTCCAAGTCTGTACCATTTTACGGGGTTGTTGTGAACCAAGTGCAGGACTGTGCAGTTGGCCTTTTTGAACCTCATGCAATCGGCTTTGGCTCATTAGACTAGGCTGTCCATGTCCCTCTGTAGAGCCTGTCTACTCTCAGACAGATCAATACTCCCACCTAACTTAGTGTCTTCTGCAAACTTACTGAGTGTGCCTTCGATTCTCTCATCTATGCCATTGATAAAGATGTTAAACGGAACTGGCCTCAGTACTGAGCCCTGGGGAGCACCACTTGTGACTGGCCACCAGCTGGATTTACCTCCATTCACCACAACCGTTTGTGCCCAGACATCCAGACTGCTTTGCCCAGTGAAGCATATATCCATCCAAGCCATGAGCCACCAGCTTCTCTAGGAGAATGCTGTGGGAGACAGTGTCAAATGCCTTACAAGTAGACAATGTCCACAGCCTTCCCGTCATCCACTAGGTGGTTAACCTGGTCACAGAAGGAGATCAGGTAAGTCAAGCAGGACCTGTCCTCCCTGAACCCATGCTGACTGGGCCTGATAGGCTAGTTGTCCTGCATGTGCTGTGTGACAGCTTTCAAGATGATCTGTTCCATAACTGCCCCTGGCACCGAGGTCTGACTGACAAGCCCATAGCTCCCTGGGTCTGCCTTCTAGCCCTTCCTGTGGATGGGCATCGTACTCACAAGACTCCAGTCAACTGGGACCTCCCCAGTTTGCCAGGACTGCTGGCAAATGATGGAAAGTGACTTGGTGAGCACTTCCCGCAGTACCCTTGGGTGGATCTCATCCGGCCCCATAGACTTGTGTACATCTAGGCTGTGGAACAGATTGCTAAGCATCTCTTCATGGATTATAGGGGCTTCATTGTGCTTTCCATCCCTGTCTTCCCTCTCAAGGGTCTGTGTACCCAGAATACTACTGGTTTTCTTAGTAAAGACTGAGGCAAAGAAGGCATTAAGTACCTCAGCCTTTTCCTCATCCCTATGCTTCCCCTTGCATCCAGTAAAAGATGACAACAGTAACCAGATTAAGTTTTGGTAACCCATTCTCATGCCATGCTACACTCCCAGTAAGGAAAAGTTTTCCTTTGTGCAATGCAAAAGTAATCATTCGTTTTTTCTACTATTTTCAGTTTTATGTTAAGATTCTATTGGTAGGAGAAAGAAAAGTCCTACTTGCATGAACTTCAGAGGAAAAGGAGAGGAAAGCTTCTTTCCAATGTCACAAATCAGATGTCTCAGTTACTCAAATCAATTATTCATCTAGGATCCCTAAATACACTGTCTATTAAAAGGGAAATGGTAACACTCCTAGATGGAGATTCGGAGGAACCAGATTAGATGAAGCCCAGACTGGCTTTCCACTACTTCATCACTGAAGGCGGTAGGATTGTTTATGAAATCTAGCTCTTGAGGTTATTGGGTCAGGGTGTTTTCTGCTCATTGTGTGTAATAGACTGAAACATTACTGAAACACACGTGGAAAAACTGATATGAGGCATGAAGCAACATAACCTGGTCTGAAATTCGTGTTCCTGTACCAAATACCACTGCACGTTTCTCTCCAATGAAATAATACAGAACAGTAGGAGTTTCCTGAGATGGTTCTGCTGATGAATCTTATTCATATAGCAGGAAGACCTGTTGCTGAGACTTTTTGCAGAGGCACACACAAGCAACATGTTCAGACACTAGATGTTTATTGACAGAGTCTGTTATTCTACAGACTGCTTGCATAACTTGCATAGCCATATGCACTAAGTACGACAGAGAAAGAAATAGTTGGTCTACAGAATCCACTGAGAAATTTATCACAAATAGATGGCAACATAAGCACTTGTTAGAAATGACTGCAGTGCAAAATTAGGCTTATAGTCATTTATCAGTGCCTTAGTCTTCATTTTGGGTTCATATGTTGGATCTTTTTACAGGTAATGAGCTAGTACAAATTACCTGGTTTACCTGTAAACCTGTTTGTCTGTCCCATGGCAGGATCAGCTCTACCTAAGTTATTTCTTAGAAGTTTGTCTAATCTCTTTGTAAAGATGTCCAAGGAAAGACCTGGTACAGACCTCCCTTGGCAATCTATTTCAAATCTTTTACTCATACAAAGTTCTTTGAATATATAGCCTGAGTGATTCTTGCTTCTGTAGTAAACAATTACTGGAGACACACAAATGCTGGGTGGAACAGAGAGGCAGCTTTGCATGTCCTGCAGACAACACCTCTGTCTGTTTTGGTTGACACTTGTAAAATCATCTTAAATTTTAATCCTGTCTTACTTGTGGTCCCTTCCAGTGTCATATCTTCTGTCGATGTTATTGGTTCCTTCTCTATTCAGGCCTCCAGATCACAAGTGAAATCAGTAAACAGGACTAGATTCAGGACATATACCTATAAAACCTCACTCAGTATCTCTTTCCACTCCAACAGTGAACTAGAATATGTAGTCACTGAGTGTGCCTCTCTGTGACTTTGCACCCAGTGTTTCATCAGCACTCTAGCTTGCATGTGAAAATGTTGCATGAACCAGGGGCAGAAACATAACAAAACAAAAACAACAACAACAACAAAAAAAGATGTGTGACTCCTACTGCTTCTTCTTTAGCTAGAAAGCCTCTAACGCATTATAGGAAGGAAGCTGTATTGATGTGCCTCACTTATTTTCTTCTTATGAAGTCCATTCTGGCTGCTACTTGTTTCTGCTTTCCCTTTGATGAATATTTTGTAACAGGTAAATCTACTCTTTTTGTTCTCATTTTTTTTCCAGAGGAATTGAAGTTTTGGTGACAGGCATCTAAACTTTCATGCATTTTCCCATCACTTTTTAAAGACAGAGGTAACCTTTACTCTTTCCCTCTATGCAGATACTTTTAAAAAATTTCCTATACTGTAAAGAGGGATGGTAATCTGTGAATTTTAGGACACCTAACTAAATGCAGAGGATAAGAGCTGGCTTAGTAGAACAAAACATTTGAAATAGAAGTTGTTGGAAAATCACTTAACAGATCTGTTGAAGAGTTAAAAGAAGCGCAAACAGTACTTCATGTCACGAGATTCTAGTGCTGAGTTAGGAAATCCAACTTACTGTTCCTGATACTGATAAATACAACTTCATCTAAAAAAAAACCCAGCATTTCATTTTTGCTTGTTTAAGCACAATTTTCCTCTGCTTATCAGGCAAATTGAATTTCAGAAAACTCCTACCAGGCCTGTTTATGACTATGCAGTTTAGTCTGGCTGAGTTTTCAGATGAACAGACTTGTCTGCATTGAGAAGATACACAGGATCCCCACAATTTAGCTTTTGACAAGAAACATATTTTTAACATAACAACACATCCTATTTTCCTCCTTGGCGGTTTTCACATTTGTTTCCTTGTTTTAACACCATGTAGTGTTTCAGGTGCTACCATATATTTCCATGAGTCACCCCCTAGGAGAGCTGCAGGGAGCTGATGTGGACAAACTCCCCAAACTCAGTGCTGTGCAAGGAGCTATAAAACTGCCTTGTTCTGCATTGTTCATTTCCAAGAAGTGAGGGCCCAGCTTCCCTCTGGGAGGAAGGGCATCTTGGGCCGGAAAGAATACAACACGGTCAGAGCCCTGAAGCTGGGCAGCAATGCCTTGGCATAGGATCACCAATGTTGTCTCAAGTACATCCTCACACAGACTTCTCTTCTCTAAGTATAGGTATGTTTCCAGGTATATAGTGCATTTGGCAGTCCTGCCCACCTATGCAGCACTGGACTTTTACAGATTTGCAGGAAAGTTACCACTCACACAAGATAAACCTATTTGTTTGTTTTATCCATATAGAGAATTTCAACTATCAAAGGAGTTTTCAACATCCAGTGCCAAAGGAAAAAAAAATCTTGCATGGCTTTTACTTATCTGTGGTTTCCCACAAAACTGGTGAATGCTCTACAAATAATTGCACTCATCAATACTCAAGGTCCACTTTCCTCAAAGTTCCTGTTCAAGCAAACATCTAATGTTGCTTTATAAGAAAATAAAAGACAAACGATCCCTTCATCTCACATGTATGTATTAAAGCCTCCAGGGAACTGCACATTATAATCCTCTTATGCTTACTCATATGCTCCCCAACATTAGATTTTATTGATTGCCTAAAACATATCTTTGCACAGACCTGTATACACATTTCAGGTTTATGTGACATGCAACCCAGTAAATGCAGCAAGTTTGAATTAAGTAGGCTGGACATCACAAAATGCACAAAGACATATGTGGTGCTTTCTCCCTATTCCTCTTGAAAACTAATTAGCAGGAAGCTGTGTTGCTGGCTGATGAGCTGTTACTGTCTGTGGAGAGGCACTGTTGTCAGAGTGACGTTTTAGAGGTTCCGATAGGTTTGTGATAACAGAAGAATCTAGGATTGGTTGAGTCTCAAAGGTCAGATCTGTACTGATGTGAACCAGTGCAGTTTCACTAAAAGTCAATGAATCTAGGCTGAATTATAATAGCTGAGCATTACTGCCTGTATGTAATTAATCTGTGCAATTTTTTCTGCCTGATTTGATGTCCAATGAATGCCGAAGTACATTAATATGACTGTAAGAATTTCCTGTAAAGGCAAGGATATCTTCTCAGAAGCTTCTGCCTTGCAGTTGAGTGTGCAGCAGTACCATCTGTAAAAAATGATTCTAAGAGTAAACAGTCTTCTTTTCTTATGTTTGACAGGGAAACGTTGGACAGGAGAAATAGCATATGATGAACCCACTCCCCCACACCCCCTTTTTTTAAATTTCTCTTGACTTGGAAGCAAATCTACAGTAGAACACAAGGCTTTGTAATTCTCAAGGCATCTCTTTTATGGTGCTTGGAACAGAAGGTCTAGATCTCATCCCTATTCTATGATTTGCTATTTCTCATTAACTGGTACATAAGATAAGATACAGGATCCGGGATCCAGTTTGCCTGCTTCCTCTTTCCTCACAGAGTGAATATCTGCATCACTGGATTACAGAAACACTCATGCCTCTACTGCTTTTCTCTCATATAATGCATCTTCTTGTCTTTTTGCGAAGTGAGAGAAGTGGATGTGAATCATATAGCCAACAGTCTAGCAGGCTGGGTGCCTTTCTTGCAGGAAGTGAGAGAAATGGGCATAAGTGTCCTCAGAAAGAAGAGGGAATTTAATTTGTTTCTCACAGCCAGTCCTACAGTGGTGTATTAGGCACATCTTAACGTATGTGGGTAAATTTCCTTTGAGGAGATAGACCCTACAGGAAGCTTCCCCTAGCCTCTTATTGCTAATTATAGGTGTAATCTACTAAATGCAGCCATCTGGGAAGCAACACTATTTAAAGAACTTTAAGACTCTCCAGTTCTGGAAGCTATTGTGTAAAATCAGATGCTATCCTGGTTTACATAGACTGTGCTCAATTATCTGTAAACTTCATTGGCTGTTGGGTGGGATCTAGGGTTTAAAGATTCCTGGCATCCTTTCATGGATGGATGACTTGGAACCTTAAGTACCAGCTTCTTCTCTTTAACTTTGCTTGAACACTTCAGTTTTATAATATATTTGAGTTTTGTGAACTGGGATTACATTTTTTTGCTTTCCTATATCACCTAGAACTCCAAAATACTGAATTAGAAGAATAGTGATGTCAACACAGAAAAAACACAAACCTCTCATTTGGAGACATCACATGCAATCCCAGTCAACCATGCTGAAAAAAAAAGGCAAGATGAGGGGATGGGGTGGGAGGCAGAGGCAAGCAGGGGGCAACAAGGATAGAGTGAGGGGAAGGAACAGAGTCTGTTAGATAGGGAGGGACAAATACAGCAAAACAAAGGATAAGAAGCCGTGCGAGTGAGGTCTACAAATAAACTCACCACAGAAGGAGAATTATGTAGGTTAAGGGACAAAGATGGTGTAAGATCAAATAATTATTGAGGTAGCCACAGTTATATAGAGGCTGCATATGAGCAAGTTTATAATGGGTAAGACATTCTGGGATGTCTGTAAGAGAAAGCGACCTGGGAGAAACCCAGATAATTTAAAATTAAAAAGTATTAATTTATGGAAGTGACAAATAGAACTTGTCAGACTGAGTTCAGATATTCTGCTTAGTCCTTGTATCCTGTGTAAGCTTCCAGTAAAAAGATTTCTTGTTAATTTTCTGGGAGGTTTGTTTTCTCATATGATAGGAACAGGTTACAAAATATGCATTCCGATTGTTGTTCAAGCTGCAAACTAAAATATTCTGCTTCAGTGTATGTTATTCACTCAAGAGTGCATATTCATGCAGTAGGATACTATTCTAGCAGCTGATAAACTGGAGAAAAGATTGTACCGCTTTCAGCCCCAGGCTGTCTGAAATGATTTTTCAGTGTCCTCCGTTCCCTGTGCTCATGAAATCATAAAGGCAATTCTAAATTTTCAAAATTATTACCAGAACCTTTGTTGTAACTGCTAATATCATTGTTTTATATTCAAGACAGTGAGAGTTCAAGAATCATAGTATCATTTGCCACTTTGTTTTAGAGATACAACATTTTATAGTTATGAGGATAACAGCTTGCTGTTGTTTTTAAAAGGAGAGCTGAGATTCTTGTACATAATTCTAGAAACTAGGACTTCACAAAAACACCAAATAACATGCAAGAGAGAGAGAGAAAGAAGCCTCCATCAGCATGCCACTTCTTTTGCCAGACAAAAACATAAACCTCTTCAGAAAGCATTCTGGTGAGAAGGATAGCAATAGATGTGGATGATAGGAGTAAGTGTGGATGAAAGAGCACCAACACAGAGGTGCAATGTGAGAGGGATACTGGCACGTGGGAGCAGTGGGCAGGAAGGTTTCACATACTGTCTCCATTCTTGGAGGCACCCAGGTCTGACTTTGCCCAAGCAGGCAGAAGACGAGTGACTATCCTTGCAGCTCAGTAAGGAAAACTTGGCCCCTGCAAGAAGTGACAGGAAGTAGGAAAAATTTGGGGAAATATCTGTGACTTTAAACACCTCATTTTAGCAAGCCCAGCTGCCACCAGGAAACAAGGGCATTTCTACTGGAGAGCATCCAGGCCAGGCTGACACTCCCCAGCTACTTGTAACGCTAAAAGTAGCACTGTTGGAAAGCCGGTTGGTTCTGAACATAATGTTCCAGTTAACAGAAATCAGCCTGACACTCCTGGCTTTGTTCAAACAATCGGGGAACCTGAACACAAAGCTATGTGGTCTATTAGTCAAACACGACATTGCAAAACACCTTGACCTTTCAAAACTGGAATGAATTTACCTCTGGAATGAATTTGCCAAACAGAAAACAGCAGGAATGAAGTGGAACAAGTAATTCAGAAACCCTCTGAGTATAACCTGCCAATGCCTTGTACCTCCAGTCTCATTTCTGGTCTCTTAGCAGAGTAATTTGTGAGCGTCAGCAGATTTCCAGGGTGAGAGCAGAATGCTGCACAACCTGCTCTGCCACTTCTGCTTTGTGTGAATTAGAAGAAAGTGATACTTCATTCCCATTTTACGCTGAAAGAAATGTGTGTTCCTGTGTACCTCTGGCACATTCCAGTGTCCTGGTTAGGTTATTAACTGAATATTCACCATGTGTCACTAAAGCACCAAAGTAAGTACATAGGAACAACTGTAGTGGTTCATGCCTTGGGTTCCTTTGCCCCAACACTTGGTTTCTGACTGCAGCATGCAGAGGATTAAGATTGAGGCAAGAGCATACCATGCACCTCTCTTCCAATATCTAGTTGTTTCATGGTTATTTACTGGAGTCTGAAACCACAGACCCTTAGCTGATCTCATCTTTAAGTACTTTCAATCTTTTGCCCCCCCCAAAAGTACAAAGAACTGCTTTGGGACCCTAAAATTGTATCAAAATAATGGTAAGAAGTTTGTTCCGTTTCATTCTCTATCTCTTTCTTAACAAGTCCTAATACCTGATTTACTTTTATAACTACTACCCCAATTCATAAAATATGCATGGAGGAAAATCCATGGTTGAGTGGCCCAGTTTTTACCCTCGCATTCTTTGAAGTCATCTGGTCCCTCTTCTGTCTTTCCTCTAGAGATGAATACTTGGCTGAATTAAGGGAGAGGTGCAAGGCCTGAGGAAGCCATTGGAGAAAAGGAAGAAGTGCCTGTAAGTGGGAAGGCAGTTGGCACTGTGTAAGCTGGAGGACAGCATCTGATTCCCTTCCAGCTGCCTTCACTCTTCCCATAGCATGTTCTTGAAGAAACCTGGGCAACAAAACAGAGAAGATGAGGTACAAGTGGCATCACTCCAGCCTCCTCCTCCAGTAGTTGTAAGGGCAAGATGGCTCTTCCCAGTGTATGCTGGAAGGTGCTGCCTTTACACCTACCCTCTGCCTGCCCGGGGTATGCCACCCTGCAGTGACTCCATGAAGCTGCCAGCAGATCTGGCCTTCTGGAGCAGACACAGTGAAGCTGATGCCAGTGAGATAGCAGATTCCTGGATTGGTTTATGTCTTTTTTTTTCTAGCTGAAATTTGTATGTTCTTGCTTGATAGCTGTATTTCTTTCTCCTCTGAAAATAGCAGTCATGGTCTATTTTCCTGTTTGTTATATTTTGGGAGTATTTGCAGTGCCCACCCTGGCCCCAGTGCTTGATTCCTCCTTTGTACCCTTTACACAAGCCACAACCCCTTGGCAGCACTGCTGCCAGGACCTACAGGAACTCCCCAGGTACTCACAGAGAAAAGATAAAAAGAAAGGGACAAAAAAAAGAAGCACACGAATAAATGGAGCTGCATCCCCCATGATCTGACAGTTGTGCCACTGTCTTGCCTGGCTTCAGTCCAAGATGCAAATCATTTTTGCCACTCTGCCCCTGGGGCAAGGCTGCTGAGAGAGACAGCAAAGGCTTCCTGGACATCAAAACTAGTGAATACACTAATCCCCCCTGCCAGATCAGAGCAGTGACTCAGTAGGAAGGGTGCTGGCTGATGGGTTACCAGCAGTGGTATGAATGATGGGGCAGGAGGATTCCTAGGGGTTTTCTTGTTCCCCACATTGTTCTTGTGGCAGCCCTTCTCTGAACTCCCTAAATTTAGGAGACTTGGCTGCATAATTTGTGGTAATGGGAGATAACATTTGCATTTTACCCGGGGTGGAGGTGGGGTGGGGTGGGAAATGATGCAAAACCTGGAGATAGATTTATATTCAAAAAAACAGGCCTGGGCACTAGTTTGGAAACATTTTAACTAGTTTCCTGCAGGTAAAAATTCAAGCCGCACAGTTCACATCTGCATTTAGATGCAAGTGTTCACTGAGTTTTGATCTAGTGTTCATTGAGCTTATTTAGGTTAAAGGCCAGTCTGAACATCCAATTTAAGTAATAAAGTTGTTTTCTACCTGGGCATTCAGTGCAAGGGACAGTAGCAGGATACTCTGTGGGCACTCCCCTTTTAGTTGCTTGGAAAAAATATTTTTGCTGATAAATCTATTAAGGTAATAGCTTCCCCTTAATCCTGTTAATGCTCAATGAAATGGATCCTTCTGTATATTTACTGACCATAACTTTTCTGCAAAAACTGATCACTGGCACTGCACCTTTTGGACTCCATACAAGTGGAGCATCAAACGCTGCAGTCAGTAGCATGTCTCTGGAGAACATCCAGCCTTTCCAGACCTGTCACCATTCACACACTGCACTGACATTGTGCAGCTCTAATATTTTGCTGCCCTAGGCAATCAGCTGTTATGCTTTTTAGTTGCAAAGCCAGTCTGCCATGGAAACCCTTCCAGCCCATTAGCAACTGCCGTGCTGTTAGGTCACTATACATGTGCTAAAATGGGGATTGCAGATGTATGCATTGGAACCTGAAACATGAAGAACTCTTTTGCCTTCAGTCTTATTTGTTCCAGTAGAATTTGGTGTAAGTTCCTCTGTATCATCTAAGACTCTGGTAATGCCACGGCAGACAGAATTGTGCACTTGAACCCCGACTTTAATAATTATTGATGTTTTTCATGAAATGCAGTACCAAATGTTACATAAGCCAACAGTGTGGCCACACTGATGTCACCAGCAGCTCACCAGGGTGAGTGTGCTTCATGCATCATAGCCCTCAGGACAGCTGGGAATAGGGAGCGATGTGTACCAGTTGCCACTGCAAGTCAGGCAGTGACATAGCATTGTTTTATAGGACTGGAAGTCTTGCTTGTGAGCAGCAGTGGTGGAAGTATGACAAGAGTGTGTCCCACTGATTCTGCACACACACAGCTCATGACCCTTTAAAGACTTAGTGTCTGACCTCAGTGACTCAACAGAAGGGACACCAACAAAACAGAAGGGAAATACCACATCACCACACAATTATTTCCAAGCAGAAGGTTTCTGGTAGAGAGCCAGTAACACCCTGAGTCACACAACACTTGATGGAGTTGTGTGAAGGCCAGGTGGGGCTCATTGTGTGTGTGTGAGAAGCTGGCCTGTCCTCATGCAAACTGAAAGAGGCTGAGAGTTTCTGTGAGCTGAGGTCTGCTATTCCACTTGCATGCAGGATATACAGTACATCTGGAATAATTAATTTCTCAGCCTATTGTTCCTTTCTTGTGGATCAGACATTTGCTGCTTCTGAAGCCTGTTGACTGTATTCAATATCTCTTCCTGTTTAACTTTGTAATTCCGGTCTTGTGCTTTTCTTTTTTTTTTTAGGGCCCATCTTTTCATTTTCCCCTTGAATGGGAGAATTTGCCTGGAGTAGGGATGAGTCATGGATACCGTATTTCCTCTTCTTTGAAGTACATTTACATTTTTGAGGAATTACAGCTGACAGTGATAAGCTGTACATTCCAAAATATACTTTTAGGGAGGAGAAAGAAGGAAGAGTGATACTGAAATCAGCCTGAAAGGTATATGACTGAAAAAGGAAGAGTGAGAGAAATAAGACACAGAAAATCTTAGAATGACAGACAGATTCAGATACTCTCTGTGCAGCATTTGATGGAGGTGCTTCAACTGATAACATTCTTGTAGTCAGAGACAGTGTCATAACTGTCAGCAACTATTCAAGCATATCACAGCCAGCTCTAAATACAAACATCAGAAGCAAGTCAATAAATTTCTTCAGTTCCTAGCCCAGCATTTTTTGAAGTGAGGGAAGGTTTGTTTATAATAGGGTATAAAACATGCTGCCAACCCTGCACTACCCCATGAAAGCCATTGTGCAGGTTTTAGCAGGGAGAGTGTTAATTTTCTTCGTCATAGCTAGTGTAGCTGTATTTTGGATTTGGGATGAAAACAGTGTTGATAACACAGAGATGTTTTAGTTATTGCTGAGCAGCGCTGATACAGAGTCAAGGCCTTTTCTCTTTCTCTTGCTGCTCCACCAGAATGTAGGGTTGCACACAGCTCCAGAGGTGTTCCATGCTGTTGCTTTTATCTGGTTGATTGTGGTAATGTGCTTTTAAAATATTTCAATTTTGCCTCAGAGGCCAACTGGAATTGGAGGGTTTCTTGTGTCCTGACCTATTTCCTGAAGCAGGACTTGTGGTTTTGTGTCTCATATTTCAATGGATTTTTTGTTATTGGTTTTGGAGATTGTTTGTTTGTTTGTTTTAAACATAAAGCTATAGAAAGTATTTGCTTTATGAAGAAATTTGCTGCTGAGGTTATTAAAGGCTAAAGTTTACAGGACCACTGTAGTCCCCATCTTTTCATCCCCAAACTGTAAGGCTATGTGGAGCTTAATAATGGAAGTCATATCTATGATTATCAGAGTGAAAATTGGGTTTCTCATGTGCAGTCATTGACAAGACAGGCTTTCTACTGTCTCCTTCTGCGTACAAGAGTACCTTACATAAAAGCCCATTAAGCGCTCATCCGTAGTAGAGAGTATTTGTGTACCGATCAGCAATAGCACTCTGCAGTCATCCTGACCTTCAGTCATGACTGGAAGAAGATCGTTTTACAATATCACTGCACTGAATGAGTTACTCCAGCAGATCTTTTGTAACTTCAACACAAGGTAGGCTGTGTAGCTACTCTTTTGAAGAAGCATATGTAGAAAGGACTCTGTTCTTTGCATCTACCTTTATGAGATTCTGCTGCACAGCTGAAGGGTGGAGGTAGGAAGATGCAATGTGTGTAACTATCCTGTTTCCTGGTTATCTTCTCATTCCTATTGTCCTGTCTTGTCTCACCTAACAGTAAACAAAATCTTATCACGTGTTTTCGTAACTTCCAGGCAGTGCATAGGACCAATAGGACATGAAAGTGCCAGCACTCAGATGCTGCATTGTGGGTGGCAAGTTTTCTGAAGGCCTACTTTCTGGGGGACAATCTTGTGTAAGGAAGGAGCAGCAAGTAGACCAAGATACTCCTTATCCATTAAGGAAAAAAAAAAACACCCTTCTGTTTACTTGCTAATTTGTCTGAAGTTCTGCTGATAATTCTTATAATTTTGAGAAAAACAGTAATGGAAGGAGAAACACTGACTATTTATTTATGTATTTATTGGTATAGGTAGAGCCTTATTTCCCAAATCTGGGTTGGATAAGATATTTCACCCCAGTTAATAATCTGTTCCTTACTTCCTCGGGGACTGTCTTCACCCTCTTCCTAGAGAGGACTCCATCTTCCCTGGAGGTGTTTAAGGCAAGGGTGGACAAGGTCCTGAGAGACATGGTTTAGTGTTTGATAGGAATAGTTAGAATCGATGATCCAACGGGTCTCTTCCAACCTGGTGATTCTATGATTCTATGATTCCAGTTCA
The DNA here is from genome assembly GCA_013389865.1 of Piaya cayana. Lineage (NCBI taxonomy): Eukaryota > Metazoa > Chordata > Aves > Cuculiformes > Coccyzidae > Piaya > Piaya cayana. Next base: position 98,674 of record WAAB01016684.1, on the reverse strand, counting down.
CAGTCTTTGCCATAACCACTTGTCCATTGACTTTGTTGTCTCACTTGCCTCTGTTCTGTGAATATTAGTGAAGTGCTGAAATGTGGAAGAGAGAACTCTGCTAGTCTGAGATGAGAGGAGCGGAGTTGGAGCAAAAGCTCAATCAGGGCAATGCAGCAAGACTCCAGGTCAATACTCAAGACTCAAGGCTCTGGAGCGTGTCCAGAGAAGAGAAACAAAGCTGGTGAAGGGGCTGGAGAACAAGTCTTACGAGGAGCAACTGAGAGAGCTGGGGTTGTTTAGCCTGGAGAAGAGGAGGCTGAGGGGAGACCTTATTGCTCTCTACAACTACCTGAAAGGAGGTTGTGGAAAGGAGGGAGTTGGCCTCTTCTCCCAAGTGACAGGGTACAGGACAAGAGGGAATGGCCTAAAGCTCCACCAAGGGAGGTTCCGGCTCGACATTAGGAAAAAATTCTTCACTGAAAGTGTCATTAGGCAATGGAACGGTCTGCCCAGGGAGGTGGTTGACTCGCCTTCCCTGGAGGTGTTTAAGGTGCAGGTGGATGAGGTATTGAGGGGCATGGTTTAGAGATTGGTGGGAATGGTTGGACTCGACGATCCGGTGGGTCTCTTCCAACCTGGTGATTCTATGATTCTATGAATCTATGATTCTAAGGTAGAGATGTGCATGTCAGCATGTAGGGCTCACCCTTAATAGGGTTCACTTTCAGATACGGAGACAGCTGAGATAAAAGCAGGCTTCAATGTACCCTGTTTCATTCCTGTCATCAGCCTTCTTTATGTTGATGTCTCTGTGGTCTGCATGTCTAGTTTCTGCTACCTTAGTGCCTTGGAGAGTGTTGTACCTTCTCCAAGATGACACATCAGGAGGCTTAGCAGCCAAGATAAACTTTTGTGACTGAGGTTGCTTTGGGTGACACCCTGCAATTATTTCCCCTCTGTCCTTGTAAAAAGTGTCACTGTGACAGTTGATTTTTCTGATTCTGCCAGTACCTTTTGGAACACTGGTTTTATCAAGGCATCAACTTGCAATCCAGTCAGTTCTTTCTTTTACACTAAAATTTTACCTGCAGTGCACTGATGTCCTACAATTGTTTGCCAGGTGTATAATAGGATTCTTTATAAAATAGTCTCAAGAGATGTCCATTTGGCTCCTTTTGTTAGGCCTGCCATTTCTCACTCTCTCATATGTGTGTGTCTGCATGTATATACAATCCTGAGTGAATTCCTTGTAGTGATATACATTGAGGGTGTACTTGGATTCAAGTGGACAGCCTCCAGACATTACCTCAACTTCTTGGAACAACTTTTGAATTGTTATATTTTGTTTCCGTTCTGCTTTGGAATAAATTCAAAGCTTTTCAATGGAAAAGATAAGGTTTTCAGTTCAGGCTGTCTTTCAAGAAATGGCTAGAGTCCACTTAGTCCACCTTAGAGCTTTGAGACATTCAGCTGCAAACTTCATCAAAATAAGTATAATTCAGTAAAATATTTTGGCTTTGACTTAATCAGCATTTCTATGGAATGGATGAAAAAGGAAAATGTTCTTATCAGTTGTGTACATCAATCTTTGAGATGCCTGTTTACTCTGTGTATTTGTTATGAGCTTAAAGATTGCAAAGATGGTCAAATGGGTATATATTCAAGATTGAAAGACTTTTTGAACTTCCTACTCTGCACAGATTATATTTTTCCCCTTCATGTGTAAAAATTAAAGCAGTGATTAACAAACATAAATCTGAAATTGGGAGATCATGCAGACTGCAGAGGTTGCTTTACGCAGGAAATGTTGTTTCCAGTAATTGAATATGGTGATAAAATTTATAGCTGTTCAGCCACAGTTTTGCACAAATCAGACATAATGCTCTGGATTAATTAGATTTTCTGTTTATCACAACACCACAATCTCCAGGCCAAAGATCCCCTTTTACTTATAGCCTTCCAGGAGGCAAAAGGCTTCTGAGAACTGGAATTGCTTGGCTTCCTGCATTGGTGCCAGTCAGATGGGCTACCCTTCACACTGCCGCATTTGTCATGGTTTGCCCAGTACCATATGTTCCATTGCAGAATTGGCTGTCCTGTGATCCTAGAAAACCTGTGGTATGTGCAGCTATATGCACATGAACATGTGCTCACACACATGACAACTGTTTGGTGCTGTTTTCTGTTTGAAAGAGACAAAGATAACATTTTGGGATCTGTTTTGTTAGGTTTGGGTTTGTTTGTTTGGTTTAATATGAATTAGGAAAGCAATTCTTAGATTATAAGAGTGGAAGTTTTTTGTAGACAGTTCAGGATTGGTTCATGTTTTGGTAGTTTGGATTTTTTATTCTTTTTCCCCAGCATTTCATGTCCTTGGATAATAGAATCCCCATGCAAAATTACATTTCTTGTTCTAGAACAGGTCTGGTTAGCTCCAATGAAGCAGAACACTGATATGCTTGTCTATTATTGTTACATTCTATGTTTTAAAGCACTAACATTATGTTTAGTATTGACTGAAACAAAGGAGATAAAGGCGGTTTATTGACTGTTTCTGGTCTCACTGCTCAGATACAAGCTGGGCTGGGAGAAGATGATCTGTTTCATTCATCATATAACACTAGCCCCATCCCTGTGTCATAGATACAGATGTCAAGATCATCCCTGGATTTGTCTAGTCCTTAGTAACTTGGGTTCTGGAGAAAGGAAAAAATTAAGCTGAGAAATAAGAGCTCTGGAACTTTTCCTTTAGTAACATTGTGTGCAGTGCCCTGGTAACAGTTTAATAGTCTCAAAATACAAAGCATTGTTAAACATCTAAACAGAAAGTCTGGCTTTCAGGGAAAGCCAAAGTAACACAAAGTCTGTGCAGATGCTGAGGGGCAGGTGACTTTCTTCCTTTTCTCAGGAGCAAGGCTGCCCTCCAGCCTTGAAGGAGTTGAGCAGTTTTGATGCTAGTGAAGTGGTGAGCATGGAGTGCCAGGAGCAGATTTCTTTCACCATGCAGCTTGGTGTCCTGTTCCTTCCCACTGCCTGGCTGTCACAAGAGGTTCCTGGAAGAAGGGAGGCCTCTGTTCTGTTTCATTAGATCAAGTGGCAGTCATGACTAAGCTACAGTACTGAAGAATAATTGGGTGATTTCTGCCTTTTTTCAAAGCAAGGAGGCAAGAGATAAGTAAAAAAGAGTGTGTGGATGCATGGGAAGGTTTGCTGGTATGTGTAGAAAAGGTGGAATTCAGTTCCATAAAGGAAATGAACTAAGATGCATAATGTTCCCTGTAACATTTCACTTTGCTATTCAAGCAGGGTCTTTCTGAAGTCAGTGGGAGTCTTTCCACTGCTTCCAGGGGATTTTGGATCAGGTCCACCCAATTGTTTGTGTTGCTGACTCTTTACCTTTTGCTTTTAATGAATGCTGCAGAGGAAAAGTACTGTTTTCCCCTCTGCTCAGAAAGAAACTAATGTGTGTAGCTGCAACCTAATATGTTGAAGTGAATGGCTGGACCCAGTAGCTTGGTGTTTATTTACCCATACTAGCTTTGAGTTTACTTCAGCAAAAGAGTTTGTGCAGGGGAGATGGCTGTGAGACAGTCCTCTGGAAGCTGGGTGCCGGGGATGAACAATCTGACCTACTGAGCAAGGGCTGCTTTGAAGTCAGCTATAGCTTTAGGAGCAGAAGCATTGCCTAGTCCTACCCCCTTACAATGCAACTTCCTTTTTGTCATGTGACAGCTTTGGGATGGGGCTTTACTTTTTGCCAAGTAAAGGGGTTTTATGTGGTTTGGGATGGGGTTCAAGTTGTGCTGTTCTTTAGGTTAGATATCACAGCTTTTCATGGAAAATAAACCAAACTGGCCACTCTGTACAAGCTCAGAGAAATGCCAGCTTTTCTCTGTCCGCTACAGAGCAGAAGGAAGAGAAGCAGAGAGAAGATGCTCACAGGGAAAGTGAGCCACAAGGTCAAGCTTGCTCATTCCAATCACACTACCTGTTTGCAGTTTATGATTCTGAGTGTCATGAGTTAAAACAGTATTGGAATACTATTATTTCTTTTTTAAAACAAAACAAATAACTGAGTTTTTGTTTTTAATAGCTAAGAAACAAGTGAGAGGCCCAACTTCTATCTAAATGTAGAATCAGTCAGCACCTAAATGAGCTCAAAGTTAGAATGAACTTTTTTTTTTTCTGTTAAAGTCAAATGAGATGCTGAATGTGTTGGGTGGGTGCCACTGACCTGCTGCTCCAGACCCTCCAATGCTAAAGTACTGTGCTGCAGTGCAGTCCTACAAATTAATAGTTCTGGCTTTACAATGTCTCTGGTTTGGATTTTTTTATGCTGATATTTTCTGTGTCTTTTTTGAGATTCTGTTACTTGGGATTTTACACGATGCTACAGACTTCAGGCTAGTCCAATACCCACTAAGTAAAACGACTGTTTCTCTTTGGATGAGTTCATGGTTCTGACAAAATGCAAGAAACTGCTGCCACAGGTGGGGAAAGCTGCTATGACTTCTTAAGACTTCTGAGTAATGAGCATGGAACTGTTTTTGATTAAGTGCTTAGCTGTACAGCAAGTCAAGCAGAATACCACTCCCTCTCACTACACAAGACGTGACAGAAGAAACAAGCTTTTAGGATGAATGCCTATACTACAACTGGATCAGACTAAGGACAATGTCAGAGAGGCAGGACAAGGAGAAAATAAGCCTTTGTCTCTGAACTGGAGAGACTTAGTTCCCTTAGAAGAGACTCCTGAGAAAGCTGCATGTAGGAAAAGGATGGAATTCCTAAAATGGTATGAGATAACCTCAATGAACACCGATGATGTCTGGGAGTTGCATATAGTTACATTTGTTTTGAGTAACTGATGGACATCTCTATGCTAGATGATCTTTAAGGTCTCTTCCAACCCAACCCATTCTATTATTCTATGATTCTGTGATTAAAGGTCATCTAGTCCAAACCCATTGCACTGAGCAGGGACACCTTTAACTACATGAGGTCGCTCAGAGCCCGATCCAACCTGACCTTGAAAGTTTCCAGGTATGGGGCTTCCACTACTTCTCTGGGCAACCTGTTCCAGCATTTCACCACCCTCACTGTAAAAAAAAAATCCTCTTTATATCTTGTCTAAATCTGCCCTCCCTTAGTTTAAAACCATTACCCCTTGTCCTATCACAACAGGCCCTACAAAAAAGTTTGTCCCCTTCATTCTTACAGGCCACTTTTCTGTACTGAAAGGCTACAACAATGTCTCCCCACAGCCTTCTCTTCTCCAGGCTGAACAATCTCAACTCTCTCAGCCTTTATTCATAGGAGAGGTATTCCATACTTCTGATCATTTTTCTGGCCCTCCTCTGGACTTGCTTCAACAAGTCCATGTCTTTCCAGTGCTGCAGGCTCCAGGGCTGGATATAGTACTCTATATGGAGTCTCACCAGAGCAGGGTAGATGGGGAGAATAACTTGCTGGCCATGCTTCTTTTCATGCAGCCCAGGATACAGTTGACCTTCTGGGCTGCAACTGCATATTGTTGGCTCATGTCCAGCTTTTCATCCAACACGTCCGTCTCAGCAGGGCTGCTCTCAATCTCTTCATCCTTCAACCTCATAGAATCATAGAATCATAGAACAACCAAGTTGGAAAAGACCCACAGGATCATCGAGTCTAACCATTCCTATCAAACACTAAACCATGCCCATCAGCACCTTGTCTACCTGTGCCTTAAACACCTCCAGGGAAGGCAAAAACCTGTATTGACACAGGAGTTGTCCCAATCCACGTGAAAGACTGCACTTGGCCTTGTTGAACCTTATGAAGTTCACATGGGCCCAATTCTTTAGCTTGTCAGCGTCACTCTGGATGGCATCCCTTTCCTCAAGTGGTGTTGAACCTTATGAAGTTCACATGGGCCCAATTCTTTAGCTTGTCAGCGTCACTCTGGATGGCATCCCTTTCCTCAAGTGGGTCAGCTGCACCACTCAGCTTGCTGTCATCTGCAGACTTGCTGAAGGTGCACTCAATCCTGCTCTCTGTGTCATGGTTTGCTGAGTTAAGGAGCAGTATTTCCATCAACACTCATATGTTACTGCTTACAGGGTGTGTAGCCAGTCAGGTTCCTCTTTAGCATGTTGCTCAGCTTGTGAGCCAAAAGGCTGTGGCAGAAAGGTAAGTATTTGCAGATGACTTTGAGTGTAATATCTATCCAGCAGTTTTTGTGTATTCATCTCTGTACTATCTGAGTGCACAATTTCCAGTCATGGCCCTCTGAATTCTTGTCTCTCACAAGGTGTGTCTGTGTTTTGCAAGTAACCTTGCACTGGCTGGCTGAAATATGAGCCCACAGCATTTAGAACAATAACACTGGACAAATTGTAGTGTTTTCCTCACACTTCTGGGTATCGGTTAGCTGCAAGGCTGCCAAAGGACATTCCACAGTAAGAGGAAATTGAGCGTAGGTAGGCAGCCCAGAGCCCAAGTGCATACTTTATTAAACTCTCAGTAGTTATACTTACAGGGGTGAGTCACACAATAATCATCCTATTATCAAATTCACTGTTGGGTGTGTTGGATTTTTTCTTTTCATTTAAAATTTAAGTTGCCTATATGTTCTGGAATTTCAGTTTCAGGAAGTGGAAGAAAATGAAGCAAAAGTAGCTAGCTGACACATTTACATGTGTGTGAATAGTACTTTAGTTGTGCAATGTTTGGGGATATTTCAGTGTCAAAAATATTTTAAAATACTTTTAAAACTGAGGGACTCTGGCAGAAAAAAAAGGGACTTGGAGATCCTCGTTGTCTGATGCCAACTTAGATGGGCCTTCAGTGCTGGAGAATAAGTGTCTTTCTAACTGGACACCATCACCAGCCAGATAAGCAGGCAGTCACTCACACGAGACACATATAAAGTGTTCATATACTGTACATACACAATATTCCTCCCTCCCACTGTGTGCTGCTCCACACGACCAGTAATTTCTGTGGCATTTGCAGACACCAGGAGTAAGTGGGCTTGGAAAGAGCTCCTTAGAGACTGGGAAAGAACTGTGTGAGCCTTGAGCATCCTCCTCTGCCCAATACTCATTTTAGTTGTTATCCTGAATCTGCTGTCCATGTCGTGCACAAGTAAGCCCCATACATTGCAGTGAGCTGTAGCAAGAAGGGTCTTCTGCCAAAGCACCCTCAGGGTTTCCATTTTCTCTGTCTTTGTCTTCTGTGATATTTTAGACAGGGGAAGGGTGGAATGATGACTTGTTCAGGGTTGTCTTCCATCTCTTTTCCTCTCCTGTGATGGAAAAGTTTTAACTTGGCCTCTGAGGTCACCAAGGTCTGGCCCAGCTCATTGCAGACTTATGTCTCCATGAGTCATGGCCCAACACCTGCTGACACATCTTCCTGGAACTGGCAGGAAACGGCTTGTAGTCAGAGAGGCAGAAATAGAAGGTTAAAAGGAGTATCAGCAGTGATAGTCTTCTCTTTTCACTTGATTACTTCTTGGATTAACCTGTTCTAAAAGCCATTAATACCCTGACAGCATAAATGAGGAGAAATCTGTTTCATTTAAATGGTTATAGGAATTCGTTCTCTACTGTGAAGAAATTCTTCCTGCTCTCTGCTTTGTGTCTCAAAGACATCCTGGAAAAGTCAAACCTCCATGTAGCCCTGCTGCTTCTTTTTTTAATGAAATACACCACAAGGGAGCAGACAGGCTATAGAAATGCTACTTGGCCCTGAGTAGGGCCAGAAAATAGATGCCTTCCTCTGCCACTAACCATTTTCCATTCATAGAAGTAATGGCCCAGGGGTGACCTGGTAATTTCATTGTTGAAACTGAATATCTTGCAGGCATCACTAATGCTAAGCAGTGGAGAGCTGAAAGTATTTTTTGCTAAAGATAAAAGTAATTTCTGGTAAGTGTAATGTGATAATTATTGAGAATGAGGCAATCACTCTCTTTATTTTGTACACGTAAGCAGCATGGCAGGCCTTGACTACACGTCAGGGTCCTTTGAGAGCTACCAATATTGGCTTGCCAATGCCAGATTCACATCTGGGTAACTTCTAAGCCTGTTTCCTCTTCATTCCCTTCTAGTGCTCAGGGACCATATCAGCAGTCACGAACTATTTTCAGAAGAAAACACCATTCAGTTTCTGTGACTCAACCTCCCTTCTTCCTAGGGAAGCTGAGGAGCATGCCAGGTGATGTACTACACAGGTGTCTTCTGGATGTTGGCTTAGGCATCTGGGGCCTCCCAGCCCTTTGCAGTCACAGGGCATTTCCTGACATTGTTCACTGGAGAAGTTATTTGGTTTATCACGTTTTCACTGGAACCATCTTTTACCATTGCTACTGCAAACCATATATTCTTGCAGAGGCTGCATTCAGTGGTTCAGTGACCCATGCATATACTAGCCTTTGTACCAAAATATTTAAATTAATGTTTTGAAATTTGAAATGAACAGTGCTGTAAAAATGCTAAACATTATCAGCTGCTGGTTTTATTTCCTTCATTAGGAACAGGAATGAATTAAATAGTTGTGATAAATAAGACTACTCATGCCTTGTACTGCCAACTAATTTGAATCTCAGAGGAGCCTTTTTCCCCACCCTGGAGGAGAGATATTACTGTATTTCTGACCGGTTTTCAGCTTGAGTATTGCATTTTGTTTGATATCTCTCCCTATAGATTAAATTTGTAGTGCTGTTCTCCTTCTCTTGACCCTTCACCCCCAGCACAATGCTTCATCTTACGTGCTGCATCTAGGCAGTGTTTTGAGTCATTGAATTTTGGGTTTGCCTGCCTCACAGTACATAGTGAAGATGAATCAGCTAGGACTCTGTCTATACTACTGAAGCTAACAAAAGCTTTTTCTTTAACACTAATGGGATTTCAATCTTCTTTTTGTATGCTGCTGCACATCCTGAATTGTTGATGATTTTCAGCAGGACAAAGGGACACAAAGCCAGTCCAGTGCAAGACAGAAGTGTACACCTAGATCCTACTGACATACACTAGAGTGAGACACATGGTAGCTTTTGAAGGTCTTTTCCTTAGATTTGTAATGCATTTCAGAGCTTTGGTGTGAAAATTACCATAGGTGCACAGCGCAGTACTATAAAAGTAGGAAGATAAATATAATTGTGGTATTTAAGCAGCTCACTGGCTTCTGTTGTCCAGTGCAGTGCATCCAAAAGTGACCAAACTGAACCACCTGAAAGAAAGGAGTGAAAAATCCCTCCGTCCTACTTTAGGCTACAGGATAATTGCTGCTATTGCTTCTTCCAACCCACCATATTTAACAGCTCACTAGTGCACTGAAGCTTACAGATGTACAGGTCCTCTAAAATGCTCATATTGTTTTAAGGATTAATATTTCTGGTACTGGTAGTCCTTTTTATTTTGTCAGTGGCTGATTCTTTGGTCTCTGAGATATTTGTGGGGCCATTAACTTGTGTCACTGAAATGTGCCCCACTAAAAAACCACTCACTGCTGGCACAAAGCACAAATATATTCCTCTGATCTCAGTGATTACTACTGACACAGCCCAACTAGCCAAGTGAGGGTTGTTGAATGGGCAGTAGAGAAGTTTTTAGTAAATCCTGTTTCAATTTCTGACATGTAAAAGCAGTGAACAGATTATTATTTTAGGAATTTTGAAAGACCTCTTGTTTGTGTCCTTTTAAATATATTCAGCTTGGTTTGGTTCCCCACTCATGTAATAATCATGGGCTACTTCTGCTGTTCTTCCTAAGCATACTCACTCTTTACCAGATGGAGTCAGTGCTGCTTGCACTAGAGATTGTTCAATGCAGCTGAGTCCCAGGTTTTGCTCATTTTGTGACACACTGCTCATTAGGCAAGGTGAATGGTGTTGTCTCCATTTAGAACAGTGTCAGTGCTGTCTCATTTTGAGTTCGTATTGCATTACAGACATCCAGTTTCTGTGGTCACCGAGTTTCCCCTTGTTACTTGTTAGCTTCCTCTTAGCATACCTCCTCATCTTTCAAAGATGCAATAGCAGGGCAAAGGATCTCAGTAGGTAAATTGTTTTGCTGAGGGAGAAGCACACACATAGTTCAGCATTTAATGAACAGACACTGAAGAGATGTATTTAAATCAGCATGTAGGGTTGAAGGTGTGTATAGAAAGAAAGATAAAAGTATTTTATGTTCAGTGGCAAAAGTTATTAAAAAACAAGGACAGGAGGATACTATGTCATAAAAATAGAGCTAAAGTGCTTAGATATTCTTGCAGGTCAGATCCAGTCTATGAAACACTAGAAGACAGGCATTGAATGTAGATGTGATAGAGACCTGAGACAAGGTGTGGCTGTTCTCACCTTAGATAATGGACATGTGAGGCTATGCTGGGTGGATGTCCCAGTTTCAGCTGGGATAGAGTTAATTTTCTTTCTGGTAGTTGTAGTCTTGTGCTTTGGATTTAGGAAGAGAATAATGGTAATAAAACACTAATGTTTTAGTTGTTGCTGAGTAGTGTCCATACTAAGTCAGACTTTTCAGGTTCTTATACTGGCCTGCCAGTGAGGAGACTGGGGGTGCACAGGAAAGTGGGAGGGGTACAGCCAGGACAGCTGACCTCATAGAATCATAGAATCACCAGGTTGGAAGAGACCAATCGGATCATCGAGTCCAACCATTCCTATCAAACACTAAACCATGTCCCTCAGGACCTCGTCTACTCATGACTTAAACACCTCCAGGAAAGGGGAATCAACCACCTCCCTGGGCAGCATATTCCAATGCCTAATGACCCTTTCTGTAAAAAACTTCCTCCTAATCTCTAGCCTAAACCTCCCCTGGCGGAGCTTGAGGTCATTCCCCCTTGTCCTGTCCCCTGTCGCCTGGGAGAAGAGGCCAGCTCCCTCCTCTCCACAACCTCCCTTCAGGTAGTTGTAGAGAGCAATGAGGTCTCCCCTCAGCCTCCTCTTCTCCAGGCTAAACAACCCCAGCTCTCTCAGCCGCTCCTCATAAGGCCTGTTCTTCAGCCCCTTCATCAGCCTTGTCGCTCTTCTAATCTACCTCAACTAATCAAAGAGATATTCCATACCATATGACATTACACTGAGTAAAAACTGAGGGGAGCTGGCCAGGGGGTGGCAACCACTGCTCAGGGATTGACTTGGGCATCAGTCAGTGGGTGGTTAGCAATCACATTGTGCAACACTTGTTTTGTATATTCTTTCATCATTATCATTATCATTATCATTATTTTTCCTCCTTTTTCTTTCCTACTAAACTGTCTTTATCTCAACCCACAAATTTTAGTTTTTTTCTAGTTCTTTCCTTCATTGCACATCAGAGAAGTGAGTGAATGGCTAAGTGGTGTTTAGCTGCCTACTGGGTTAAACCACAACACTAGGGGACATATTTCCCACAGGACAATGGTGTGAGGGTAGCATTGCAGCTACAGCCTATTTATACACTGAGCAGCTGATGTCTAGGGTTTGTTATTCCTCCTCATTGTGATTTTTTTGGTCTCCCTGCCAATACCTTCATTTCATTTCCCTGCTAATTAATGTCTGTGGTTCCTTCCCATTCTACCTCTTACTTGCACCCAGCTCTTTAACCACTTGAGAATCCCAATTCTGGAAGCTGTGTTACCTGTCCTCAAGTTACATGTTCCTTCAGGCATGAGAAGGCTCTTTCCTATATCAAAATTTCCCGTTTTCTTCTGCAGGCAGTAATGATGCAATCTAGGTTCCTCTTTTTTTTTTTTTTTTTTTTTTGTGGAAAGGCCAAAACCATTAATGCATTTGTTTGCCTTTCTAAAGGACTCCTGATCAGCATGAGCTGAGAGCTCATACATTTCTGGAACTAGTTCCACTAAGAGGTCTCAAGTCCACAAAGTGATGTATGCCAAATCTTCAGGTGCATATTTTGCCCCTTGCTAATTGAACTGCCTTTATTGTTTTCCTTCACTCTTCATTTGCTCTCTCATCTTTTTTTTTCAGAATCCTCTTCTCCTTCCATATATCTTTCCTTGGTCTTGCCAACTATATGTCTGCATATCATCCTCCTTCCTCTAGGCATTATTTTCTCCTGATAGCTTGTATACATTTTGACTCCCTCAGTTTGGGTGACTTAATTCTTATCTCATTGCTTTGCCAAAGAATACTTCTATTTTTCACCTAGATGTTCCCTTCTTGATTTTAACTGACAGTATACTAACTCTGGTTTCTGCAGAAAGCTTTGTTTCCTCTCCTTCTCCCATAGCAAGGGTAACTTTTGCAATTTTTCAAAGTGAAAGTTTTAAATACTGTACATGTTCCAGGGATCAGATTCTTTGACCTTCAGCTCTTTTTTTCATAACATTCCCCTCTAGAAAGAATTACTCTTGAACATACAAAGTTTAAGTTAAACTTCATCTGAAATCAAGTGTGGTGGCTGTACATCATTACAGGTTGAGCAAGTCACTTTCTGAGCTGTTCAGGGTATTGTGCCTAGGTCCATCCCTGTCGTGAGTTGATCCAGGTCTGCTGATTCCAAAATCTGTGAGCATTGGGATACATCAGAATCAGGATCCCAGTCTGAATTTTAGAAGCTAGGTGTATTCCTTCTTAGGCAGCTGGAAGCAAGGAATACTTCAGGTTATCCAGCTTTGCACTTCAATCTTATTCCTGTCCACTCTTTCTGCAGCATGGAGAAGTCAATTCTGCTTTTGGACTCAGGAATAAGGATCAAGTAAATGGTAAATTTAACACTAAGGTAGAGAGAGTTGGCTGTTTAACTGTATTCTCCAGCTGTTGTCATCTTTCAGTGGCTTTTTATAACTCCCAGTGACTCACACAGGCTAGAGCACCCTTGAACTAGCTATTGGCTGCCCCAGCAGAGGCAGCATCCATGCAAAAGCAGGTTCCCTTTAAATAACAGGATCCCAGGAAGCAGGTGGACAAGTATTTTTACCAATGTGTAATGATGCTATTACAATATCAGTGAACACTTGGAATACCATCCTCATCCTGGCTCTACACCTCCATGGTGTGTTGCTTAGTGTAGAGGAATTAGGGAAAGTTGTCATTGCCAGCAGTACTGCTACCTTCCTGTTGCAGAACAACTGCAGTGGAGATGAGTAAGGTAATTACCCAAAAGGTCTTCTCTTATGGGTAAGGAGAAAGGGAAGGGGCAAAGGAGAATCCCCTGTACAATGAAAGACATATTTTACCAAACTGACTACAGAACAAAAAGAAAAGAGACATTAAAATGCCTACTGTACTGTACATTTAATTACAAAAAAAAGCCCAAGAAATGTTCAAAATAATTTTTCAATGTTATTTGAACTTAAGTGGTTTTATTTTCCTTTTTATTCTGTAGAAAATCTTTTTTGTCTCTTGCATTTAAATCTTATCCCAATATGCTGTACAAAGCCAGCCTATCTCCTACCTCTAAGGAGAAGGGTTATTGGGCTCCACACTTAGGGTGGGATTTCTTTAAGTTCCTGTTTAGTCCACTGCTCTCACTAGACTTGTATTGGTGTATCTGGGTGCACTGAAATAGATGTTCTGCAAATGAGGAGCGTGCTCCCACTTCTTCTTTTGTCTCTTGTTGGCTGGACTAGAGCCGAGAGCTGTGTAAAGTGCCAGTGGATTCTGATTTCCCACCACCCTTGTCAGGGTAGATTTGTACTAGAATAACAGTCAATCTGTGTATCTCTGGTCACCCACTGTAAGTCCTGTTGTGATAAAGAAAAGGGGCTACTTCAGCAACTAAATTGGAAGATGTCTCAAATATAAATAACCTCTCCATGGCTTCCAGCCCCAGAGGCTCCATATGGACTCACCCAGCTGGGCATTTGTGAAGTTTTGGCTTTAGTTCAAGAGGCACAACTGCTCTTTATGTACATGTCTGGGTCTCTTTTTCAGCCCTATCCACCCTCCCCCATGCCCACAAACCATCCCAGTAGCCCTATCCGTAAAGTTTTAACACTGGCTTGCTGCAGATGAAAGATAGCAACCAGCCCCAGCAGGTCAATATAATCTCATAATAAAACATTCACTGGCATTGGCAAGAAATCCCCTAGGGAATCTACCTTCTAGAAAGACAACAATTAAAAGAGATGATTTGGGTAATTGTGCTTGATTGAAGGGAGAAATACTTTTTCTAGCAGAAAAATGAGCACTTACAAATGTTTGGTCAGCCGAGGACAATTATCTGACTGGTGATGCACAAGTATATGAGGTAGTAAACCCATTTGAAATCGCTCTTGAAGTCAGAAGAGTGACTGGAAAATACCACCATGCTGGCTGTGCAGACTTTGGTGGTAGCTGGGACTGGGCTTATTGGATGCAACTCCTTTTTTCCTTGTGACTTTTCATGAAACGTAATCATTTGGTAACAAGGTATTTCCTTCTTCCTTACAAACCTACAGAGATAGCCAAGGGCCTGAGCATAAAAAATGGAATTAATTCTCTCCCTCCCAAAGTGTGGTTAGTAATGCACAATCTGCTTCCAAGGTTTAGCTGACAATGTTCTGTTGTTTCAGAAGCCTGCCCCAAATACCAACTGCCTAAAGGTGGCAGGGGCCCTAGCAGGAGAAGCTGTTCTTCTTGTCAAAGAAGATATAGAGGCATGACTGAAATGCGCACAGAATACACCAGCTAACAAAGACATTTCTGAGTTTTTCCCCCTACTGATGTGTTTTAAATTCGGAGTCACAAAATATTGGGTTTTGTTTCTTTTGGGTACACTAGGATGATGAAAGAAGAGAGATCTAGTTTGTGAGTGATACAAAAATGATAGTTTTGTCCGTTTATTCAGGAGCCTTCAAAACCAGTCCACCCTAGGATTTGTCTGCAGCAGGAACCAAAACACCTGCTTGGATTTCCTTTAACTCTTATAAGTAAAAACTTCAAACTCACTTATGTGCTGCAATAGAAAGAAGGGAAGAAAAGCTTGAGCACTACCATGCTTCCCCACCCCCACCTCCCTTTCATTGTTACTGCAAAGGTCTGAATTCAGATGCTGATTTGCACCAGCAGAACAAGAAGAAAAAAGACTCCTGATTTTGTCTTGCTTAAGAAGAATTACAAACCACCGAAGCACTGCTGTAGAGGATGAGATGCAAACATTACCTCATCACCATGTAGTTTTATTGGCTGGAGATAACTGGAGGTGGGGTTTTGGTGCCTACCCACTCAGTGAGCACAGGGTTTTCTCATTATCTCTTTCGCCTTCTTTCAAAACAAATGACCCTTTTAATGGATGTCACCTACAGGGACAGCTGCCTTTGTGGACTGAGAAGACCTAGGAGGACCATCGTAAATGTGATCATAACGAGATTGAATGAGATCAATAGAAACAATTTAAAAATAAATAAATAAATCTTTAAATGTCATAAGCAATTTTGTATCCAATTATGGCAGCTTTTACCATCCCTTTAAAATTGCTATTCAGTCCCACAGAACTCTAAAAATTATGTAGTCATCTGAATCCATAGGTTTTCCTTGGTTCTGTTTTTTTAATTAAGTCTCTGTATGCTTCCTAAGGCTATATCATGCCATTTTTATTCAAGACCACCCTCAGTTACTGGCTTTCAGAAAAGTTGTCATTGACTGCAAAGAATGTGAAAAACCTGGTGATGACATTTACCTCTTGTGAGGACCACGCTCCTTGGTCATTGAGAACATATTGCCCTGTTAGAAGACACCAGGAAATTAGAATTTCATCCCTAAGGTAAATACCAAAATACTTTATGAGGGAGGAAGTTACCTCTCTTGTTGCAGACAAGGAAAGCAACAGCAGCTTAAATCACCTACTGATGTGATAACTGCATAAACATGGCAGAATCAAGACTAGAGACTTTATGTGAATCCAAGCAATGTTCTCACTATTGGCCTTGGTTTTCACTTCTATGAAATTCCTTTTAGGCATAAAAGCAATTCAATGTAAATTTAGAAAGCATCTCAAGGTTTATCCCTTTATGAATAACGTGGCCAGGTGCAGACCTAGTTCCAAGATCCTCTTCAGCATCTGTGCCATACAAAGCTGTATGCCATGTGTGCTATGAGTGGCCTTTAATCCTTTATTTCCTTTATGGCGGTTATTAATAGGGAACTGAATTCTCTTTCTCTTTGTCTCTCTGATGTTGTTTCCTTTGTTTCCTTTTAAGAGCAGCAAAGGGGATAGAAAGCAGACAAACTGCATTATCCTGGTAATTAACCATCTCAGCAATATAGTGACACCATGGCAGTGGTGCTGTGTAACAATTTACATACATTAGTTTTCCTGTTTCAGGAAATAAATTCATGTAGCATTTAAGAGGAAAAGAAGGAGAAAAAAAAGAGAGAGAAGGGTTGAGCTGGGGTAAATATATGATTGTAATTCAAAATTGTATACAAAGAAGGAGAACGAGTGAAACCCTGAAAATGCTTGGAGCCTTGTTAACATGGATGTAATTATTCCTGAAGCTGTCAGTTCACAGTGCTGATCCAGTTTGGAGAGATATTCAGCATCTTTAGAGCCCACTGATTTCAGCTCGCACTGTGATTGCAGAACGCTGCAGCTGGATGCAACATTGTGGTTCTGTTGCGCAGCACTTGTGATGCTGCCTGGGCTCCTCTCCCTCCTCGCTCTGCTGCCTGGCTTGTGCATTTCAATTCCTGCAAGGAAAAGAGCTCTGGGCAAAAGAGAAGTCCCCAAAATCCTGTCAGTGTATCAGATGGTCATGTACTAGCAGTGTTTCTGTCAGACATACTGAAGATTTGGCAATGAAAATTTATCTGTTTCTGTAAATCTCCTCAAGATCTTGGGCTCCTTTATGTATCAAGGCTGTTAGAATAGCCTCCTGGACAGAGATTCTCAGATCTGGGGTACAATGAAGCTGACTGGAGGTAGAGAAAAAGACTCCAGCTGCAGCTGCTGTGCTGCTGCAGCTGCAGTCTCTGCTTATCCTAGACTTTCGGGCACAGGGGTGAATTTTGGCAGAGAAAAAAGTAAAGCAAAACCAATAACTCTGTTTTCCTTTGTTCTAAAGCTCTACATAGTGGTAGTGATGCCTCTAGTGTTGCCATGATAGGGTTATCACAGCACACCTTTGAGCCCAGTTTGGTTGAAACAATTAGATCTGAAAGAGGTGTCCGTGGTCTGGCAGGCAACTGGTTTCACATTGGTGGGAACCTTCAAGCTCTGTGTTATCATCTTCACAGATATTTCTCCACATACCCACGTGACCTGGCAGCAAAGGGTCCTTGAATTCTCTTCCTGTTCTTTCTAATGATTTTCTCTGTGACTTTGGGAAAATTACTTAGTATCTGTGTGCCTGAATTTGCCCATCTATTACTTGGGTGCATTAATTAAACAGTTTCCTCAGAGAGACATTGTGAGGTTTAATGAATTCATGCTTGTAAAGTAATTTAAGATTTCAGATGAAAACTGCTAGAGAAATGCAAGATGTGTTATAATTAAAACAGAAATGATACAAAATAATATTAATCAAAAAGTCTTGAAGCTGCTGATCACTGTAAAAGAGGAATATTTGTACTTGAAGATACTAACAAAAAAATCAGTCACCATGCTACAAAGTAAGATCTTCTAGCTACACAGCATTAGTTAATACTACACTATTTATTATTCTGCTTAGTATTTTCATTCCCTTCGCACAGAAATAAAAAATCTATTAAACTGATTTAGTCTGGATGTATATTAAGAGGAGATCATCATTATAACCAAAATACATCAGAAGTGTGGAAAGCCCTTGCATGCTTGCTCATAGGGTGATCTTTACTCACAGCAGAAGTCTATAGGGTGACTCTCCTGAGTTAGTGCAGAAATGTTTGTGGAATTGAGGCCTTGGTATGCAGGAGCAAGGGAATGAAAAAACACCCTCTCACCACAAACAGTAAAGTGCACACACAGTACCAAATCCTTGGGAAGAATTACCACACTTTGTGGCAATTTACCATACATTGTGCAGTACATGCCAAAACTTTTTGAACTGCTGTATATTTTCTTCTGTAACACAGAAAACAGATTAGTGGGACCTTATGCACCTCAGTAAAATGAAGGGTATCTCTGCCCATGTTCAGCCAAAAGCTGAGGAGAGGGAGACAATGACTCTTGTGAGGTATTTCAATGAAAGCTGTTGGAGAAGTAGCAGAGCAAAAGCACAGAAGACCAAGTAAGAACATTGTGTATTCTATTCACCAAGGCACAACATCGGCATTGCTTAACCTAGAGAAGAGAAGGTTGAGGGGAGACCTTATCGCTCTCTACAACTACCTGAAAGGAGGTTGTAGAGAGGAGGCAGCTGGCCTCTTCTCCCAAGTGACAGGGGACAGGACAAGAGAGAATGGCCTCAAGTCTGCCAAGAGAGGTTCAGGCTGGACATCAGAAAAAAAAAAGGTCATGGAAAGGGTCATTGGGCTGCCCAGGGAGGTGGTGGAGTCACCTTCCCTGGAGGTGTTTAAAAGAAGGGTGGATGAGGTGCTGAGGGGCATGGCTTAGAGATTGATGGGAACGGTTGGACTCTATGATCCTGTGGGCATTTTCCAACCTAGTGATTCTATGATCTAAACTCCAAAAATAAAAAATATTTTGCATCTTCATCCAAAATCCAAAAGCTTTTGAATCTCAAAGCCAAGCTAAATACTGATTGGGGATTTATGTCAATTGATTCTTGTAAATCTTATGAACCTCAGTCCTTTCTGTGCAACCTGCAAGGCCTGTCTCACTCTCCATGGCAAGCGAGGCAACTGATTCCTTTGCAAGGAGGATACCTACCAGTAGCTTGGTGCAAGTTGTCAGCCTTGGGCACAGGTGTAGAAGCTGGCCTACTTCACAGATGGGGACAAGTCCTCAGACTTTTGAAATATTCATTGTTTTCTATGGTTCATGTACCATCAATACCAAAGGAAGGGTTGTACAATCTTTTAAATAAAGATGTTTCCTCTTAAGGGGCAGCTTATGAATGCCCTGTCTTCAAAGGTCAATGTTGAATTGGGGGAGAAGAGATAAGGATGTATTTTGACTACTGGGAAATGTAAGGCCTTAAGCTGGACCATGAATTTCAGTTTTGTAAGTGTATCTTTGAAACTCAGCTCTCACAAAGGGAAAAAACCCCCCATTTTTAATGTACTCTAAAAGCTAATTTTGTTTTCAAGGAGCCGCACTTGGTTTCTCCTCAGATGAAATGGGCAGTTTCCTCGGTGTGGAAGAATCTCAGAGCCACGTGTTCTGGGCATGGCAAGCCTGAAGGGTTGCTGGGTGACTGTCAGGATCCCATATGACACCAGGGTCTAGTTTTGAAATCTGTCTGGACTCAGGTTTCCATTTTGCAGCTGGGGAACTCAAGCAGTGCTGATCTTAGGACAGCAAACACACAGAGCCTGGTTGCTGTAAGCTGATTCCTGGTTCATCTTCAGATGATGAGCACCCAGTAAAGCAGATTACATGGAGTGGCTAGTATAGGGAGGATCATATATGTTGTATACCCTTAATATCCTTGGACATTGTGTTTCAATGAAATATACGTTTAAGGGCTTAACAGGGAGTGAGAAAGAATGGGATGTCTCTTTCAAAAAGACAAAAGGGGAAATGTGGGAAGTACTTGAATTCTTTGCCACAAAGATACCTTAATGCATTGGTTATCTGAATGACTGCAGTGCGTTCTGACAGGTCTGATGCCAAATCTGGTGGGAATATTGAGGAAAGCCAGGTGTCAATAGTCTTTCTAGCAATGAGTAACACCCCAGCTATATTCTTTTAAAAAGCCCATTTTGTGTTAGATTGCTCAATATCCAAATGTTTACAAACCCACACTCTGAGTCCATTCATACTCTGGGGAGCATTTGGGTATGATGACAGCAGCATTTTTGGAATGGTACAGAAAGCGTCAGCCTTGCTGTTGTGGAAGTAAATGTGTGGATGCCTTCACTCAGATCAACTTCACAAGATAAGAAGTTTCCTTAGTGCTGTAGACAGATATGACCCAGCTGTGGAGTTAAGACTGTGTTACACGAAGTAGTTCATGCCTTCAAACAGCTGGTCTAGTCTGAGGGAAGGGAAAATAATTTTACCATTAAATCTGTTCCAGCCTAGTGTATTTCAGATATGTATCACTCAGATTTCTTCTCCTCTTGTGGTATGGATACTGAAAAAACCCCAGAAGTGTATGGCTATTGGATATCACCCTCCACTGAGAAGGAAGTGAGGAAGTGTTCCCTTCTCCTGTTCTTACAAATGTAAATGGTGTAAAGACAGGACAGAGGTGCTGCAGGTGGTTGAAGAGAGTGATGGAAGAGGTGGTAATAGGGTCCCCATGTTCTCTGTGTCCCCGGGGTGTCCCAAACTCAGGACAGCAAGTGGAGGCTGACAGCTGAGCTGGAGACAGCGCTGCAGTCTTGGGCTCTCGGCTTGCTCCTCTGCTATGTGTGAGTCCATTTCCATACCAGAGGAGGTGGGAAATGGGGATAAATGATTAGAAATATCTGTTTAGAGGAAGACATAGTTGTTGATTAGGGCCATCTGTTTTATCAGAGGAGTTTAGTCCTTACTACACTGGATTTTTACAGCTATTTAGCATCTCAGGTTGTTAATAAAGTGCTTAAGAACATACAAATATGCTGACTGTGGGGAACAATAAGTGTTAAACCAAAAAAGATCATGAAATATCCTGAGTTTTATTTCCTACCTGCATACTGATTACAGTAACTGCTGCTTGGCTGATACAAGTTGATCTTGACTGGAGGATGTCAGAAATGCAGGAGTCATCATTTACTTTAGTAGCTTATTCTAAGAGTTTGTCTCCTACTGGTAAAAGCCTGGTAAGAAGAACAATTGAAGATCTGGTTTATTTACATGTTTGCAACTGCATTGCTTTATGTTTGACCATTCAGTCTAGAGGTCTGACAACTTCTTGTTTATCTCAGGGAAATAATTTCTATATACTTTGCCAAGGCACTTCTTGAATTGAAGTTGAACTTCTTCATTATCCCACTGTAACACATTTTCTTTGGCTGATGGAAAACTTTTCTGCCTCTCTTTTAATTTTCACATGTCTTTTTAAAAACTTAGATAACAGATTTGTCTGTGGTATTTCAACTTTTGTCTTGCCAGTCTCCCATGCTCTGATAAAATTGTTCGTCTTCTCACTCCTCTTCCTTTCAGGTACTCCTTTCCTGTACAAGGTCAAGAAACATAGAAACGAAAGTGAAAATTCTTTTTTTTTTTATTTCCAAATATAGCCAATTTTTTGGAATTGCATTCTCAAAGTAGAAAACGAAAATACACTAAGTCGGTAAAGGAAACAAGGCAAGAACCTGAAAATAGCCAACTATTTTAGAACAGCTCAAAAAATAGCTTATTTCCCATATCTCTTAATATATTCTTATACTTGTCATTTACTGGACGAACTATTAATGTACTTCTCTCAATGATGCCTAACTTAAGGAGATCTAACTGAAGTCTGGATAAATCACAGCCTGCCTTGGTTGCAGCACTGTGCTTCCTGTGTCTGCATCTCTGTTGGGATTTCTGCACTTGTGGGTGTCATAGCACAGCTGCTGATTGCTCCAGTTATCCAGTCTTTCTCCTTCTCATTGATCTGTGAAAAACATGGGTGGAGCCTTTTGCTTTATTTGGAGGAGACATTGAGCCATAAATGTGTCTATATTGATAATTTTATGATGATGTCACATAAATCTAAGTACTATTATTTTATCACACTGAATGTGATCCATCTATATTACTCTCCCAATCATGAATAACAAAGGACTCCAGTTTATGGTAGTAAACAAAAGCTGCAAGCAGATGTTTGAAGATGTTTTCAAAAAGTTGGATTTCCTCAGTCTGAAAATGAGACCATCCAACCTGATATTGATAAGCCAAGTTTCCAATAGAAACCCTGGAAACTGACAACTTCTTCGAGGTGCTCAAAGAGAAATAGAGCTCTTCTGAATATCTAGCCAAAGAAATGTAAGAGCCAATGAAGCAAAGGATTTTATAACTTAATTAAAAGTGGAATAAAACAAAGCTGACTTATGAAAAAAACAGCAAGAAAAAGCAAAATTCTAGTCTGAAATTGAATGCATATCCAATTATAAATTTTTCCACTTGTAACAGGCCGGCAGGTTTTTTATAATAGACTGGTGGACACTCCCTGCTCCCATTGCACTCAGTGTAAAAGACAAGGGAAAAGCAGGACTGGAATCTCTTTAATTACTCATTTATATGTATACCTTTATATATACACAAATATATATATAAACATTTTTAAAATAGTTTTCAAGACTTAGCAAAACACAGTTGCAATAAAAGTCTTCACAGAGTCTTATCCACTTTTTCTCCTTCCCCAGTTTTACTGATTCTTTGTGGACAGCCTAGCTCTTATTTCTCTAGAGCAGGAGAATGAGGGTTATAAACCAAACACGCTATTATTTGCCACAATCTATAGTAGGAGTGATGACAGCTGTTGATGGTAGTTTTTCATTAACAGTTAAGTAAAGCAAATAAATGCAATGTACTGCACAAGGGCAGATGGTGAGCTACAGAAAAAGTTTCTACCTCAATCAGTGTTCCATACTCATCTTCACTTTGAAAAACCATCTAAATGCAGGAGGATTAAAAGGGACCACCTGTTCAACTACCTTATTCCCACATAACTTTTATGTGTTTGGAAATGTGGTCCAAATACAAACTGCTAAGATAAAAGAGAGCACTCACAGCAAAAAGGAGGAGAAAAATTATACCTTTACACTGACAATTTGGCTCCTACTTGCAGCACAATTTCTAGCCTATCTTATGCTCTTTTCCTTTGCAGGATTGAGTATATGCCCAGGCCTGGAATGAAGCATACGTCCATGCTGAACCTCAAACTTTTACAGCTTTATTTTCCAGAATCAGTAGTGTAGGTTAGGATTAAATTATCTTTGCACTCTGTCCTTTATGTTCAACTTGGCATTTAACTTGAAAACTTGTTTGTGTTCCTGGCAAGTTATCTTTATGCTCAGATTTTGTCATAGTCAAAAAGGGGGCCTCATGCAGAGAAACTGAAACCTGACTATTTGAAATGTAATAATCTGAACAAGAAAAGCAATATTTGATTCTTGAATTTCAGCAATATTATCCTCTAGGAAAACTTCTGGGTTTTTTCTACCAGCATCTGTTTCTTCAAGGTCTATTATTATTGGCACAAAGTTCTTACTGGCAACAGTAATTGCACTACTTTGGATACTGCTGTCACAAGTATAGTACAGGATCTAGAGAGATGTTATAAGAGGGATTTTGTAGTGTCTTGCATACCTAATGATGGTAACACACTTCTAGCATTGTCATTTTTATATTGAAGAGAAAAGAAAATATATAATGGATTGGACCAGTGTACTAAACCTTTTAGTAGTTCTCTAGTCTGCTAGTGGTCCCTGCTGTATTCTGAGTCAGGAGCTAGTGAGAACAGCAGTGCACGTACAGGCCCACCCTGCCAGTAGATAGGTTATTTGATGCCTGAAGCATCAGTGCAGTTTCTGTACATTATCACTGTTAGATACTGAGAATGACGCAGCACCATAATTCCAAGTGAATGCCCAGACTTCATGAGTCATAGCTATGCTCTGCAGGGGGGGATAGAAACCTACTTTTGGCTTATCTGTACTGCAGTGCCTGGAAAGTTAAACAATCAAAAATATAAAGTTAAGTTCTGCTAAATCAATCTGATGAAGCCCATATGAAAAAGTAGCTTACTGCTGAAAACTAAGTTTGATTACTGTGGTTTAATCCATGTGTTCCAAGAGATTTGTTACTCCAAGAACGGCTGGTAACAGCAGGTGTATTTCCCATGTCTCAGCTGCTTCATTGCTATTGTTTAGTGAGATCGTACCAGTTACAGAAGAATCTCTATAAACAGCAATCCAGCCAAAATACATTGCATAGACTCTCTGCAATACAGCAAATGTCTCTCAGCAGGATCACTACAGCAAAAGGCACAGTTAAATGTAAGATGCTGTAACTGGCATTCTGCCTTGAGGACTAAACCAAGAATGTTCTGCTCTCCCTCAGTTTTTTTCTGCAGAAGAAATGAAGAGCAGCTCCATGTAATGAAGGCAGTGTACGAGCTGCAAATTTATGGACCTCTATCCTGTATATCACTTCTACTTCATTCAGCCACTAGGAAGGAATATTTGAGAGATTTGCTTTCTCTTACCTCTTTGCAAACCTTAATTTCTACCCTTAAACCATTCAATTGTGGCATTTATCATGAAATAGCAGATTTCCAAGGCTGTTAGGAAAAAGTCAGTCTAAAGATTCAGGTCTAGACTTCTTGCTCTTTTTTAGTTTAAGAAACACTGACAGTTCTAATAATTTCCAATAGATTACACGTTCACCTCACATGTAGAAAACTCCTCATGACTGACATCAGTGGAATGAATTTTAAGGAAGGATTACTCTCTTCTGAGGTAGCATTTCTTCCTTCTGCTGTGGAGCTTGTGGCCTCATCCCCACTGGGAATTTATCTGATAAATCTGAGAATTAGCACTAGATGGTGCATCAGTGCCCAGCCTCTGTCAAGCATCCAGCCCTGCACCAGAGGAACAGCATAGCCATCCCAGCATAGCCATCCTCTCACAGCCTACCAGCGTGCAGAAGGAGGTGTGCTGGTGTGAGCCTATGGCAGTGCTCTTGGCTTTGTAAAACACCCTGGCTTACCTCCTGCTTAGTGGCTTATGATTTGGCTTGGAATGATAGGGGGGAGGGGCTGTCTTGGGTTTTGTTTCATCAGCTGGAGACTTCCAGTGTGTCATTTTCTTCTGCCTATCTTAAGTCTCCAATCAGGGACAATTATGATAGCACATTATGTAAATATTAAAGACAATCACAAAGCTTTAATTAAAGACAACATTTTTTCTTTTCTCCCTCCCTCCTTCACTCCTCTCCATTTAGTCAGGAACACAATAAACTTAATCAGCTGCCCCAAATTATGCATGCATTAGCCCGTGAGATTCAGTAAGGCCAGGCTTCTGAAGGACAAAGAAATATACTGAGCTCTAGCATCTCACTTTGTTTTCTCCAAGCATCTTTTGTGGTGTGTCATGGGAAAAATTCTAATGAGCCTCTCTGTGCTGCTGGAGAAATTCCTGTCAGGTGCAAGCTCTCTCTACTCTTTATTTTCCAGATGCAGATTTTCTGTTACCCTGTCCTCTTATGAAGAAGAAAAGTTGCATCAGAATAGACTGAAGTGGTACTGGCTGATCATAAGCTATAACAGTTTTGCCTTTATGGAGTTAATTTTCCTCTCTTCTTACACAACTTTAAGCTTTTTGGCACTGCAGCACATTTGAGAACACATGTTAGTTTATATCTATAAAATAGTTTCTCAATGTCTACTTTCATTGTGCATGGATTTGATTGTGCTTGTCACATAGTATTTTTTAAAAATCTGTTATAATGCTGAGGATGTGATATGAAGTCTTGTGCTTCTAGGGAAATTTCTGGCACAGTGAAGATGCAGAAGAATTTTCTAACTCTCCCTCCCTCCCTGTAAATCTTTCAGATAGCCAAACTGCTAAAATTAACAAAGCTTTAGGAGGGAGATATACACTGTCCTTTTGACTTATCTTTAGCAGAGGAGGCTGCAGGCTGGCCCATCTTTTTTTTAATTTTTTTTTTCTTTCCCTATCTCTGCTGTGGGTTTAAAAATACAATGATTTCCATCTCCAGGTTCTTTCTGCTGCAACCCATACAGCTCTGCTTCATACTCCCTGACCATTTCAAATGCAAGTGTGCTCCAGATTAGCCTGGTTCTGCAGCTCTACACCAATTAATTGTTTCCTAATACCGGAGTTGTGCATCAACTGCATGCCCACATGTGTGCATGTGTGGGAAGGAGGAGGAATAAGGAGGGAATGAGGAGAAGGGGCAGCTCAGGGACGCAGCGATGGTGTCCTGCTGGGGCAGCAGCTGGGCTACCAGAGCCACCTGGAAGCATAAGCTGTTGCTTTGGGGTCTCTGCATATAGCCCCAAGTTTGGCCATCATTATGAACATGAGCTACATGGGAGTGGCGGGAAGCTGCTTCAGTTAAATGGTTGTGGGTGTTCTTGTTTGCTCATTGACAGAATAATGACATGATATTCTTTGTATTAGGATTAAAAAACCCTGAAAAGGCAGCCTTCTGGAAATATTCATTCTTATTTATGTCAGTGTGGCAGTCCCAATTTCAGAAGACAAAACAAAACTAGCAATTTGTCCAATTCTCTAGCTGGCTTGCTCACCAGCATGCCACATGTATTTTAAGAGTAGACAGGCTCAGTGTGTGTCAAGTGTAGGAAGGCACTGAGAAGAAATGAGGGCATAGTCTGAAACATGGCACCATTCCATCTACTGTACCAGCACCCCTACTTAATTTCTCCAGATCAGAAACAAGTATTTAAATTATAGCCATTTGCCAAGAAAGGAATGAAATCTATACTCCTTAACACCTTTCCTCAGACATTACCACCATTTTTTTTTTTTTTAGAAAATAAGTACCTTGTGTTTGGTTTGGCCTTTGTGTGCTGCTGTAAGGAAACTATTCCTCTAGCATGGCCCTCTGCCCACAGATGAGAAAGTTGGGAAAACACCTCCTCTGAGGTGCAGGGAACCATCCAAGAGCAAGGGACGTCTGTTGCAAGGGACCATGTCAAGCAAGGGGTTTGGCTCCAGAGCAGCTCAAGGAAAAATTTAAAAAAAAAAAAAAATTCTTTGCCATCTATGCAAATCAGGTTGTGCCCACCAAGGTGAATTCAGAGAAGCTTCCCATGCAAAGCTGAAAATTTATCCTACTTCTATGATATCCTATTTTAGTTGTGTTTCCACTGCCAGAAAGGTGTTGATTTTAGTTAATGATTAGATTAGCTCACTTTAGTTTCCCAAGGTCAATCAGTTGTGTTGCACTGGTTTGGGATACAATGCTTTTTTTATTTACTTACCTAACAAAGGTGTCTAAGCCCTACAGGGATTTTATGTGATGTAGATGTGGCTCACTAACTATTTCCTGCAAATATTATTGTTTTTTCTAGTGAAGACACATTCTTTGTGCTTTACTACCTCAACCAAGTAAGAATATACTATGAGTATACAAATTACTGACAACCAATGGATTTGTTCTTTGACTATGGTATAGTGAATTTTAGCTGTTGTAAAAACCCATAAAATATCCATTCATTTGGATACATTTCCTTCCTTTACTGTAATACAGCAAAGTATATTACATTTCTGAACAGAAAATGCTGATATGAACAAGCAGGACTTTTGAGTCAGAAGAAGAGAGTTAAGCTATTAAAATTATTGAGACTAAGGTGATTTTAATTGTCTTCTGAGTAGGAAATTTTGTATTCATTTACCTGACAAGTGACTTTCTTCCTTTTAAGCCTAGAACAAATAAAACTACAACAGTTACTAAGTCATTTGACAATCTCATCTCCCAGTTTTAAGAATCTGCCATTCAGTATTTACGTTTAATCTCCAGTCTCAGAGGAAAGATACTCTTTGGTCTGGCTGGCATTATTTCTGGAGCAGTCTTCAGAATTCAGTTGTAAAGAAGTGAAGAAATTCTTGTCAACAATAAAGTTGCAAACATTCTGTCTTTTGGATCCTGTCAATGCCTGCTTGCCCATTGTGTAATGCATTAAACTGTTATTTGTTTGGGGGTTTAATGCTCAGCTCTCACTAGCAGATCTAATGCAATGAAAACCCAGAGGATTTGACTTTGTTGTGATAAGCCAAAGTCTCCACTGAAGGAAATGAAATGTATTTCCTGAGTCTCTGGACAAAAGTTGACATAATAGCTTTAGTGTAGTTTTGTTGAAGAGGCTTATTGAAATAGTGCAATGGAGAATTGTCCAGTGTAGTGCTGCACAGATAGTATCCTCTGCTTGCTGCTAAATAGCCAGGTTGTTGAACAGGTCTTCAATATCCCAGGTGAAGCTAGCAAGAAGCGATTGCCTCATAGGGAGAATGCAATAGCACTGCAGGTGTAAAGGGAGACAAGTCTGAGCACAAGGGGCTAAAGGAAATGCAAAAAAAGAAGTTCTTTTATTCTCTTATGTGCATACGAGAGCAACAAATAGAACAAGCTGGTGTGTCACAGCTGGATCTCTCAAACTAGTTTACAGGAAGGAAAAAGACAGTTTAGGGAAAAATAAGCAAGGTAAATGCCAGGTCTTTAAAATAGTGTTCTTCTCGATGTCACCGAACAGCAATGATGCACCAGGTAGAGGAACAGTAAGGTATACGTACAGTTAAAATTAGGTTTCCATTTTTGGCTAAGCTTTTTAGGTTACTGGTTCACATGTATGAAGTATGTATGCTGAGTAACTTAGCTGAACAACTGGCTCATCAATATTTACAATGGAGACCTTTATAAATAATCCATCAGATTTCCACAGACACTTTTGCTAAACTTACAGTTATGACATCCACCACAAGCCCCAAGAGCTTGCCTTTGGAAACAGTTGATGCAAGCAAGTTTGTACATTTACTGGAAAAAAACTCCAATGTCTTTTATTGGCATTTACATCTGTAAACTCTGCCTTCAGAATTACTCCTCTGTGTCACTGCTGTGCTGCATTGTTTTCAATTGTTATTTGGCTGTTTGGGGAAATGAAAATGTACTAGTCAATGAAAAAAAACCCTTGGTTTTAATGTTCTTAGTAAAAATGAGAAAATTATCTTCTGTTATCACAGAATATCCCAAAACAATACATGAGTTGTATTATCATCGCAGAGAATAAATAGCATTGAATTTTAACATTGAATTTATTTCATGATTTTAAATAAGTTGATAACGAGCTCTTCTTCTTTTCCAAATTATTTGTGGGTAATTGTAACCTGTTAGTATCATTCTTTGTTTTCTTGATGAGATTATTTATCCAAAGTTGTGATGCTTCCTTTGGAAGAAGGGATGCAAGAGGCAGCACAGGTGTAAATCTGGAGTGGATGACATGAAGGCAGTGGCATTGTGCTACACATACCTGAGCCTTGCTTCTTGGAGTACTTTCAGTGATGCTGAGGTGAATCTTGTGCGTGTGGTGTAACATCTTTGCTGTCTTTCTCTCCCAGCATTGAAGCCCATGCGCTAATTCTTGATGACTGCAGTAGCACCTCCTGCTGTGTGCAAAGCTGATCAACCTTGCCTGCCCTTACTGTTGATTTCTATTTACAGCCTGCTGAGGAACTCAGACACTGTGGAAGTGGGGTGGAAGGAGGGGAAAGAAGGGAAGAGCTCCCTAAGCAGCCCTTTTCCTAAACAATCCTCTGAAAACCTCACTTTAGACACTCAGGAGCATGCCTTGAGGAAGACTGCTGGAAGGACAGTATGTCTGATGGAGCCACATTGGCTTCATGAAAACTTTTCCCAGTTCACCGAACTTTCACATAGACAATGTTGTAGCTTGGTTTTGGTAAGTATCACAGCACAAGAAGGCTTTAAAGAGGTTCTAAAACTCCGTAGGCAATCATAGGGAAATTCTCACAGGCAACAAGCTGAAGGGGAAAGAGAAATGCCACCTCAGGAAATCTGCCTCCTCCCTTTGCATCCCAGTGGTACGTGAAACAGAAGCACATCACATGTGTGTCATGTAAAGCCAAGGCAGCCTTGCACCCTGCCATGGAAAAGGGACCTGAGGTTTGGGAGATAAAGGAACTGAGCCTCCTGACAAGCAGAATCCTCAGGAAGAGGAGAGCTTCACCATGGTTTGTCTCAATGAGATCTTTGATGAACTGAGAATAATGATAACTCTGATATTTTAAGGAACTTCTCTCATCCCTGGCAGCGTTTTCTCCGACAGCAAATACACTTCTCTGAGCAGCTATTGCAAACAACAAATACAGTTAGCTTGTTCAGTGTCACGTGTCTCACTGAGGACTTATGCCTTCAGAGGAAAGGATCATACACAACTGGTATGCACCACAGTATACAATACTCAGCATCATGAGCAAAAAATGAACTTTCAGTTGAAGTGTCTTTGATCACTGCTGATTGCTATGATGTTAAATGTTGCTTGCCCTAGATGGGGAACAGCCAACCTTCCAGAGCCTGTCAGACAGCAAAAAAAAAAAACCAAACCCATGTGTAAAGTCAGAGAATCATGGGTTTTATAAACTGCTAGATTTAGACTTTGGCAGGTATTTTTAGCATAAAAATGAATACAGTTATACTGTACAGCATCAAATACGTCTGACTTATTCTTTCAGTAATTTAATAAATATCCAAGCATGCATGTTAGTACATTTGCTTTTTTTGGTAGTATAGCTGTGGCTTTTTATTAAAAATATTTACAACGATAATTATGAAATTTTGCACTGAGGAAGGCCAATTCTGGACTCAATGGGTGTGTCTCTACCAGCAAATGTGCCAGACCAGTGCTCCTTCTCTAGCCCTGACAACAAGGGACCCAGCATGCAGTTGTGTAGGTAAGCTGTTTTTCTCCCAGAATTAAATAAACTCATCAGTACTGCCTATTGTGAATCCCTAGCCCCGCAGCATACCCTGGCATTGCCTGGGACAGTTGACACAAGCCAGATTTCTGCCATAAGCACACAACAGTTTAGTGCTGCAGGTGTTCAGATGCCAGTGGATTGATCCATGCCCTGGCCCACTTCAGTTTGTTACTGCAGTTGTCCATGATGTATAGTGCTGTTTATGTCTGGCTATGATTTCCAGAGAGGTGGCTTGTGATCTGCTCTGCACATGGATTTTTAAAATGCAGCACCTTTTTTTGTGGTGGGCTCATGATAGATAAAAGACCCTACAGGAGTGTTACACTACCTTGACTAGCCAGAGAAAAATAGAGCTGTCTCCTCTATTGCCTTTGACAACTGGTCCTTAACCAGAAGGTCGTTGGTGCTTCAGTTGCTCCTTCCCGCTTTCAAGACTTGCCCATCTGCTGAGCTGTGGGTGCTACGTGCCACCAGCACAGAGGGAGTGGGGTGCTGCTTCCCTGCACAGTCTGGTCACTCCACCAGCTGGTTCCAACCTGGACTGGCAGGCTGGACAGGCAGACACAGAGAAGGTTGCCTGATATACCAAAGACCTGCAGGTAGCTTGGGAGATATAATTTATCCAGGAACAATTTTAGCCTGGTTCACATCTACCCTTTGAATGCCATATAATGAGAAAAGGGGTGTGGAAAGCCAAATAAAGCAGCAAGCTCTCTGCTGTGGAGGACTTACTCTTGCTGTGTTTGTCTAACCTGAACATTACCTCCGTTCAAATTACATTTTTTTAATGTTTTATAGAAACTGCCTAGTAAGGTCTAAGGAGCAGCTTAGGTATTTTCTAAGGGATTGATTAGGCACAATTCATATTAGGCTTCAACAGGCTTAGCTGTTCACCCCAGTCATTTGCACTGCAGGGGGAAGGACCCCTTGGCAGTCATGGCTGGAAAACATTGCCCTGTCCCAGTGCAACCAAGAGGCTGAAGGACGAGTTTAGCAGCTTCTGAAAAATACACTGATTTTATAGAAGCCACAGTCCAACTCCGCCACTTAAAGCCACTACAAAGATGTGATTTAGAGGGTTGCTTGAACAGGTCCAGAGCAGGTTGTCTGCAAACTTGAATCTGTATCTCTCTAATGAGAAGAAGAAATTGTGCATTCAATCAAGTTAATGAACTCTCATACTGTGCCGGTTGGAGGGGATACAGATTTAGACTTGTGTCTGTCTTTTCTGTGTGCTGTACAAATATTTGTAGCACCTTATATGACAAACATGCAACTCTGAGACCAATACACTAGATTCATAATTTAATTTATTTTTAAAGTACTATTAATAGTAAATCAAACATCAGTTTAACATAAACAGAGGTTGGTTGCCATCTCTTCTATAGCACAGCATACGAACCTCTTCAATCAGCTTGATTACTGCAATGGCAGCATTGAAGCTCGGAAAAAAGCCTCCACCAGCTTTTTGACAGTGGAAAATCCTGTAGGAGCCTGATTTTTGCTGATCCATCTTATGTTCACAGAAGATTCAAAGTCTTTGGAAATTAAAAAAAAAATTCTGTTGTCCACTGAGACCTGGTTGTTTGAAAGCAAAAGCAAGCCTGGCAAAGAACCAGGAAAGTGAGACATTCCAGTTAAAGATCTTAGGCCTGACTGTGTTTTTCTTTTTTCTTTTTAAAGAGACAAAAGACCATGTCTTTGTCAGACAGCATAAATGCATTTTGGTCAGGGCTTATTAAAAGGCTGCTGTGAGAAAAGAAAAAGAAAAGACTTAAAGAAAAAGTCTTGTGTATGCTCCTGCTAGACCTCTCCTAACTTTCTGACACCTGTTCCTTCCATACTGAACCACTGTGGCTGCTCCACACAGCTATTGAAAACATCACATGTGCTGCCTTCAAGATGAGGGGATAAAAGCTTGGTGAGTGGAGAAATGGCAAAAAGGGGAGGAAGCAAAAGTTCTTTCAATGAGATATTGGATTTAAGGTTTTCAGCACTTTCATAGGCTGTTGATTGCCAAGAATGGTCATGGTTTTGAATTGCTTTCCCTTTTTATACTAACTGAAGATGTACTATCTTGCAGTCTTAAGCTTCACTGAAGAATGTCCCCTTCTTCCTCGGACCTTCAAGTCATGCTCTGAACTGTTAAACTACTTATAAAACCAGATGCTTTGTTTCCAGTAAAGGAGTCAAGAAATGATAGTGGTCTCTTTTTAAAGACATTTATTTTTGTTGTAGTTGAAATATGTGAGGAAATATCAGGAAATACGTGAGGGAACAAAAAACTGTGAGAATGTGCCTGTGTGTAGAAGTGCACATAAGACAAGCTTAGAAAATCCTTCTGGGTACAATATTCAAAAGATTTTTTTTTTCTTTTTTTTGTCAATACAGGAAAGCATAGAGAAACTTCTTGAAACTTACTTTCATTTAGATATTGACACTTTTCCCTCTAGATTGAATAGGAGATGAGCATTGTGAATGGGTTCTTGTGTAGTCAACAGAAATGCTGGTAGGTTTAGACATTACAAGTACAGATGTTGGAACCACGAGTTAAAAGTGCCTCTGACTCCTGAAAGACCTGAAAGAGGATGGTTGCCCTGCCTTACCTTAGGCTAAAGAGGAGAATGTCTGTTAGTGCAGCTGATTTTTCCTTTCCATAAGAAAATCACAAATTCCTGCCTATGTCCTATTCCACCTTGTTGGGTGAAGCTGTGTGTACACAGCACTCATTATACGTACCCAACTCTTCATTATTGGTCAAGACAAGGTATGTCTGATTAA
The DNA here is from genome assembly GCA_013389865.1 of Piaya cayana. Taxonomy (NCBI): domain Eukaryota; kingdom Metazoa; phylum Chordata; class Aves; order Cuculiformes; family Coccyzidae; genus Piaya; species Piaya cayana. The sequence continues at coordinate 65,484 of WAAB01016684.1, read as the reverse complement.
CATTGTAGCTAATAACTGGAAAGCTCTTGTCTTTCATGATGCTAAATATATCTTGGAACCTGAGGAGGGCTAGAAGCTGTAGAAGGAAGATCAAGTGTGATACTACTAGACATGGTGAGACATTGGTGTGAGGGAATGGACAGACCTAAAGAAAGCATTGGTTCAGTGTTTGATGTCAACAAGGCCCACAGCACCAAGTCCTTCTTCCCTTCACCTCTACAGTTCAGTGGTCACACACACATACACACAAAAATAAAATAGAAGGGCAAATAATTTTGACTGGAATAAAATGTTGGTTGTAATTCTGGGGATATTTATGTATACTTTCACCGTATCACTCACAGTATTTTTATTTCTAAATTGACATCAGCATCACCAGAGGTACTATTAGCTGTTGAGGCTTGTGGAGGACTCAACGATAAAGGGAGACCATAACAGAAAAGACTTCCCTCTAGCCCTGTTCACAGAGAAAGGTGAAAGGCAGAACACTAATGGTAAACATAAAGGAGGTCAGGAGAAAAAGAGAAAACACATGCAGCAAAGAAAGGAACAGAATGGACTTTCAATGGACTTTGATCAAAGATCTCACTTATGCTTAAGGAATAGCTCAGAGTGATGAAGAGTCTAGAGCAGGAGAAAGCATGAGGATGCATTATTGTTCTGGTCTGAGCCTTGTTTATGAAAGTTCAGTGACTTTATGTTAGAGACCTTTGCGAAGGGTGTGTGTTATGTGTTTCCACTTAATATATGGGTTTTGAAGAGGTAATTAAAAATGGACTCCCTGTCTCATGAGACTTGACTGCTCATCCAGGTCTAGGACAACTCTTCGTGGCCAGCTCTCCACAGGACACCTCTACATAGCCAACTCTCTGCAGGGACAACTCTACACAGGGAGTGCTAAGCACCTGGCAGTTGCAGATGCCGCTTGTCCTCCCCCATTGATGCCCACTGAGTTCTGCAAAGCCCTTGAACAGCATCAGGGGTTCCTGCCAGGTGCCCAAGACTGCACCTGCAATTTTTCGTAATATCCAATCTGAACCTCCCTGATTGTAACTTGAGGCCATTCCCTCTTGTCCTGTCACCTATCACTTGGGAGACAAGACTAACACCCAGCTCACTATAATCTCCTTTCATGTAGTTGTAGAAAGTGATAAGATCTCTCCTCAGCCTTCTTTTCTTCAGGCTAAACAACCCTAGTTCTCCCAGATAGGACGTAGCGTCAATCTGCTGGAGGGCAGGGAGGCTCTCCAAAGGGGTCTAAATAGGCTGGACCACTGGGCTGAGACCAATGTCATGAGGTTCAACAAGACCAGATGCCAGGTCCTGCACTTTTGATGAAACAACCCAGNCTGAAGAACAAGTCTTATGAGGAGCGGCTGAGAGAGCTGGGGTTGTTTAGCCACGAGAATAGAAGGCTAAAGGGAGACCTTATTGTTCTCTACAACTACCTGAAAGGAGGTTGTAGAGAGGAGGGAGCTGACCTCTTCTCCCAAGTGACAGGGTACAGGACAAGAGGGAATGACCTCAAGCTCCACCTGGGAAGGTTTAGGCTGGACATCAGAAAAAAAATTTTCCTGGGAAGGGTCATTGGGCACTGGAACACGCTGCCCAAGGAGATGGTTGAGTCATCATCCCTGGAGGTATTTAAAAGACAGGCGGATGAGGTGCTGAGTATGGTTTAGTGGTTGATAGGATGGTTGTACATGATGATCCTGGAGGTCTTTTCCAAAGTAGTGATTCTGTGAAGGCAAGGAAATCTGATACTGAGGATGCATCTGTTGCTGTGGTGGTACATGCAGTAGAAGCTGTGGGCAGACAGCTGGAGGTGGCATTTTCTGAAACTTTTGTACAGCGTTATCACAGTTATTAAGCAGCCCTGATATATAGTGCGATGTATAAGACACAAGCAAAGAAACATTGAAGAATGTGAAAAATTGTACAATGACAAGTGAAAATTGTTAGCAAGGGTTCATATTAATATAATTTTTTAATTAACTCCTTTATCCTTTGAGATTTACTCTAAAAGATGTGTTTTGCTTGTCTGCACTGGGGATAGAGTTGCTTTTATTTGGTATTATCAATGATATATTCTTACTCTCCAGATCAAGTAGAATACAGTCTTTTTTCTCTGGACAAATGTGGTTTTCTCCTTGCTAGATGGATTGTTATTTTGGTTCCATTCAGCTAACATCATATGCTCTTCATGGGGTTTTGTTCTCCATTAAAATTTGTAGAACTGAGATTGGTTTGTTATTCACAGATAATATAAGCTGACAGGAGCTATAATACAGGAGTATGATTACACAGAATAATTTATAATTTTTTTCTTCTAGGCAAACAGATGCAGTTGGAAAGTATGTCTGTTTGCAAGGATGGTTGTCTCTATTCAGTCCATAGTAAGCCTGAGCCATTAGGGAGTTTTGGGGTATAGAGGGTTTAGGCAGCTGCTGCGGTCATTTCAGACTCCAGATGTACAACAGAAAAGTCCTTTTTGTTCCTACTGAATATATTAAGAATAATACTACATTAGAGGGGAGAGCCACATGCTAGAAACAGGAAAATATTACTTAGAGGAATGAACAAAGGAAGGGGATGCTGGTTTTAAAGCCTGGCTTTATTGTCTCATTTCTCACTCTGAAACCAAGGATAAAAATATCTGTATTCTCAGAAGGGATTGAAGGCATCAAATATTTTTATAAAGCTTATTGAAAATTACTCTAGGCAAGAAAGCCCTACAAATACAAACCAAGAACTAGAAAAAAATAACTTCTTGGACAGAAATATGGCCAGATGCACTGTAACTGAAACTAGATATTAAAACATGTTAAATTATGATGGTAGGTTTAGGGGTACTGGGAGGAAGAGAGACTTTCCAAATTAAACCAAAATACTTATTTTCCTTATTATCAAATTATTTCTACCTTCCATTTTTAAATGGTGCTTTATTCTGAAGCTTACCTAACCTTAATTTTTCTAAGACATAAAATGAATGACTTGGTTTTACTTGTCTAAGGAGGCATCTGAAAAAAGCAGTTATATCCACAGCTCTGAAATAATGAAATGCAAATGCATCTGTCCCTGTATGAGTTGTGTGCTCAGGATCTTTCCACCATTCCACAGAGTTGTTCTTATATCAGCGGGAAATTGGCCTATTTAGGCACAGGGAAAACCCTTCCAGTGGTGAGAAGTCACATTATGAATGCTGGGAGAATGTTGGAACTTGCTGGTTACATTTGGTACAAAAGCACGGTATACAAAAATTATGTATGGATTTACCATATCAGTATTGTGGGTGTGACTTTTCTAGTGGCTTGATAATTATTTTTGTATACTCAGAGACCTCATCCATTTACTACTGACAAATAATAATTAAAAAAAACCAAAAAAGAAGTGTCTGGACTTCTACTTATAAAAAGCAGGGATGATGAGTTTTCCATCTAGGCTTTGTAGATGACCATTCCCTCCTGAACTGTTGCTTCAGAGTCTCGCAGTTACTGCTGTGGCTTTTATTGGTTTTCCTCTTTGGAGGTGTTAGCGTAGAAAGAAAGAGCCCATTAAGAAAAGGGGTCTGAGGGCATTATTGAAGGGGAGGTAGCTGATGGACCACTAAAACAGAAGCCCCACCCACGACATGAGATGACAGTGAAGGCTTCATATCGGGAAGACCTACATGTCAGCTGTATTATGCCACTTATCCCAGTCACTGCTGCTTGTTCATATAATTAACTTCTGCAGATCCAAGAAGACAGAAAGAAAACTGTGTATGGTGAAACCTCACCTAGGGATAAGGATTAAATGAAGGTTCAGTGAAGTAAGTGGACTAATTAGCAGTGAACTCCGTGGAACTTCATTGGGAGCAAAATATGGGTGGAACAGGCAAGGGCTGGGCTTATTATCATTTCTGGAATTAGGTTAATTGCATTGCTGATAGTCTGCAAACTGCTGACTGAGTAGGAGTGGCTTTTTGCTGGACTCTGCCCTTGTTGATGCCAGAGGGGAAAGTCTGGTTCCCACCTCTTCAGAAGCCTTGCTGAGTAAAGGAAATCTCTGGCAAATGATTGGGAGAACATGCAGGAGAGACTCCTAAGTGCATGTAGGGGGAGACTCTTCATCAAAAGTATGGCAGAGGTAGGGTTGGGTGTTTAGCAGGATATTCAAGAGCCTGGGTGAAAGGGGAGAAAGGAAGAACCTTTACCAAATTGCCCTAGGATTATCATGATTCCTGTTCAGCGGGGTTTCACTTTGCATGCAATGTGAGATGGGTACCTACAGTGGCTGCCAAGCATAAATTAAGGATGGTGCATGCCAAAGCTATGAATTAGGCAGAACATTTCTAGGGTTGCTAATGAGAATGTGGTACCTTATTCCTCCATCAAGACAACTCAGTTTGCCCTTTAAAAATCAACCATCAGGTATTTGCAGGGTAGTCACATCTTTACAGAGTGACACATGAGCTAATGAGAGTTTTTCACACCATCTTTTCAGTTGCCCAGAGAATGATAAGGTAACTTTGCTTTCCCTGCTGCTTAGCTGTGGGTTATCCTTGTCTTATTTCAGCTAGCACTACCTGATTCTGTTAAAACACCAGGTAACTGAAAAATGAATATCTCTGGGCAGTGGAGAAATTAACAAAAATTCCTGTCATGGAAAGTGTGATGACCAGTTAAATTATACTGTTTTAGAACCTGAAATTCTGACCCTTTAATTCCCAAGATGCATTGGTCTCTGTGAGTTATACTAAAGGATAAACCCCACTATTTTCAATAGTAGACTGACCCAGACCCCCTCTACATGCACTTTGCAGATGGCAATGAGACTTCATTGCAACCAGCAATAGCGGGGAAAATTGTTGTGGGCAATTTATCTGTCCAGGCTGAAAAGCACCTGTGAAGACTGCGATGAAAAAGGCATGCATTACTCACAAATTTCATATGGAGCAAGAATTTTCACTCAGTTGTTCGTGACTATGTGCATGAAACACAAGGTAGAGCAAAATTATTAAAGTTATAGATGATCTTTAAGGTCCCTTCCAACCCAAACCATTCTATGATTCTATGAAAATGCTCAAAGGAGGGATCAGTCCATGAGAGTCTGAACCGCAAACACCAAGGCATGGGGGTGAGCGAGTGCCTTAAGCTCCTGGGAAATCTGTAGAGATTTGTGTTTGGACCAAAACCAAGTGCCAAGCTGCCTTGAACTTTGAACTGTTTGCATTCCAACCTGGATCTAAACTAAGCAGCTCAAGCCCTCTCCTGACAAAGAGATCTATTTTGCATGCTGTATAAAATCATGTTTACCTGTTTTATTGTCCAAGGAAACAGTTCTAATTCAAAGTATGTTTTTATGGAGCTAGTTTTAAGGGCTGATGTATATGGAAGTCGTTTTATAAAATATATATATAGAAATGCCCCATAGGGTATTAACATTTTGTTCTCCAGGCGCTTTAATGATGTCAAGGATTAAATCTGTATCCAGTTCTGCTTGACACAGAAAGGAAACCTGTTTACAATCAGGAGTAAAGTGTTTGGGTGCAAGACTCACAGATATCACCTGAGACCACACATAAAGTAGCAGATGATAGCCCTGGGAGTGAAAACAGTATATCCTCCCCTCTCCTTAAACAATCAGAATTAATTGCCTGCTTTAAAACACTCAGACATACACACAGAGAGAGAAACAATGCGTCATTTGCGTGCAAGAAAAGAATCAAGTTGAGCTGTCAGGTTAACAGGATGATCCTTTTGCATTCCTTTCAGTTTTAATTCATAGGTTGCATTTAAAGCAAATTCCTATGTTCTCTACCTGAAAATTACTCTTTGAAAGCTAGAAACTAAGAAGACTGGCACTGCATATCTGGCTAATCGTCTAATTGTGTACAAATTTGAGAGAGTACAACATGCTTATAGTTTTGAAAGGGCAAGAAAAAGTCTAGAAAAGGAGTGAGATCCACTCTGGATGTTGTCTTGATGAAATAACAAACAATCAGATACTGAATAATAATAACAACTTTTTAACTTTTTTTTTTTTTTCATTTGAACACATAAGCAAATTGAGTCACGGAAGAACTGTAGGTACCATAAGATTTTGCATATAAGCANTGTGTACAAATTTGAGAGAGTACAACATGCTTATAGTTTTGAAAGGGCAAGAAAAAGTCTAGAAAAGGAGTGAGATCCACTCTGGATGATGTCTTGATGAAATAACATACAGCCAGATACCGAATAATAATAACAACAACTTTTTAACTTTTTTTTTTTTCATTTTAACACATAAGCAAATTGAGTCACGGAAGAACTGTAGGTACCATAAGATTTTGCATATAAGCAGCTGAATCAGAATGAGATCAAAAAAATCACCGTGTCCACGCAGTATGTCCTGGATGCCTTTCATTCAGCACCTTGAAGTGCCATTTATAGCAGTACAAAAAGAAAGTAGCTATCTGGGTAATTCTCAACAGCCTCAAAAGGAGTCTCTCCTGAAGATGGCAAGCACTGCAGGATAAGTTGCAGGAATATTAAGTAGCATGTCACACAGCAGTCACTGCTATAATGAGAACAGAATCTGCAATTATGAAATACCATGCTTTAGCTACTGGAATGGCTTATTTAAAATCCTCCCATGTTGAGGAACGTGTGGAGAGCAGTGAGGGACAGGGCAGGTTTCCAGCACAAGGGGCTGGGTCCGTAACTGCCTGTGGAGTCTGCTGAGGCTGCAGAGGATCTGGCTTTCTAGCTACACTGAGGTGCAGAGGCAATAAAACTAGGTTTATTAATTTGGCAGGGGGGCAGAAAGGTCATGACAGACTCAAATGTTCACTTTGTAGGAATTTGAGATGTTTCAGATGCAGGGATCTTGCTTAGGCCCCATGTAAAGGGGTGCTTTAACACAGAAAGCTGAATTCTACTGCCCAAATTTTTAGCAATTTGTGGGGTTAATCTGCTTTTATTGTTCACGCCCTTACTTTTTAAAATGACTGCCCATGTATACATGTTGAAACAGAGCACTTATTTGACTGTGATAGTTTTCCTCTCCAACAACCATTTATTGACTTACTTCAAATTACAGAATTGGAAAACAGCTGACTCTAAGGCTATGGGAGTAAATATTGCATTGCACAACAAAGTGAAATGTAACTGGAACAAAAAAAATCTCACCCTGAGCTTTTGCTGAATGGTGCTTGGGAACAAGAGTTTGTTTCTGTACGGTGCAGATGGTGTTTGGCATGTCATGCTTGGTGTGGGAAGGTCAACATGCACTTTCAGTTAATGTACAGGTGCAACATTTTCCTTTTCTTGACCTTGCCTGGGTTTAAATATGCCTTAATCCCTCCCTCAAGAGAGTAGCAAAGCAGCAATAATCACTTGATTTGTGGCCACCCACAAGTGACCCCAGGGGAAGCACACAAGAAAAACTCTCAACTGCTATAATTGGGGAATAGGAGGAGAGATTATGTTAGACAAGAAAATAGAGGAGAAGAGAGAAAGCGAGATACACGTATGTTTTATGAATATTGGGATTGATGTATCCTCCAGGCAATTATTTCAATAGCCAAGGATATTTGGGTGTGTATGGCTGATGGGGAAAACAGAGACCTCACAAATTTCACTGTATAGGAGAAGAAAGGTTTGTCTCAGTCCTGAAGCCTGGTATTTGGTATCTGAAATTCTTCCTGCATGTGGTTTGCACCAGCTGAAGTCAGAAATAGCACAGTTGCAATTGACAATTGTAGTGAAAGCCAGAACCCAAACTTTTGGCCATTTCCCTTGCTTCTCATTGCTCTGATGTGCAAAGCTGCCAAAGGCCATTTTCTGAAAACATACATGAACTCTTTGTCAGACTGAAATCTTTCAGGTAACTTTAAAAGTGAAGACAGTGTTTATTAGTATACTGCGTTGCTCATCTAATGGATTGTTATATAAATGGAAAGACCTTCTAAAATACTGGACTTTTCCTATTTTACAAGTGAAGTACATTACACAGTACCTGCTGTATTTCCCGACTGTTAGGGTTTTTTTTTATTCTTCCTTAATAACAGCTGCTTTTAAGAAAGAGGGTTGCAGATATTATTTTCTTTCTGTCAGAGTCTTGCTCGGGCATCATCAAATTGGAAAGAAACTGCAGCCTAAAAAGCAATCATTTCAATGACACTGGGACATACAGAGAATTTTAAAATGTGCCTGTAGTGGGGATTGCTACTTCAAAAAAAATCCTGAAAAAAACCAAAACACTGAAACAAAGAGTTTCACAACAAATGTGTCCTTGACAAACACATGGAGGGCAACTACAAGAGAAAAAGTTATCTTACTATAAGAAGAATTAAGCTGCCAGAAACAAGAGATGTGACCACTGCACTGCAGGCACTTGAAAAGGAGGTGATGCAATGGTGTTTGAAGACCATTTTTTTACATTGGCAACTTGTCCTTGTGATCCCCCATGGAGCTAGGACCTTAAAAGAAGTGGAATGGCATCTGGGAAGTTGTCCTAGCCCAAGCCTGGGACAAAAGACTTATCACTATTCTGTGGCCAGTGCAACCTTTTGGAGCTGCAGTGGTGGAAAATTATGTTGCCAGGACCAGAGAACCATTACAAAGTTTCATGTGTGAATGAAGATATGCCTTGCCCACAGGTAATGTCTTAAACTGAGATCATGTTTGGGAAAACCTGTTTTACACAATGTCATTTTAAGTGACTGCCTCACAAATGGCAGTGGGGACAGCATCAAATAGGAAGGAGCAGGAAAGAAGGAGGACAAAGTGTGTTTTGCTCCTCTCACTCGGGATGTCTTGGGTAGTTCTCCTTCATGGGCTCAGAAGCAGGACTACATTCCACACCTTTTTCCCAAGGCAATCTAGGTTATCCCTCTCTGTATCCATATATTTTGTTCTATTTTGAGACTTGCCAGGTTGTAGATGAAAGCCACAGACCATAAGAAGGGTACCAGACATTTCTCAATCCAGCCTCTTTTCTTCCTTTCTCTCAAGTGTTGTGTATTGATGTTTTATTTTAGAATAAGGTTTGTAGAGTTGGCTCAAGAAGGAAATCAGCCAGCAGAGCACAGCATGAAAACTATCCCAGAGGGCCTCCAAGGGTGAACACTGCTTTCAGGAAAGTGCCAAAAATCCTTGGAACAATGGTTATGAGCAGCTGCAGTAGATTTCTGCCTCCTTGACGTTTCTCTGCAGATGAAGAGAAACCAAAATAAGGAGTAACTATTACTGTGACCTTGATTGTGGCTGAAATGTCATGGAATCCTTGTTTTTATTTAAGAGGGGTCAATTTCACAAAGACTTTAATTGGGAGAGGCTCTGATGCAATGGAGCAGAAATTAACCTACAGAATGTATAACTCATCTCACTTCCAAGGGTTTTTATTGCTGGTCCCTTAGGTCCTAGGCACACCCCAATCTGTGTTTTGGATAAGAAATACCTGATGTCTCTTTTCTCTCATCAAACTAAACTAGCATAGCCAGTACTTAGAGGACTGCCATTCCCCAGAAAAAAAAAATTGTGTGTGGTCCCTGTTTCAACTCAGATAAAACTCAAATATTCTCAGACAAAAATACACACAGAATCACGCGGTTGGAAAAGACCCACAGGATCATCATGTCCAATCATTCCTATCAACCACTAAACCATACCCCTCAACACTTCAGCACCCGTCTTTTAAATACCTCCAGGGGTGGTGACTCAACCACTTCCTTGGGCAGCCTGTTCCAGTGCCCAATGACCCTTCCCAGGAAAATTTTTTTTTTGATGTCCAGCCTGAACCTTCCCAGGCGGAGCTTGAGGCCATTCCCTCTTGTCCTGTACCCTATCACTTGGGAGGAGAGGCCAGCTCCCTCCTCTCTACAACCTCCTTTCAAGTAGTTGTAGAGAACAATAAGGTCTCCCTTTAGCCTTCTATTCTCGTGGCTAAACAACCCCAGCTCTCTCAGCCGCTCCTCATAAGACTTGTTCTTCAGCCCCTTCACCAGCTTTGTTGCTCTTCTCTGGACTCACTCCAGAGCCTCAACATCCTGCTTGTGGTGAGGGGCCCAGAACTGAAGACAGTATTTGAGGTTCAGTCTCACCAGTGCCGAGTACAGAGGGAGAATAACCTCCCTGGCCCTGCTGGTCACACCGTTTCTGATACAAGCCAAGATGCCATTGGCCTTCTTAGCCACCTGGGCACACTGCTGGCTCATATTCAGACATGAGCATACATAAGGAAATATTAGTTCCAGGCTTGTATCCTCCTATTTCCTTAAGGCAGAATCTTTCCACCCACCTTGTTTTGCAGGTGGAAATAGAAAAAGCTGTATAAAAAAATACATTCCCATTTCCCATCTATACATGCCTCACACAACCTAGGAGAGAATTAAGCATTACTCCCAGAATTAAATAGCAGCCTCCATATTTCCTCTCAAGCTATGTCATATGAGTGCTTTCACCAAGGGCGCCTTTCCATGAATACCTTTCCAAGGCTGCCACCTTTTTCTGTGGACATGTTAGCAGCATGAAAAGGTGTGCTACTGTGCAGAGTGCAAGCCCTTCCTTACCTTTATACTTACTCTCACATGAGTGAAACAGCAGGCCTGTCCAACAGGGTATGGGTGAGCCAAGAGCTCTTTCAGTCCTCAGTGCATTCATTCATCTCATTATCCTTGTTTTCCTTTTAAAAAAATATTTTAAAATAGTATTGTAAAAGATAATATATATGAAGTGGGTTTATCCAAACCTGGTGATGTATCCATCCTGCCCCACTCTTTTTTCTTGATCCAGAGCTGAACTGTGCCAATACCTCTTTCCTTACCATGGAGACTGAGACAATAGAGTGGGTCACCCCTGCTTCTGTAGTGCTATAGCACAGCCCTTTCTTCTATGTCCTTGGTGGCTAATGTAATCTACCTTTGTTTGCTGTCCACCTATAAAATGGCAATAATAATCTTTGACTAGCAGGTAGGGTAAACTACCCTGTACATTTAAGGCCATGCGATGGGGCATCAGAGTGAATGCAAAATACTTGGCTCTTGGGATTCAGTGCAGAGGTTTCTCCTGATGCCCTGATGTCCTAGAGCTCATATCAGCGAGAAAGAAATCTTTCTGGAAGAATTATGGATAACAGAAACATGTTGATGTATCAGTGTTGTAGGTCATGAATTGAATATTTCTGGCATGACCCCTCTGCCCATTGCAGCAGGATTTCTGCTGCTGTGTGACACTGAGTCCACAGCCCTGGAGAACACGTCTGGGCTTTTTGAAGAAAGGTTTGATTCTGTGTGCTGGGCTGCAGCCTGCTCTTATTTTACCAAGCTTAGTTTGAGATACCGTCAAACCTCTAAAACTGAAAAGGCAGTCAAACTTGACTGTGCACACTCCTACTTCAGCCATCTCTCTGTAGCAGCAAAGCTCTTGCATGCAGTCACCCCAGCCTAAATCATCTCATAATCGTTTTCTTACTGAACTCACCCTCTCTCTGTTTGTTCTCACCTCTTCATTCATCTGTGTGGATCAGTCAATTAGATCTTCAGTGAAGCTACTCACCATTCCTTTGACTTCATGCTCTTATACACACTGCTCTCAGTTGCAAAAATTGCTAACTACTCTAAGCTTATATTTAAGACAGCCAGTAAATGTGTCCTCACTAGTGATGGATGAGGGTTTGTTTCTGCACAGACTAATAGATGCACATACTGAGATAGATGCATTTTATCATATCAGACTTTACACCACTTCTACTGGAATAAATGTTATAGACATTAAGTTTTTTTGCAGCATCTAAAAAGACTCAGATATGAGAAGGCAAATTTATATACCCTCTAGTTTTACAAATATGGTGTGCAGTCAGTGGTCAGTAGAGGTCAAAATAATTCCTTTAAACAATTTTGGTCTTTCAACTGAATGGCAGAAAGTTCTATTTTGAAGAGCACAGAAGTAAAATACACAATGTGGTAAGAATTTAAACTGGAAAAAAATAGCTATTTAATAGTTGGTTGCTCATTCCTATAAACTTAATTCATCTCTTCTTTCAAAGGATATCTGCAGATATAATCAAAGTTTGAAGGTCATAATGTTAATTCATTTCATATCCATTGTATTATATAGTGTTATTTTTTTAATAATCTCATATAGTTGACTGTTGGCTTAAATCACCAATGCAATTCATTTTTTACAGTTATTCTTAACTTTCTCAAATGTACTTTTTTGACTGTCTCTAAATAATGGAAATTTCTTGAGCCTGACTGATTTGCCATCTAGAAAACACAGACTTGGAAATGGATTACCACTTAAACCATGGTCACCTAAATTACATGGAAGTATAATTAATGACCAGCTTTAATGACCTCTGTAGTGTCAAGGCAATGAAGTTAACCTTTCTAAAATTCAACCACACAAATTCTGTTCTAATTTTCCTATATATGGGAGATAAAATACGTGGGAGGTAAATTTCTGAAACTGATAACAAAATTTAGTCCAGGACCTGAATAATCTGGAAGAAGCATAGCAGGATATTGATGTTTTCAGGCCTTATTTACCTTTTGTACTGATAAAATACTTTGTCTAGATAGATTCATTTCTGATTTATACTGTTCTAACCAAGAGGAAGATCTGTTTCCAAGGCAGAAAGGAAGTTGGTTATGACAAATAGTGAGTGAGTTTTTCAACATTCTCTAAGCAATTAATAAGCTTTAAACCAGAAATATTCCCAATACTGTGTTTTCTGGGACTTCCTCCAATATTATTATGGGCAGCCTGATCTAGTGGGATGCCATTGCAGGGAGGTTAGAACTAGATGATCTTTAAGGTCCCTTCCAGCCCAAACTGTTCTGTGATTCTATGATTCCATTTTAAAGGTCTTAAATAGACGGGCTTTGCCTGTTCCCATGAGCAAATGTTGTACCATCTTAAAGATGATACTTTCTGCAAAATCCTCCAGCTGCTTCCTCTAAAGTATTCTAATCTCATTGTGTTTGGATACACTGCGGAGAAGCAATTTCCCCAGCTGCTGTCCACAGGTCCCAGGTGGGATGTGGCGAGTGCGGGCTGTCTGGCTGCAGCAGTGTGCCAACCCACTACACAGAGGCTCTTCCAGCCGGCCCTTCTGCCACTGTGTGGCTTCAGAGGGAAAAATGAGTTTGGGAAGCAGTAACAGAAACAGCAGAAGTTGCTTGGAAAGACAAGTTGGACCTATTGAAATTCAGGTAGAAAAAGGACCTATTGTTAAAGTACTAGGAAGCAAATTGTGGGGCACAGACTGGCTGTGCATGGGAACAGATTTTTGTCTGCAGTAAGCCAGAGCTAAGTGCACCAGCACCTAGGACGAAGCATTGTGAAATGCTTTGCACAGAAAAAAGGTGTCCCATGTTCTCTGACTAGTGGCTTCTTGCATTTCTGAGAGGCAGTGTATCCCACTTGGTTTCTACATCCCATTTACCCTTTACTTTGGGAAAGAAGTACAGCTGTTGGGTGCACACCCATGGAAGGTTCCTGCCTCTAGCACATGTGATGGACCTACAGCATTAGTCCTTCTACTAAGGTTTTGCCGGAGACCTAATGCATTCTTCAAGCACAACATGTCTTATAATGTCTAGAGGAGATACTATTTGACTGAAATGTTTTCAGGCTTTTGCATCAAATTTTGCCCTCATTTACACATCTCTTCTGCTCCTCTGATATTACTATTGCTCCTACCACAGCTTAAAAAAGCCTGCCTTTCATCTTCCTTTTACTATTTTATCAATATTTAGTGTAGGCAAACCTTCACTTGCTGTTTAAGTTAAGAGCCTTCTGAGGCATCTCCATGCCTGAGTCACCACCCTTTGTGAGGAGGTTTTGGCTTTCATTAATTACTACTCTTGGATATCCCCAGGTAGCAAAGTCTAGAGAAAGAAGGAGACATCTTGCAGGAGCTACCAACAGTTTACATTTCTGTGCCATTGAGAGAAATGTCTGTTCTGTTGAGTTTTAATGGCTGTAGATATTTCTATAGATCTCCACACCCAGACAGAGCACTTCAAACAATGCAAAAGTCTTTGGTCATGTTCACTCTATTTCTAGAAACATATGCAGGATGAAAGATCCTCAGCTAAAACTATCTGAGAGCTTCAGGCAGTCCAGCCACTTCTTTCACACAGATGTACTTTTCATCCCACTCCTAAAAGCCTTTCGTCAGGGCTGAAATTCTGGTCCTGTGTGAGTCAATTAAGCACTTTGTGACTAACTTCATCAGTGAAAACATCTCTGCCAAAATGTTCTTCCTTTGCTTTAACATCTTCCTGCACTCCGGAGCTCCTAGTACCACTTTGTTCCACTCCCTGTCACACACTTCATACCCTTTTTTCTCCTTGGTTGACAAACTATTTCTGGCAAGCAGCGGAAGTGGCAGAGGATGCTCGCTAATATCCTTGCCAGATGATGTTTCCATACAAGTGGTCAGCGTCATGACTAGTGCAATCATTCTGGAGGATACTGTGTTCTCATTCGTGACAACAATTGGGCTCTCAAAATCCCTCACATAAAATAGCTGGCAAGAGCATCCTGTTATCTCTCTTTTTTTGACCATGTTAGCTGGCGCAGGCTACTCTGCCTCATGCATTCTGTGCACTGGATACAGCTATGTGAAGATTTCAATTTATTTCTTCAATTGCTTTTTCTGCTGGGTCTGATCTAATTGCTGTCAAGATGCATAGCTAGTGCTTCAAGTGGTAACAGAAAGACCTAGGAAATGCTTCTGAGCTTTAAAATCTCCTTAGGACAGCTTCTTCCCTTTCCAGAAAATTTGCTAAGCTTCTAAAACCTGTAAATATAATTGATTGATGTGGGAGAGAACTTAGACTATAATACTAATGTGCTAAAATTCAATTGCTGAGCACACCATGGCATCACTTCAATATATACAGTTTAGGAAGCATTACATTTATAGCCATGTTTTTGCTAGCTTGATCTGCAGTTAGTCTTCAGTGGTCCTGAAGACTTTCTTGGATTATTCTCAGCCAGATAGATCTCATCTGTCTCCCTTTTCAGTTCCAATAGCCTTCTACATATTATCCTCTCCTCTGTCTGTCTGTCTTTGCCTCCTTTGGTGTTTGAATCTTAGCTTTTCATTTTCTCTGAAAGTTTTGGGTTGGCCACCACCTGAAGGACAGAGGAGAAAAAAAAAATTTGGGGAATTGTCCTGAAAATATACTGGTGGACTTTCAGGTAACTTAACCTAATAGTTATTTTGCACCCAAGCACTGCAGAAGCCGGAGTGGTTTTTGAGCACTGCTGACTCCTGATAACATCTTGCAGGACTTCATCTCAAAAGATAAGGGGTAATAAGGCTGGCTGTTGCTTAGCTTGGTTGATTGTTTGGTGCCTTCAAACTGGTGATCCAAACACTTTGTCTGCTGACTCTGGTTCAATGTTTGTTCCTTGTTTTGGCGGAACTAGCAGCATACTATAAGGCAAGGTACAGAGTAGATAGGAACTGTTGTTCCATTTGTTTCTCTTTTCTGGGTCATTATGACAAGTTAATCTATTTATTTTGCCACAAAAAAACAGTTACGTGAGCTCCCAGTTAGACCATTTCAGTGTTTCCCTGGGAGCAGCTATAATTATTTCAGGTACTTTGAGTGTATAATGGCTGCAATTAAACACACTTCTCTAGTAGCTAATTTCTATACCTGGCAGATCTTTGGACAGTGCCACTTTAGGAGGCACCGTATGTGCTGTACCTCTGGCAGAAGTCAGCAATAAATCTCCAAGGAAAGCCCTTGGACATATAATGCATAAAAATCTCTGTCTAGTCATGGGTTATTGAAACACTCAAAGGTACAATGGTGATGCCATGACCTCAAGTTGAGACCAAATGCGATGAAATCAGGAACATGCAATTTAAAGAGAAGATAACAATTTCCTGTACCCAAGCATGGAAGGATGCCTTAAAGAGTGATTAATGTGGCAACCCATTAGCTTTACATACTACAGAACATCTGGCATATTTCTCTCTTGACTGCAAATTTCTGAGCACTGGCATTATGTCATCTTACAATATTCACTTTCTCCCCATCTCTATAAATCATCTTAGCAACTGTTGTTCATATGAAAGTAATTATATAAATGCACTAGATTAAATTAGCTTTCATCTATTACAGTTTTTCCTATATGGGCATTTCCCTGCCAAAAATAACTCAGAAGAACCAATGCATTATGTTTGTGACATATGATGGAGACTAGAATCCCTCAGCATTGCTAAGCCAGTACCTTTCAGCACACCTGGGTCCCAAAGGTTGTACCTGGGTCTATTCGCTGCACTTCTCTTGTATAACTACCTGGGCAAAAATTTATTCAAGGAGGCAGTCAGCTTACTGAAATCTTAAGAAAATTCTGGAAGCTAATGTTACTCATTCGGGTTTTGCTGATTTGTATTACCCTTGGAGTTTTCATTGTCTCAAAAGTCAACCAGAGGATGATAAAAACCAGACTGCATGGCACAGTGAACTTGGGTGCTCTGTTCTGTTACCAAGTCTTGGGTGCTTTAACACTGAGCAGATTGAGTCCGAGTGTAAGAGGATAAAGTCAGAGTGATTAAGGATTTGTCCCATGACTTTAGCACTGTTGGATCCTCCTCAGTGCCTTAAAAGCCCTTTTGAGTTACGGGCATAACTCTGCATGCCAACACACATTTTTGAAATATTAATTTTGTTGATGTCTCACAGCTGATTAAAGAAAACAAAACAACCTACAACCTCGAGGAGGGTTGCGATATCAATTAAGCTCTTTGTGAATTTCCCTTGATCCTGTCCTTTAAGTGTGGAACAGAACTGTACCTGCAAGAGCAGCAAGGGATCGCTCCTGGTCCTCACAGCCCTTTTCTGATCATGCTCAGCATGAGCGTTGCTCTACAGTCATTCACCTCGGAGCACTATAGAATAAACTTGAACATGCTTAGGGCTGATTACACATCCCTCCTAACCATTCACTCTCCTTTATTCAGCAGCAGTTGTTTTGCTATGACAGGCTGACGTGACTTTACTTAGGTGCTAGACAAACCTTAGCACACAACAGTTCAGGTTCGAGCAACTCACCTGAGGTAAAATGAGGTGGGAGGAGAGGAACTTAGTGTATCAAACCTAGGACATATTCCCATTGCTGCACACACTAAAGCAAGGGTGACAGAAAGCAGGAACATGAGGAAGGGAGAGTGGCTTCTTGTATCAGAAACGGTGTGACCAGCAGGCCCAGGGAGCTTATTCTCCCTCTGTACTCAGCACTGGTGAGACCGCTCCTTGAATATTGTGTTCAGTTCTGGGCCCCTCACCACAAGAAGGATGTTGAGGCTCTGGAGCGTGTCCAGAGAAGAGCAACAAAGCTGGTGAAGGGGCTGGAGAACAGGCCTTATGAGGA
>WAAB01016684.1:0-48096 GCA_013389865.1 Piaya cayana | reverse complement strand
TTGATAGGAATGGTTGGACTTGATGATCAGGTGAGTCTCTTCCAACCTGGTTATTCTATGATTCTGTGTTCTTAGATCCAGAGAAGGAAGCTTCCTCCAGGGCTTGAGAGAGTTTACTTATTCTTTAAGTAATTTTGCACAAATCAAGATCTATTATAAGCAGAGTAATTAAGCCCAGTGAATTTAGGGGAGATAAAGGTTGAGATTATTACCTGTTTGGAATCCTCAATTAATGTTTTGATCCTCAAGTCATCCAGAGCAAGTCACCCACACCAACAAAACTACAGCACTGGAATCCTGAAAAGTCACGAGAAATCCTGCTAATAAGAAGCAAGATAAATAATAGGAAGAAAACATCATAAGAAGTTTGATTTGGATAAGCATGCACACATTTGGTTGCTTATCTGAAACATATCCAAATGACTGTAGTCTAAACACCATGTAAGAATGGACTTTGTAAGGGGAATTGTACTAGTTATTTGGTTTAATTGATCAAAAGGGGGGAAATGGGAAATGCTTCTGTATTGGGAAAGGCCCAGTGAGGAGGTAGGGTAGAGTTTTGTACAATAACCTCAAATTTGTCCTACATTCATTTATTTTTTGAAATTAATTTCTTTAGAACAGACGGTGTGCTGTAACAGAGCCAGTTAAGGTAGGTATTTTTATTTGCCTTGCACTGCATTTGGTGCACGCAAACCTCTTCTATTAAAACACGTTTTCAAGGCCACAAAGTCATACACTTGTATTAGGAAATGCCCTGATTAATGTCATCCATGTGGCTTCATACATCTCATTCAAAGGCTAGATTTGTAGTGGTCCATGATTCCACAGTGTCATACAGTCTGTGTTGCACTTACTCTGCCTCGACTCCTGCCCACCATGAATGGTGCTCACTTAGGACGAAGCTGTATAACTCATCACTGCTGGTCTTGTGTTTTTTGGTGTGCAGCCCCACATCTTATTCACCACACACCAGCACAGGTTGGATCACTTATTTCTTCTTGAGCCTTCCTATGGACTTTACAGTCAGTCAGTGAGTTCCTTTATAGGCATTTATAAATGCCCTGCCATGTAACTCTTAAAAGTGAAAAGCAATTTATTGCCTTTCTACATGTGAGGGATATGATACAAAAGGAGATGAAGGAGAAAGCATGTTTCCCACAGACTACAATTTCAGCTTTAAATGTTCAGCACTTCTGCCAGTCAGACTGAAGGGATTTTATACAGAAAACAGAAAATTGAGAGTAAAAAGTCCCTAAACCCGTAAAAGTATGGGCTAGGAGGCAAGAGGGAGGGTCTTTGTGGAAAACGCAGATTTGAAACAGCAACATGTTTTACATAGCATTTGCTGTACTGTTGACTTTGGACATGAAAATCACATTGTTGCTATTTTTGTTATCCTAAAAGGCTATTTTTTTATTTCAAACTGAAATCATTCTTTAAATGTATTTAAAATCATTAAGTACCTGATAAATGAAAAAAAATTATTAGTAACTATGCCTGTTGACAATCATGTGTGAGAATTCTGCTTGAAAGGACTAGCTTAGCATTGCACCAAGGTCCCAGACTTGAGGTGTGGCAGTGGAGGGCATGGATTAGGTGGGGTGGTGCTGGGATTTCTCCACTCAGCCCTCAGCTGCCTTTAGTTTGTGTCATTTCTGGTCCCCTGTCTTACTGGGAACACCTTTTCCAGCTTTCTCAGCCGATAAGGACATTCACCTGGGACAATGAGCATGCTGCTGGCTTGCACAGGATCCTGCTCATTCACAATAGGGTGGATGACCCCCCCTGAAGCTCACTTCGTTCTTCTGCTGGGTGTTAGACTAGGTCTTAGTCCATTGGAAACCAAAGCAGATGAGAAGTAGGGGTGGGTGCAGAGCAGCATCTCAGCAAGATAATGCACTGGGTTGTGGCTGAGCATACACAGATGCCTTCATTTATGTGTGGCATCTGCAGCCCCCAATATAAAAAGAGGCAAATTACCTGATCCCCTGGCCATAAAATGTGTGAATTCAGTGCAATTGTGCAGAGGAGTTTATGGTTCCTACTCTTCTGATGATATGCTGATTAGAGCATTTGCCTAAGCAGACATTCTACTTGCACAAAGCTCAGCTTTTAAACTTTGAAATCAGTTCAGGAGAGTTGGGAAGAGCTTTGTTACTCTCTACAGCAGAGGGCATGTTTGTTTGCAAGACTGTCTCAGTACCAGTATTTCTCGCAGCAAATGATGGTACTAGGAAATAAATATGAGGAAGGGAAAGTTGCCAAGAGGAGGCATTTTCTTGAGAAGCTGAGAGCTGGCCTGATAAATGAAAAAAAATTCTGGCTCTTTGTTCACAAGCAAGAAAAACTCCAGAGGAAGGATGGTGACTCTTGCTTTGGGAAACTTTCACAGAACAGTCTGCCTTCAGAGGCCCCACCCCTGTTAAAATAGGTGAACTATGCCGGTGGTTACTGCAGGAGGTTAATATTTGAAAACAAAACTGGGCAGACTTTGTTCCCAGGAATCAGTGTTGTTGGCAGCATGCACGCTCTTTCAGGGCAGCTGCAAAACAACCCCAGTTCCTGGTAGCTGTTGTTACTACAAAAATGTAAAAGCTGCTCATTCACCGCAGAAAGGAGCTGATTCTAGAAGACTTGCGCTAAAACCCAACATGCACTCACTGTGGCAGCATTAACAACACTGTCTGCACAGGCTATTCCTGAATATAGATCAGTCTTTTTCAGGATGAGCTCTGATTCATTACAGGAAGGTAAAGCACCACAGATTATAATCAAAAGAAATAAAATCAAAACATCATCCTTTTACTTGAAAAATGTTACATGTTTTACTGCTTCACAAAGAGTAGTTTTCTAAGTTGTGAAGCTCTGCAGTGCTGTGAAGATGCAATGAGCTCCAGCTGTTCATTGAGCTGTGTCACAGCATAACTGCGAGGAAAACATGGTGCATCCATCCCTGATGCCACTTTGCTGTTTGATTTGCAACACTTCTGGGATGAACTTGCCCTAGTAAGTTTAAACAGAGTCCTGATTGTGAGTCAGAATAGAAACGGATGCAGGGGCAACCTCAGACTGAGTGCATTGCTATCCTAGAAACCACCATAGCAAAACACAATATTGTCCTTTTCTGCAATTTCCAGATACTGCACCTTAAAGAGAAGAATCAGCAACATAAATTAAGTTTGTTTCCAAATGCAGGTAACTAAACGGTGCCTTTCCCTGATGTATATACAGACTATAATGCATGGCAATACTGCACAGTATTATGCAAGATTATTTACTGTTAGGAAATGCTGTAGCTATATTTTCTCTTTCCTGTACAATTTTACATCAAGTCATTACACTGCAAGCAGTTGAAGAGATCTGCAAGCCAAGCAGGCAGGAGAAGAAGAAAAGCAAGCATTAATAATGCTGGTAATGCCTCCATTAATGTCTGTCACTGCCAATCTCTAGCTCAGTACAATCATCAAACATCTGATGGGATGAGTGATAGCCCAGTGCCATGCAGTATGCAGCCAGAAGTCTTCCTTTGAAAAGCAGTGAGGCAAACCCAGCAGGTCTGAAGGGAATTAATGGCAAATTGACGGCAGCCAAGCAATATTGAAGCAGCAGCCAGAACAGCTGTTGCTGATGTTCTCCTGTTTGAATCCGTTTTGTCATCCTGCCTAAGTCACACAGAGTCTGCCAATGCAACCTGCACATGCAGAAAAACTGACTTCCTTGGTTCACTTATTTGTGGTGGGTTCTTTGTCTTAAGCCATTGCTTTGGTTTTTTTGAGGCTTTCTTTGATTAAGCTGTAGTTAGCTTTAATATCAGTCTTTCCCCGTATTCTATTTTGTATCCTAGTTTCAGGGTACAGGAAAAGCTACATATAATCCTTTGCCATATCAGAGTTTAATTTTGTTCCCCACTCTCTTTCATGCCTCTAAATCAATGCTGAAATGGTAAGGAAAGGGAGAAGCTTAGCTGAGACATGCCAAACCTTTCTGCCCTTCAACCCATGGCAAGACACCACTTGGGGGAAGATACAGGTGTCTAATCCTTGCAGCAGAGCTACACTTAATGGTCCATAGAAAAATGAAAGAAAAAAAAAGAAAAGAAAAAAAGAGCAGATTAAAACATTTAACGAGCTACATGGGGACAATGTTTTATCAGGAGAGAAGAGGCAAGGGGCAGCTCCAGCCATCCACCCACACATTCCTTCTTTCTTGCTCTGTCCATGGAATTGTGTGGTTGTGCAGAAATTGCTTTCATGAGGTCAATGTGTTCACCAGGCTGAAAATAATTGCCTTCCTCACTACTTTCCTTAAAAGATCAGGCCTAGTGCTTTTCTCTGACTCTCAGGCTGTGCAAATCAAAAATTACCCCATAGAAGGTAATTGAGCGCTATGGGTATAGGGAAATAGGCTAAAGTATTTCACAACTGACAATCACATCATCCTGAAAATTGATTCAGGAGCAAGGCTGATTACAGAAATCTAATTGCTAAAGTACAGTGGATGTACAACAGAAATGAAAATGTCAGTGGTTTAATGTACAATAGCCATTTTGATAGCAGAATACAGATATTTTTGCAATGAAGTGAATCCTCAGCTGCTATATAGGTTTCATGGCAGGGCTTAGGGGAAATTTTATAGAAACTTGAATGTGGATTTTAGTTCACTGTAAAGCAGCATCCTGATTTTGAAGATGAGCCTAATTGTCCAGGGCTCCATATGTTTATGCAGCGACAACATGTTATACTGCATATCTCGGAGCAATGCTAATAACACAAAAACATTTATATTAGTTTCATGATTACTGTTTGCATTATGATGCTCCTAGAGAGTCTAAGGCTGTCAGTGTCCCACTGTATTAGGCAATATGGAAATGTGTAGTAAATGACCATCCTTTCTCTCAGAATCTTTATATATGAAATAATACTGTATTTTCAATTTATATTTCATGACAGCATGTTGGTATATTACTTTTCATCTCAAAGACTCTGTGTCCTGCTCATTCACTCTCTATGATTACCTGGAAGGAGGCTGTAGTGAGGTGGGTGTTGATCTCTCCTCCCAGGTGACTAGTGCTAGGACAAAAGGAAATGGACTCATGTTACACCAGGGAAAGCCTAAATTGGATTTTAGGAAAAAATTATTTACTGAAAGAGTGGTGAAGCATTGGAAGAGACTGCCAGGAAAGTGGTTGAGTCACCATTGTTGGAGGTGTCCAAAAAAAAGTATACATGTGGCATTCTGGGACACGGTTTAGTAGGCATGGTTGTGTTGGGCTGGTAGTTGGACTTGATGATCTTAGAGAACTTTTCCAACCTTAATGATTTTATGATTACACAGTGCAGTCACAGTGCTGGGTGTAAGAGTGCAAGTGCTAAATATTTACTATACAATACAACAGTGAAGAGATTTTAGCTCAAGACAGATCAGTAAATGTTTTAATTAGGGTGAGAGCTAAGGAAGGACTAGTGTCCATACAATCCAAGCAAAAGCAGAGTGTTTAATGTCTTACTTGAAAGATTCATGGGTCATAAACTACACAGTTTCTGGCTTCATCTCACAAATATTGAAGTGATCCTGACTGGATATGAACATTAGCTGCTGCAGTCATGCATCCGCTTGGCAAGCATCACCAGGGAGAAACCCATTCATTTCTTTCCCCCTGCCTTTAGCCAAACACATCAACTCCTTGCCAGCACTGCTGAAGTTAAACAACTCTCAGCATTACCAGTCCAAATCCTTGCTCAGAGCTTTACATAACTGTGCTTGCAAAAAATTGGCTTTAAATGTTTTGTAAGTTGAACCTGTCCAGGTCTATTGCATAGCTTGCTGGTAGAGTTCTGCATTATAGCAAAACAGCTCTCCTTATAATGGAAGCTGTCAGGGTTTTGTTGCTCTTATTCCCTATGCCTTCAAAATTTGGATTTAAAAGCCTCAAATAATCACTGTAGATGCCACACACAACTGGTACGATAATGTAGCACTGCTGGCATTAATGGCATCATTTTCTGAGTTGAGAAGAAAGCATGGGTGCTGAGCTGAAATGCATTTGAGCCGAATGGATTGTTTTGTTGGAAGCAATGTTGTCCCTGGAATCTGCAGTATTTGTTACAAGGATCTTCAGCAGAAGATGGAGTTTTGCTTTCATGCTCTTTCTCCCAGTCTGGAACAGGAAGAAGAACCTGGATACAGTGTTTCCTTGGAATATTTCTGGATGGAACAGGTAGAGTTTAGGCTGCTATCTCTTAAGGAACTGGTGTGCGGCATTCTAGTCCGGATCTTAAGTGTCTAATGTCTATGTTAAATGTGAAGATAGGTGGCAACATGCATGAAGATTTCCACAGCCTCTGCTCCCTGTGACCTCAGGTCTGCATTTGCAACACTGGGATTTTCAAAACATGATGATGATCGCATGTCATTTGGGTTCCAGCTGGCATCAGTTCTGACTCCCAACAGGAGACTGGGTCATACCATGCTCTCAGTGCACCTGGGTGAGAAATGTTTTACCTATCCCACAACAAATATTAAAACTCTGTGGTTTTCTCCTGCTGTGTGTCAGACCAAAATTTATCATTTCTATTTAGAAATAGCCTTCTTTCCTGATATCCCCAAGTCTAAGGCATTCATCATGTTTGTAGACCCTATGTGTTTCCTATAGATTATGCTGACTAAAAATTAAACTTTCTTTTGAGTCTATCCTAAACCAAGTGCTATGCAACTGATTCTCCTGGATGAGAAGGCCCTCACTTACTTTTCTGAAGAAAATGCCAGAAACTGAATTTCTGCATAAGTGAGCACTGAAGTCATTAAGCTAGCCAAGTATAAAAAACGTCTCTTATAAAAAACATTTCCTAAAAAATATTCCTGAAAATTAAAATCATTATGTTCTTTAAAATAGTTGTATATTAAAATAGTCTATAAATACCAATATTACTGGTACTATTTTCCCTTGAAAAAACTCCATTTAATCACATGAGCTTGGCTCTACTCTTATGGCAATGTAATTCAAGTAAAATGTCCTATTGTGCCAGCAGCCACAGAAGTTAGAAGATCCTGTTTTCTTCATCAGATTTGGGCCAGATGAGCTGAAATAATATCCATTCTGTGTGACAGGTATCCATCCACATGTGGTAGATGCTTTCCATGCAAAAAGTGGGCCCACATACTTTTCTAACGCAGCCTGCCCTTTGTATACTGCCGGTTCAGTCCTGATCTCATCCCAGATGCCTGCATTTCCAGCCCTTCACAAAACCCTTGAGCAGAGCCTTTCCTCCTTTGAAGGAGTAATTAGCTCCCAACAGGGAGGAAGTCCATCCTACAATACATTGCTGGTTTTTTCTTATTTTTTTTCAGCAGGTACAGCTGTTTTTCAGTCTAATTGAAACTCTGTAAATGGCCCTGCACTCAAGCCATCGGAGAACTTTCTCAGCAGGTGGTAAGGCAGCCTGGTTTGAATGTTTCCTTTATAAAAAAACCTTTAAATCCTTTTACCTGACTCTGCTTAATTGTTTTGGAATCCTTGGCAATTGTCTTTGTCCCTGTGATAATGTTGACCCAAGAGCTTCCTGAGTTAGCCTCATTGTCCAGCACTAAGGAAACCCAGCAGACTGGTAAGAGGAGTTCCAGGGACAGTCCTACTGCAAAAGCAGCCCATTATGGCTTTCAGTCAAACAGTCATAATTTGGACTCTGTTTTGCTATTTTTCTTTTAAATTTCTGGCGTGAATTCAATCCATAGAGACAATGAGTGAAAAACATGAGCACTTGAGGGCTTCTCAGGGACCTTTGAGGTTGTAGGTTCTTGCCCTGCTGCTGATAAACAGTAACCCTTGTCTTCAAAACTGCTGCTGTAATTCCCACCTTTAGTTGATAAATTCAGTCAACAAGCCAACACTGAATTGCTGTGAAGACCAACCCTACTACAGTCAGTCATAGTGGAAGGATGCTGGTACACTGCCAGGATCTGTGCAATACCGGTAATGTGCAGTATAGAGATGAAGGTACAGTTTTCCTTTAGCCTTCCTCTATCAAGGACCAAAATGCAAGGACGGGAAGTTCATGGTCAGACCTGCAGATCTCCCCCACTGTGGGGACAGGCTTTCCCCAAAGGGATCAGTCAAGAGGGAATGAACTAGAAGAGAAAGAAGTGTACCCTCCTGCCTACTACACAGACACAGCCATTAGATGGACCTGTTCATGCTTCCTTTTCAATTCTCTTTTTAATTAAGATTTAAATGGCTTGTCAAGTGTTAGAAAACGTCCGGACATTTTGGGTGTTTGTCAAGGACTACAGAGGTCTTTCTGTCCTGCCACCGTTATGAAAAGAGAAAATTATGCCTTACACAACATAAACAATGTTTGTGCCTCCCAAGATAGATATTTAAAAGATTTTTCACTTGGTGCTCAGGTTCACAATGCAGTTGTGGCAGTTCTAGAGATTTCTATATGCTGGCCGGTTTGTACAGTCTTTGCCTGCTCCAAATGGGAACTACAGCAACTTAACTTGAACATCTCTCTGTTGTTACTGTAGCTCAGTTGATACTGTCACTTGCTAAGCTGCTGCACTTTGTCCTTATGTCTCAGCCTTCAAGAGACATAAAATTTCATCAAATACTAATTTGACTCTGCTTTGGAGGGTTTCTGGCTTCATTGTATTTTGCCTAGCAAAAACACCTAGGTATTACAGGGATCTTCAAAGTAGAGGTTTTTTGCAGAGAGATGGATGAGGCATCAGGGCAAAATGTATAATTAGCTGTGGCAGAAACCAAGAATATGCATTCAAGGATAAATAGGCACTGTGCAGGATGGAGCAAGTTTTAGTGTGTCCCTGGTAATTGGGAGACCTCTAAATTATTTTAAATCAAATCAATTATAGGAGAAGTTTGAAAACTCAGTTGTTATAGTTCTGTTGTCACAAGGAATTACTTGAGAAGCACAGGTAAAAAGATGATTTTTCACTCTGTAGAACAAATTGTATCTCTAAAGTAATGTATCCCGTTATGAGCTAGCTCTTGCTCTTGCCTCTAAAAGTTGGTAATGCAACCAATGAAATTACAGACTTTGATGCTATTTAGCACTTAGCTTATGCTGAGACATTCAACTTACTGATTAGACCACTCCACACTATACTTTATTAATTATCTTTCATTTCTCTCCATGTTGCAAGCAAACAACTGAGGAATTATAGGAGCAAAAACACGGTACAGTTTCATTAGCTATTATCACTAGTTATGTTATACTTCCTGAAATTATCTTTGCTTCCTTTATACATGAGAACCATTGACTGAATAGAATTGCAGACTAAAGCACCAACAGACTATAGCTGGGACATTTAGGCCCCACGTTTTATTTTTAAGGGTTTTTACAAAACCTGAAGTAGCCAGTAATAATTTTACTGGGAGTCTCAGTGCTACAACGGTAAAAGCACTAGCAATCATACTTCATGACTTGCTGACACCAGCAAGATAGTTCTGTAATGCCCACTATGTCCCTTCTTTCCATGCGTGGAGCCTGCATGCATGTAGCAGTGACACCTCATGAGTGAAAGTCCAGACTGAAGAGTGCAATGGGATTTGAGTAAACATAAGTCCTGTACTGTCATTTATGAAAGAAAATGGCAGGAGTGGGAGGAGGGAAAGAAGCCCCTCACAAGCAAACATACCGCATGTATGCCCAGTGCCTTTGGATTTACAGCCCATGGAGATCGTGCTTCTGTGTCCACCTCAGGATGATCCGATGCTCCTGGACGTGATCCTGCACAATGTCTGTGACTCTCTTTAAGCAAAGGGCTACAAACAGGGGTCTCAGGTTTTATTCCTGTGTGACAGTCCCTGCTGGGCAAGCATTTTATGTTCAGCGGGAGTATCTATAGGAATTCCTTGGGAAAGAAGATGAGAAAGCAGCATTTCTTTTACCCCTAGAACCAGCACAATAGGGCAGCAGTGGTGCACAACTTTCCTTTGCAGCAGCATTGTGATTCAGCCACCTGAAGGCATGAGAGGGCAGACCAGGTTTCATGCCCTGGATCAGTGGTTTGGTGAAAAGCATGCTGGAGTTTAACAGGAAAACGGAACATTCATGATGACTTTTCACATCTTCTGAAGAAGCATTTTCTTTTGCAAGCCAGAGTTACAAGTTTAAAGACTTTGATACCTGTTCCCTGACAAAAACAGCGCCAAATGGTGGTGGCAAGCTTTGTATGAGAGGCTCTGTTGAGGAGAAGCTTGACTACCAGCTTAGTTTTTTACACATCCCTGTCACATGCAATGTGTACCAAAAAATGCCAACATTGACCCTATTGAAAGAGGCTAATAACCCCAGGCTAGTCCTGCTTATGGTGAAGTTAATGATATGGCTACTGTGAACAGGAGGGGTAGAAGAAAATAGGCTGGACACCAATATGTGTCGTTATTTTGCCACAGAAAGCAGCCTTCATATAAAAAAAATAATCAAGCCCTATGAATGTAATTGGGAAAGCTAAGTGAAAAAGGGGGAGGAATTCTGCTGTAGACATTGAAAACTGTAAAACACATCTCTTTTTGCAGGCTGATGATGTCAGAGAAATGCTCTGTGACCTGGGGACTAAATAAAATGTCACTGGGTTTCCAAATCTGGTAAAGCAAGCCAGTAAAATCTGAGTGTTTTTTGAAAACTCCTCTTCATGTAGTTGAATGCATTTTCTCCAAACCCTCTTCATGGCAAATCAGCATTGGCATATAAACCAGCTACACATTAATAAATCAAAAAAGCTTACCAGATTGTGTCTGTATATATAAATGTACCTTGTCTGAGAAGATTAGAAGAGTGAGGAGTAAATCCTCTAAAAAACGAAGTGCTGAAAAAGATTATTTTTAAAATGACTCCTTTTATACTCTGATTTTAAAAATTACTCCTTCTATCTTCTTCCTGCTTTAGAAAATGTGATGGATCAAGTCTGAATTGCTCTGTTCATTTTATTGGCATTAACTTGCATGGCTTACAGCATATCTCTGAGTTTATTTATAATACAACATTTAAACATTACAATTTCAAATTATATCTATATTCATATTCAAAACCTCAGAATGCTTTCCAGTGAAACATGAATGTGTTACATAAGCTGAATTCCTGAAGCTATAATACTAGGCATCATAAATATCAGCACAAATAAACCCCAAAATATCTCCCAAATGTGTTAAAAAATGTACTGTATTCTGGAAACCAGATTTTAATTCTGGACAGATGCCAATCCCACACCTATAATTCTGCCTCTGACCAGTGAATTTGCAGTGACATTGTTTTAACTGATACAAACTGAAATATTGTCTTGACATTATTGATATGCAGGGAATGACTTGCACTTGGGCCAAACAGCCTTATCTTTGAAGGTTCTTAATTCTGGCCC
The DNA here is from genome assembly GCA_013389865.1 of Piaya cayana. Classification (NCBI taxonomy): domain Eukaryota; kingdom Metazoa; phylum Chordata; class Aves; order Cuculiformes; family Coccyzidae; genus Piaya; species Piaya cayana. Next base: position 36,717 of record WAAB01016684.1, on the reverse strand, counting down.
ATCTTTGGGTACCTCCCATAATCTACCACATCTGAGAAATGAAGTCTGGAGTAGATAAGGGGGCTGTGGTCTAGAGCAATACTGGCAGGTTGGAGATGCTGGACACCAGCAGCAGTGATGGAGAGACATGTTGTCTTGCTGTCTGGCTGAAGGGAATCTATGTCCCTCTCTTCTGCTAGACACAGGAGATACTGGTGGCATTTAATGTTCTGTGTGCATAGAAAGCTGTTTTCAAAGAAGTGGGAAATTTGTCTGGACTGATTTCAAAACCTACTTGAATGTTAGACTTGGAGATTTGTAAGAGCCTTCTTTCCTTAAGGAAACTGCCAGAAAGGCAAACTCCAGCAAGGAAATCAAGTGAGAAAATGCAGCTGGCAGAAAAATAATTTCCAGGTAGCTGTGAAAGTAAAGCAAAGAAGGAAGGGTGAAAACAAATAGAAGTGTGTGTATGACTCCTGTACCGCCAAGAGCATCTGCTTGTCTAAATTAAGAGATAATGTTCTACACTAATTCATAGCATCATGCTCTCCTTAACTTGAAGCATATTTTGATTAACCGCACCCCAAAGGAGAATGTGTAGGTTTAAATTAGAAGATGGGAATAGGTTCATGAACTCAGGCAGGTTTTACAAAGAGGCCACAAGGTTAACAAAACTCCATGGGGCTTAAGCATCCCTTGTACAAACATTTGCTAATTGACAGTGACATGTTTCTCTCACTTCTTATCCAGTTCCCAGAAGGAGACTATCAGGTCTTGGAGCAAGATGCCTTCCCCTGTCAGCTCAACTGCTCGAGGGGGTATTCACCACATCCACTGATTAATGCCAGAAGGTGGCTGAGCATGGAAAGGTGATATTGTAGTGGAAGGTGCTAGCAGGAATACAGAGATGTTGAAAATACCAATCCTGTGGGACTGTTAGGGCTATGCTTTCAGTGAACAAAAAGCAACTCAGCCCACAATCAGCTAAAGAAGGGCAGTTTTGCAAAGAAGTAGGGCAGGAGCACTCTTCTGGTGTCAACTGCACCTGACACAGCCCCCAAAACTGTTATTGTGCCATGGACTCTGCTCACCAGCCCTCCTACGGTTTGTCATGCAGAATCCCACTGCCCTGTTTCTGTAGCCTTCCTGTATTTTCTCAACCTGTTTAATGTCAGGGAAAAGCAGCAGGCACTAAAGCAGCACACATACTCATTTAGAAATGCTTGGGCATTTGGTCTCAAAGATAACATCAGACCTCATTAAGCCTACACTCTGAGCAAATGTTTTCCTTAAACCCACTTGTCAGTTTTAGGATGACAGAAGCACATCTTTCAAGTTTCTTCGTAATCCCAGTGAGATAACAAATGCTGGAGCAGGGGTGGTAGGGGATTTGCAACCCAACACCAGCATGCTCACTGCTCTTTGAAGAGTGAGATGTTTTGCTGTGGTGTTTAAAGAAAGAGAACACACCTCTGTGGCTAGTGACACCCCTTGACACTGTCAGGCTCCCAGGTCAACTGGTTTTCTCTTTTCCAGATGTTGCAAGGATATCCTGGTCACACAGACACACATCTGCCATTTCTGGATCACCGTTTTCCCCCCAGACCAACTCCAGTGGACTGGAAAACACCATGTTGTAGAGTTGGTTAATTTGGTTAAACAATTAACAAACCCTTTCTTCGTGATTGCAGCTGTTTCTTGTTGGTCAAATCCCACAAACCTTTCACAGTCAATGTGTTCACAGGTTTCACTCAATACTCAATCTGCATAGGAAATACAGGATTTGACTCACTATTTGCAGGCACACTTTTAAGTGTCTAGTAACTTATGACAAAGACAGATGCCATTTGACCCTTACTGGCTCAGTGATGTGAACAAGAAGTATCATTCAGAAAAGGAAGAGAATTTTCTTCTCATGGGATTTTCCTATTCTTTCCCCCAAATAAAACTTATTAAAGACACTGGAAGTGAAACACAAAAACACGTCCTTTTTGCAGAAGACCCTTTGGGACTATAATGCGGCTTTTTGCAAAATGGCTAAGCTGCCCAGGGTGCTAACTGGAAATACTTCAAAGAAAGTCCAACCTACAGAATTTCCCCCCAAAATGCCCTCCTAAAAGTACTCTGCCTGGGTCACACACACAGCTTGTCCAAAGCCTCTGCTTGCTCTTGTTTTACAAAAACTGAAAGTTAACAAATACTCAATCTTCAGTCTATATTTCCTGTTTTTTGTTTTCCTCCTGTACTTCTAATTGAGGCCCCAAGCATCACACACAAAAAAAAAAACAAAAAAAAACAACCCTTCTAAATCAGGATTCATTGCCTGTAAAAGATTTGTAGACTATTATATGCTTAATTTAGGGAACATGTGGCTGAGCTAGAAGCACTGTTTCTTATCATTCTACTTATACTTCATTTAAGAAACCCATAGCAAAGCTGTATGTATTTATTATTTTATTCCCATGAGGGCTCTGAATTAGTAAGATAACACAGCACCTGCCTAACATGAGGCAGGCCAGTATTTTATTCAAAAACCAGCTGGACTCATGAGCTTAAGTGCCCTGCTAATCAATGCATCAGCAGTCAGTTCCAAATCTTCCTACACTGGTCTTGTCAGAAACTTTCCCAGTCAGTATTGTCCTTTTCTTTTCTCCAGGAACCTAATTCAGGGAATGCTAGGGAAGGTCTCCCAGCAATGGCAGTCTCCCTTTCTAAGGACTTTAGGCTTTCATTGACATGACTGTCCTTTTTCTTTTCTAATGTTCTTTTCTGCAGACGATTGTATTGCAGATTTGTGTACAGCAGGATATAATTCAGTGTTTCCTATAGATTACTTCAGCGTTATTACTGCTCATATTTCTCCCAAGCATGGAGAGTGGGATTTTTTTCCCCCCTCAGGTAAATTAATACACTATAAGAGCAATTATGTCTTGAATGCAAGAATGTACTGTCCAGAAAAGATAGAATGAAAAATGTGTATAGTAAGCTAGCAAGTAACGTGTCAATGGCATCATAAACAGGAAAGATATGAGAAATAAAGACACAGATAAAAGCAACTGGCTTTGGATAAATCATTTTAAAAAATAACAGCAGAAGAGACTTTGTAGATAAGTCTTCCATATCCACATCGGATCCCTAAGCTCTGGGTTGGAATATGAATAAAAATCTCTGCACTATTGAAGCGAGAACTAATAACCATGCACAGCATCATTATAGAAGTGTTATCTTTCCAACTACAGTCTGCAGAGCTAATCATTTGAAGTCCGGTTATTCCTAGAATGACAGCCAAAACCTTTCATCATCAAAAACTTTCATCACCATAAATGTAAGTGGGAGAGAATGATGATATTTTATGTGTAGTTTTGATAACTGGTGAAGATATTACAGACAAACTTCTGTTAGAAAATAACTCTGGAGCAACTAGTCATGACATACTTATTAAATGGAACAGAAATAAAAACATGTTGAAAATTCTTTTTTCCAGTGCAAACTCTGAGAAATGAGGGGGATTGAGTGAGTAAAGCCAAGTGGCCTGAACAGATCAGGGACTTAAATGTGGAAGTTTGTCATTTCCTTAAACGAGGACTTCAAAACCTTTAATAATTTGTAGCCTCATCAAAGGAGACCTTGTAAGGAGGTCTGAACTTAACTGGACTAATGAATACTTAAAAAGACAGTGTTACAAATTAGACATGATTGTGTGAAGAGTAGCAAAAACATATGTAAGCAGTTCATTTCTGACCTTACAGTTCTTCTATGGAAGTGGAATGCTCTGATTTAATATTTTCATGGATGAGGCTGGTTCAAAACGAATTGGTATAAAACAGAGCAAGAATTGATGGAATTTGCAGATGACCCAAAACTAAGGGCACCACAAGTATAACAGAGGATTCAGATATCACACAGAGAGATGTAGGTGCCTTTCAGAATAATAATTACAAAAGAGGCTGAAATTCAGTTATACAGAGTACTGGACATTAATAGCAAGATTTTTGATCCTGACACAGTGGTTCATCACTTGGGAATGATAAAAGGAGAAGCCTGCATAATAAAAAGGTATAGAAGCTAAATTTCATCTTTTGTATCTCCAAGTAAGTTATTTCCACAACAGTTGGGAAAATACGAATTCCCAGCTGTAAGATACTGATGATGCCTTATCTGGAATATCTGCAGTATTGTAGAAGCCAGCATTGAGGGCCTACAGGTTCAGGCAGAAGCATGTGCAGAAAAGGGTTACTAGGATGAGCAGGAAAGCACAAGTTCCATTTTACAGAAAGCGAACTAGAAGAACTTTGCTTATTTGCTTTGCTAAATTAAGCCTGAGAGTGATATGATTGCTTTCCACAAGCAAGTAAACAGAAGGGAAAAGAGCTGGGAGCTGAACAATACTGGCACAAGAACAAATGTGTATAAATTATCCATGAATAAATTGAGGAGGAAAATCAGAAGATTTCTATTCATCAGAAGAGTGAGGTTCTGCATCTGTCTTCTGGTACGAATAATTAGAACAAAGAATCACAGCAGCTTTCAGACATTGTGAATGGGAATACAGTGGTGGTTGTCCTATCAGCAGAATAAATTTTGTAGCTGAAAAGCCCCTCTCTAGTTTGATATTCTGACTTCTGCTCACATAGCAGACAGCAGAGGTGCTCTTGGGATACTTTCAAAACTGTGTTGTAGATAGGGAAACAAACAGAAAGGAGTGCTACAGTGAAAACTAAACTGAAGCCCATTTACCTGTGTTGAGTAAATGCAGACACCTGCAAAGACCATTATTGACTCACTTGGATGCATTCATTTCTTGTTCCATTTTGTCCACTGCAAGCAATCTTTACCACAAACACAAGAGGATAGTGGGCAGCCTCACTCCATCACAACAGCATTTCAGTACCAGACAGGCAGAAAAAAACAGGTTGCATGCTCTGCAACCACACACCATGAAGATCGCTGTCATGGTTTCAGATCTTTCATAGACAGGGCTCCTTAAGATAAGTAATTTAATTCTTCTTACCATCAGATGTTGGTGTCTGCTGTAATGGGCGAAGATATTTTGTATTGCTGCTTAGCCATTTGTGCCTGGACACCCATCAGGAATTTTCACTCCACTGGGCATTTTTACCCCGGTCTTTACTGCAAACTTTCCTGGCTCTCCCCCAGGGTTGTGGATGCTGGGTACCCCAACAGTCTCAGCACCTCCATGAAGAAGCTAGCCTGAGAGAGAAGAAAGATAGAGGAGTCTGCAGGGGAGAGGGAGAGTTACCTCTCTGTGGGGAAGAATGCCTTGTTTAGGGCATGAACATTCCTCCTAGGTAGAAATGTGCAGGTGACTGATACTTCTTCTCTTCTCTTTCACCATTAGTTCTTTTCTTTTTTTGCTTTTAGTGAAACAAAACCAAGTTATTTGCTTAATAGTCACTGAATTTAAGAGAAAATGCAGTTATGATTCAAATTATAGGCTTCATTTAGGAAATCCTTGGGTATTTTCTACAATGAAAGAAACTGGAAAACGAAGCACTACCTTTCCAGGGGATATCACCCATGAATGAGTGAGTGGAGCAGTAAGGTAGGATTAGACAGAAAGAGTATTCGAACCAAATTCCCAGTCTGTAGTCTTGGACACCAATCTCTGGTACCCATCCAAGCTCTCTGGGCAATAGGCACAGGAGGCTATTTCTCATTTATAAACAGCTATATTCTGCAAAACAGTTAAATAGCAATCAAAAAAAAAAATAAAAGCCTGAGTGATTTGGTAGCCTGATGGCTCAAGAAGTGAAAACAGCTAGAAATTAGTCTTTGTTTCAATTAGTGCTTACCCACATAGACAAATAAAATACTTTTACCAGGAGATGCTAAAAAGGTCTTTTTGTTAAGATCTCTGTATTGCTCAGCTACTTAGGCATTTTCCTGAAAAACAGGGAACCAGAAGCCCGAGTTCACCTTCTCTCTTTCTCTTGGCAGAGACAAGTTTGAACCATGACCTCCTCTACCCTTGCTGGGTCTGCTGACAGCCAAGCAGCCAGAGGAAAGTCACACTTGTCTTGTCGGTTTTGCAAATCCACCCTTGAACCTAGTTCAAAATTGAAGCAGCTCCTTCCAGAAGTGCCAAAGCAAGCCAATTTGCATCTCAGCCCCTTCCTTATTTTGATCCAAGCTATTGAACACAAACTGAACTCACAAATAACTTTCAACATTTATATTTTCTGGTTTGAGAGATTTTGTTTTGGTCAAATAATGCATTTACCACAAACATCTGCCAAGGCCCAGCTTCAGGGTTGTTTGGACAAAAAGCCCTTTCCTTGCCCTTATTCTGAGCTCAGATACCCCCTGCTCTTCTGCTCTGTCTTATGTGGCCTGCTTTGCTTGCACAGAGCCTTTTGTTTGTTATCAGCCTGTGAATACAGAGCTGATGTTCTTTTTCTTTCCATCTCAAATGTGCATTGTGCAAAGACAGCATTGTGCTGACAAATTAACAGGGGAAAATAGCATTATTTAAGCACAAACATCTCAAACTTTTGTCATGGTGCTCTATAAATACAACACAACAGCATACAGTGTCTGCTCAGATCAAATATTTGCAATGAAAGGATGTCTGCAAATCTATTTAAAGGGGATTAAGATTTTAGCTGGCTAAATTCTGGGTCATTGGTTTAACGTCTATATTATTCTCTACTGTAGTATCTGTCTACTAGACAGATTGCTTTAACATCTATCCTACGGCACACTGTGCTAATTATGTTTCCCATCCTCTGCAAGGCATTTTTAGATCTGATCACAAAAAGTGCTGTATGAGTGGCTGCTATGCCTATGACACTTTGTTAGCTGCCTGCCTCTCCCCTCCCACACCCCCTAGCCCTCCAACACACACGCATACTCACTGCATGCTCCTTTGTGAATCCCTTGCTGGTGCATCCCTCTAACAAGCTGTGTTTTCTCTTGCTATGCTAAACAGTCAGAGGATACAGCAGCAGCCAGCAGCAGCAGTGCTATGGGTTGTTACTAAAACAGTGTGAGCACAAATATTCCCAGAACTGGCCCAATAATTTTATTTTTGTTTTAAGGGCCAGTGGAAAAAATCAGGGGGAAAGGACGGCATAGGAAAGGCAATTGTTTTGTGTCAGAACATTTCAATCGATTGAGAACTTTTTTACTTGAAATTATTTTTTTTCATGGTCATATTATTTATTTCCTTGCATTATTTATTTCCTTGCTTTCTCCTTTCATCTGTCAGTTGATTTAAAGAAAAAAAAAAAACAGACCATACCAAGAAGCCAGATAGTTCAGCACAGAGAACAGTAGAATGGATTTGTTTGGATGATGGAGACTGCCTTCCTGGCTGGAGGTGTGAGGGGCAATTCAGCATTTGTCAGATGCAAACTGGATTTCCCACTTCAGCTACACTCCTACCTCCACCCCCTCTTAAATACACACTTGCCAAGGCCTCGTTTTCCAGCAAATTTACTGCTCGCTTAAAACACCCCATCTCTTCCTTTGCCAGCCTTTTTGCATTTCCCAGCCCTGTTGTATGAAGATTAGAGGCAGATGTGCCTACAACCAGCTTGCAGGAGCTTTGTCTGCTGCTGCAGAAGCCCCTGCTGATTCCTGCCCCCCATGAGATTTCCCTATAAGAAAAGCATGTTCTGTTGTCCTCAAAGCACAAGAACAACAGACCTGCAATGACAGAAGTGTGATAAATAGAGAATAATGTGTCCTGCTAGACAGAATAATGAGATTGCATATGAGCTGCCATATCATATCAATTAAACCACTGGACCTTTTTGTCCGGCAAATCCATCCTGCCACAGTGATCAGTGCTTCAGGGAGAGCTGAGAGAGAGAGGGAGGGCAGGACTGACATAACCTGCTCACAATAACCCAGATGCTCCCACTACTGCTTGCCCAGGCAGGATGGGCTTGGGTTTAGCAAGGGGTAAAGGGGTGCCTGAGGTGTCCAGCTGCCCCAGGACTCTCCGTACTGCTGGGTTTGGGATCTCTGCCCCAAAAAGAGACAAATGGTGCAGATGACCCCAAGCGGCTCCTTTTGTGGGTTGCAGAGATCCTGGAGCCATTTGTACCAGCAGCCCAGGCAGCATGGTCTTGTCCTCCTTCCTGGATCTCCTGTCTCCAACTAACTGGAGCCTTCATCCCTTCTGGGTGACAGCTGACAACGTCCTGAGTGCTCCCAAAGCCCATTCTCACTGTGACAGCTTAAGCACATGCAACATGTGCTCACCTGGCCTGCTCTCTACCGTGACACAGCTCTTTCCCACGGAAGACACAATGCCTGCCTTGAGCAAAGCTGTCATGGGAAGTCCCAAGACCCAGAGGGAATCACTCACCAGAAAATGTCCCTATCCCTCACCCTGCTGTCCCGTCAGAGCTCTGCTGACACTTTGTCAGTTAGCATCCCCAGCTGTTAATGTATGGAGAAGAGCATCCCACTGTACAGGGTGATTGTATCCTCACGGATATATTCTTCTCACAGAGAGACTGTGTTTAATTAGATGTGTTCTGTCCATTCACTCAAGTAACTAAGTCATACACTGCCTTTCAGACACTGCTGTTGTCATAATCTAGCCACGTACATGGTCTGAGAAAGGGTGTAAATAAAGACTGCTGAAATTAATTTTGTTTATAAAGCAATATAGATCTCCATTAAATCAGGACCAGATTTTCTTCGTCTGACCTGTTGGATGAGCGTGCCAGCACTACGCTGACTACCCCCCAGGTACTTCATAGCAATAGAACAGGGTGTCAAAACTTCCTGCCCTTTCTCCAGCTTCTTTTAGCATATCTCTTCTTTAGAAAGGTTTAGCAGATTGTTTCAAAAGCATTTAAAGAAGGCAAAGCCTGTTTCCCTATCCTTTTCAGTCTTATGGATGGACTCATATATCTAAGAAGACACAAGCTCTGTATTATGCTTTCCCTGGGCTTAGAGGACTCTCAGTGTCTCCTACTCATGTGAGTCCACTGGTGAGTCTGGGGTACGCTGCTACACCAAATCTTTCCACAAAACTGCCTTTCTTGTTCCACCTGCTGAAGGGCCTAGGAAAAAATGAAGTTAGGGGGAAAAAAATAGTGATGCCAGCAAGATCAGTCAAAAACTCCAGAAGTTTTTGTGGTGTCTCTCCAGACAAGCCATGTGAGACTGATCCCTGTGTCACACCTGGACTACCTACACCATGATATAGAATCATAGAACAACCAGGTTGGAAGAGACCCACTGGATCATCGAGTCCAACCATTCCTATCAAAAATATGCAGCTCTCCATGCTTTGGCCATAGAGCAGGTGTCTGTGAGTGGTTTCTCCACTGTGATTATGGGTACACTGGCCACCAAGGTCCCCTTCCCAAGTGAGATATGCAGCCTGGCTCCTGCACCAATGCTTTAGGGCAGAAATGAGTGTCCAGGAGTCAGAGACAGAGAGGCAGAAAGAAGAGAGGAGTGAGGACTACACATAAGATTAAGCAGTATAAAAACTGTTGGAGTATATACTGATTGGAAGCGACCTGCAGCAAAGGGCAAGAGAAGAAAGATAAAGGGAATCAAAGATAATTCCTGAAGGAAACTGAAGATGAAAAGATCAGCTCTTCTAAAGACAGAAAACCATTCTAGTCACGTATAGCACCGTTTCTCGGGTGGGTTAGCTGATGCCAGGGAAAAAGCTCTCAATCCCTGATGCAAAATGTAACTGAGCAAAGGTTACAGCTACGTGGCAAAGTTGCAGAAATGACATTGGTTTCTAAGGCAAGGTTTTTTACTACCTGAAATTACTTTTTTAAAAAAACAGTATTTTCAGTGTTATTCTTCAAACAAGCTCACAGAGAGTTTTAAAAGTAATCAACGAACAGAGTTATAACAAATTATCTTTTACCTAGTGAGGGATGGTACAAAAAAGGCAATTAAAAATGCAGGGACTGCTGCCTGGAGGGTGGCAATGCCTGCTGGTTTTGGCTGTCCCAGTTTGTGGAAAGATATCCTATTAGTGTCAGAAGGTAAGAAGGGCTGTTTGGGTTAGATCAAAAGTTTGCCTGCTTATCCAGTCTCTAACAGTAGACCACAGTGATTTCTCACAGAGAAACACTCTTGGAGTGGGGCCAACAAACAGTGATCATTCCCTGGTATGCCTCATTGGCAAATAAATGTACATCTGCTGGGGCAGCTCATAATATCATTGAGTTTGTACTATTGTATACCTCAAGAAAAGCAGAGCCAGGGGCTGTGGACTGATGAGGACCTATGCCTGTGCTTCAAGAGAGCCTAGGTGTTGGAATTTGGGAAGTCCTTTCCTCTCCCTGACATAGGCTGAGGATTCAGGCCCTCCAAAGGGCACCTCTGCTAGTAATTTACCTCTGAGAAGTGGTGTTAGTGTGGAGAAATATGTCTTTTCCAGCACATTTCATACAGTGGGGAAAAAAGTATTTTAGAATAAGACTTTGCTGGTGAGGCTGTGTCTTAAATTTTTCTGTGTCTGGAGGAGCGGCAGAGGTGGTGAGTACTGCTGGCAGTCATCGGATGTGAGCTCCTGGGCTGGTGCAGTGTCAAGTACAGTGGGCTTCCTCAGGACTCAAATGAGACAGCAAATGTTTTCCTTCCCCTTTGGCAACCAGAGGGACTCTGTAATGTTTAAGTACTCAGCAGGAGCAGAAATGAAGGGTTGAGTCACACTCAGGGCTCCTAGCATGGGAAGAGAGTCTTCAGAGAAGATGCCTTCAGTACACCTTACAACAGCCTCCCTCTGATGAACCTTCAAAAGGATCCAGCTCCCCTCAAGCTGGTAATGCCTGTGCAGTTTCAAAACAGACCACTTGTAAAGTAATGAAGGAAGCCAGTGGAAAATTACTGACAAGAGATAACAGGCTCATCTGAAAAGCCATGCCCCTTCAAAAAAAAAATTGTTTAGGAATGGAGAAGAAAAGGTCTTCAGTTGATTCAGTGTTGTGCATCAAATCAAAAATCTCTATGACATTTTGGAAATGCCGACAGCTTGGGGAAATGAAGCAAGTTGCCATGATCTCAGATTCCTTCTTGTCCCATCAGGGATTGAGGTAAAGGCCTCATAACATGGCTGGAATTGTTAATACCTCCACTCTGTGAAGGAACAAGTGTGCTGAGCTGCAGTGTATGCCAAGGTACTGGCTGTTTTAGAGGACTGGCCATGAAGGCATATGAAGGAGACCATATCCCAGCAGCATCCCATCTCTGAGGAAGGGGAACCAGAGGATTGTGCGAACCTCATGAGGTTCAACAAGGCCAAGTGCAAGATTCTACACCTAAGTAGGGGTAATTCACAGTTTTGTTACAGGAAAGGGGATGACGTGATTGAGACCAGCCCTGCAGAGAAGGAGTTGAGGGTTTTCACTGATGAGAAGCCTGGCATGAGCTGGCATGTCTGCTTGCAGCCCAGAAGGCCAACCCTATCCTGGGCTGCATAAAAAGAAGCATGGCCAGTAAGTCAAGGGAGGTGATTCTGCCCCTCTACTCTGCTCTGATGAGACCTGCCTGGAGTGTTGTGTACAGTTCTGGAATAACCAACATAAGAAGGATATGGAACAGTTGGAACGGTTCCAGAGGAGGGCTACAAATATAATTAGAGAACTGGAGCACTTCTCATACAACGACAGGCTGAAAGAGTTGGACTTGTTCAGGCTAGAGAAGAGAAGGCTCAGAGGAGATCTTATAGTAACCTTTCAATATTTGAAGGGGGCCTACAAGAAAGCTGGGAAGGGACTTATAATAAAGGCATGTAATAATAGGATGAGGAGGGATGGCTTTAAACTGGAAGTGAGGGGGAGATTTGGAATAGACATTAGGAAAAAATTCTTTATGGTGAGGGTAGTGAAGCATTGGAACATGTTGCCAAGGGATGTTGTGGCTGCCCCTTCCCTGGAAGTGTTGAAGGCCAGGTTGGATGGGGCCTTCAACAGTCTGATCTAGTGGGAGATATCCCTACCCATGGCAGGAGGGTTGGAACTGGGTGATCTTTGAAGTACCTTCCAACCCAAACCTTTCTATGATTCTATGACTACTTTGGCACCACTGCTAGCCATGGCTGCTCATACCTGGCTTCTCTGTACAGGGAATTGAAAGAGCTGACATTGAGGAAGAGGCTGAGAAACACATTAATTTTTGCTCCAAGTCTAAGTTGTGCTGCCTAAGGAACAATATGTGAACCGCTCTTTTATGAAATGATTGTGTGGATGAATGTGTCTGCATCAGTATCCTGCCTTGCTCCACTCTGAGCCACACTGTAGGGGAATGCTGACTAAAGATGGGTCCAGGCAACATTGTTCAGATGCAAATCTGACTAGATTAATAGCTATTTGAAATATTTGAAGAGAGCTTAGGATTTTTAGCTCAAAGCCTTGGCCTGAGGGGAAAAACCCATGGCTCTTCATTGTGAATCAGCGTGCCCTGGGGTTGGTATATAATACAGGTTTTCATGAGGCAACTTGTAGGAGCAGGTCTGTGCTCAGCCTTGCAGCAGAGAAGCAGAGCCCTGGTGCTGGGAGCAATCCAGCCCAGCCTAGATGCATGGGGCAGGTAACTCCATAAGAATGAGTTGTGTTGTTTGAAGGACCCTGATTGCAGCATGAGGGGCATCTTTTGAGTCCTGCCTGGCCTAGGTCTTCACCTGGAGTGAGAGTGCTCAGCTGGGGTGGAACAGTTGCAGTTTCAAGTTCCTTGTCTGCATGGTGCAGATCTGAAACTTGAGTCACCTACACTGCAGTGGGTCAGCCTTTCCCTTAACTGTCTACAGTGAGAATTGGCTTCAAAAGCGGGTTTTTTAATGAAAAAAAAAAATCTTTCATAAGATGCTCACAACCAAGTATTCAGCACTTTCACCACCCAGCTGGCTCTGCCGCTCTTGTTGAAACAAATACGCCACTCAACCCAGCCTTTCCTTCACTTTATCTTTTTGACAGATATGTGTGCTCTGTGGGCCGGGTAAGGCTGGCAGAGACTGGGGGTATTTCCACCCCGCGGAGCTAAGAGGCAGCACTGGCGGCCCTGCGCGGCACGCAGCCGGCATCTGAAGCTGGAGCCCCTGGGGAAAGAAGAAGCTGGAGTTGACAACACTGGTTTATTTTGGGGGAGGTTTTCTCCGTACAGAGCCTGAGACAGGCAGTATTTTGAATGATGCATAATAATAGCATCGCACCCATCGGGACAAATTTCTTCCTCACTGTAAGAAAGGAGTTGTGAAATCCTGCTTCTAAACTTAGGGGAAATTTCTACGTCAGCTAGAGTTTCTCAGTGAGCGTGTTATAAATGATTGCCCAAACCGAGAGGAGAATAAGCAGTGACATTACAAAAGTCAAATGACTGCTGTGTGCTATCTGTCCCTACCTGACCTCATCTCTCTCAGAAATACAAAAAGTTGGGAAACACATCCGGGCCTTCAACAAAATACTGCACAAATGAAACTGGGTGCTGAAGAGGATGCTCAGGGTGTCTTTGGCAGCATTGAAGGGGGTCAGCAGAAACATCCGCCTCTGTTTACTGGGGCAGAGAGAGGTGAGAAACCTGTTGGTACCTGTGTGACTACAGCATAGCTGCCCAAACCTGGGGGACGTCCTTTGCCAAGGCACTGCCTTCAGAGACGGAGACTGCAAAGGAGCTGGGAATTAGTCTGTTGTATAAAGTTGTTTACATCTCTGTTATTTTTATTTGTTGGTATGATTTGGTGGAGCAGTCAGGTTGTGCTGGGTCACATCCATAAGCCACAGACAGTTTACATTAACAGGAGGAGATAACAGCATACGAAGCCTTTTTTTCAATTTGGTAGTTCTGAAATTCTTTTTTATTCAATAATAATTTTATAACACTGGATTTACAATCAGCTTACAGTAAAACTGCTCACTTCTAAGACCACAATTTACCTCACAGGCATTTTTTGTAAGATGTGGATCTATACTAGTCTGTCATGCTTCCCTTTTGGGGCAGTTAGGATTTTAATATCATTAGTCTAATATTTAGTCAGAATATATATTTTATGATCCTAGTAAAAACTAATTACAGTGAGGCATTCACTTCATAAGTCATAACGTGTTTGTCTTTTGAGACATTACAGAAATTATTCCTGAGCTGGAGAAAAACTAGACACAATAAGACGCAGCATCGTGTTGAACCACAGAATAGATAAAAACCTGAACCTCACAGTCAAAAGAAAGATATATTAATGACTAACTTTTTGGTATTAAAGCTTTTGTATCTATGGGGCAGAGTATGCTATTCAGTCCATATTCTTATGTTCTTTTGTACCTAGGGACCAATTTAACTCATTCTGTACAGAAATGGGATTTTTTCTATTATTTACCTCTGCTCTCCACCTCTCCTCCCATGCCGTGTGTCTGGTACCCTGCTTCTATCCCCTTTCCTGCCCTGAACACTACCTGCCCTCTTTGCCCCGGGAGGGGAGGCTTTGCAGCCGGATGGCTTCCACGGAGTCCAGCCTTGCATGACACACTGCTGCTGCGAAGAAGGAAAGAGAACACCACACACACTCATGCTGGGCTTTTCTCTTGATTTTACTATGACTGAATAATAAGACAACAGGAGCGGTAATTGCCTTTCATCTTGGAAGCTGATGGCCTCCAAAATTACCCCAAAAGGCCTTGAATCAGTAAACAGCAATTACATGAGCGCTCTCTGAGGGAGAGGGTGATGTCATGGCAATTTTGAATAAATAAAGCACTTGAAAATGATAAGCAACCAAGCAATTTTTCACTGTCATCCTTTCAGATTTGACTATTCATATGTTGTGCTTCAACTCATTAAGGCTGTTTCACAGGCAGCTGGCTGCAAAGACTTGTGTATTTTGCCTGCTTTCTCTACTCCCCCAGGCAGTTAGGTCCAATCCACCATGCATGCTCCTACCTTTCTCCCAGGCATCTTACTTGGCCTTCAGCCTCTACCTGCTTGAACCTTCCCACGGCATCTCTGACTCCCAGTCTCTATCTTTTCAGGCAGGCTTGCCCCACTTCAAGCAGCAAGAAGACAGCTGCCCCAGCACAGCCAGATTCTGCCCCATGGACAGAGGATGCCTTTTCAGGTTGCCAGTGGGATCTCCTCTGTGCCTCCATCTCCCTCCTCTACCCATTCCTCTTACTCTGGCCATAGCGCTCCCACACCCCACAACACAACCTCTTGGTTTTAACCCATGTTGACACATCCTGACCCACATGGACAACTCGCACAACTATTCACCTAAGCAATTACTCCCCACTTTTCTAAACTTCTGATCCACCAGAACTGCCCATGTGTCTCAGCCTCATCTCTGTATTCTGCTAAAGGGGACACACCAACATCAGCCTCTTCGGTAATTCTTTTCTCTGCTAGCCTTTGACCGCACCAGCTGAATTTCATGATTGCTCATAGATTATGTAGCTGGATGTGATTGCTGTAACCATCTGGTCTGATCTGCAGTATAATTTAAGCCACAGGTCTTTTCTGAATTATTTCCTGCTGTTTTTTCTATAAATAGACATTCAAAAATGCCAACTCTTAGCTCGTTCTTTCTGATGATGGAGCAGACACCACAAGTGTTAGTTGTTTGTTCCTCTATTTGCAGCTTACTATTAAAAATACATGCTTTATTTCTAGACTGAATTTGTCAGCTTCAACTTCCAGCTGTTAGATCCAGTTACATCTTTATCTGAAGAGTCCTCTTTCCCAGTTCTGTTCCTCAAATAGATGCTATGATTAATTCATCTCTTAAGCTTTGCTTTGTTAAAATTAACCGTCTGAGCTCCTGAGTTTTTCTGCTATGCTTTCCAGTCTCTGGCTTGTTCTGAAGTACATTTGAATGAATCATATTATTCTTGTACTGTGCACCATGGAAGGTTACAGTAATACAGCTGCCTAGTTCTAATTGATATTCTGTATGTTGAAAGACAATGTTTACTCTTCTGCACCACATCAGTGGCTTGGGATGGATGTTCCACCTCCTTGGGGAATATACGTTAAAATATTTAAGACTGATGCAGCAACCACAGAGAAAGAAAACTTTTCATCTTTTCCCTTGCAAGAGGTAAATCACCTTGAGGACCTGAGATACATTTCAGTAATATATCCTGCTTTCCTTCTTGTTCCTGAACTATTAGCTAAAATACAAATTAAAAGGCTTTCAACGCTACTATATTTTCTATAATCATTCAAAACATCATCATTCCTGATTAATTTTTAAAGAAATTATTATTCTTTAAATAGGATCTGTGCTCTTTTCCTCTAGGTAAAGGACTTTACAGATGGTAATATTTCAGCAGGTATTTTTCCCTCACATCCAGCTTACACGTGATCCAAATCAGCCTCCACTTATCCCATTTCCAGTGGTTTTACTGTCTCGTAAACCTGGTAAGGAATTATTCTACAATTCCTTCCATGTCTGTGGCAATTGTTTGTAATAGCATATGTGCAGAAACTAAGCTTCATGGAACATCTGCAAAACCAGGCTTCTTTGTAAATGGTTTCCCATTTACAATTATATTTTCATATCTCCAAGTTAACTAGTTTCTCATTTCTCTCATCTGCTATGTGGAATTTTGCCTTCCTAGTTTCTTTTTTCAAAATGTCAAAAGGTACCAACCCAAACATCTTTCTGAAGATTGTTACTTCAACTCTATTCTGTCTCAGTCAAGCTTGGAATTTAACCAGTTTTTAAAGAGTAAAATTACATTCTTTCAATATAATTTTATTTTGACAAAACCTGTGTGAGTTTCTATTAATTGTATCTTTCTTCTTCCTTTCTTCAGGAAATTATATGCTCTATCACCTATTTGATTATTCTGCAAAGGATCAGTTCAGGTTCATGGGGCAGGTACCACTGCATCATCTCATTTACCTTTCTTAGTATTGCTATCTTATTGGCTTTCTGCCAGTGCCCTGGAACTTCCCCGGTGTTTCAAGATGGATCGAAAATTTACATTAGTGATGCAGAGAGCCATTCATCAGGTCTTCTGAAGCTGTTGATTACAAGTTTTCTGGATTTTTAGAAGCCTAAGAAGAGTAGCTGTTGTTTAGCATTATCCTTGGTTACATTTGGAACAGAAAATATTCTACACTGATTAGAAAATCAGTGTGGTGTCTGCTTTTTTCCCAAACAAGAAGCATATATATGTATTGAATTCCACATTTCTCTATTCCTTCTAGTGCTGGGCAAGGATAGGGGTTAAGATTCCTTAACATTTCTGCCTTGCTTTCATTGGTACCCTCTTTATGAAGGGGCCAATCTGCAAGAATGGTGGAATTTATCTGACTAGAAACCTGCCAGGTGCATGCTCACTCATGGGGGACAATGGTGTATATACCTTATTCCAATGAACTTGTTGATCAGCTTTGCTCTAAGTATCTGATCATTCCTATTTGGATCAAGAAACCTCCACTGATTTTCATTCATCAATTAATTTTTTGCAAGGAATATCTAGTAGCAAATTAAAAAAAAAGATGAAGTAAGAATAAAACTTCTTTTTCCAAAGGGATTTTTCTAAAATGGTCCCTTTTGTTGAAAACTGTGTTATTGGCCTGCCACTGAACCTGGATCCATCTATATTGTATGTTACACACTTGCATACAGTAAAATGGTGGCAAGTATTAAATATTCACATTTTCTCCAAAGGAAAGCTGTCTGAAAACCTTTGCTTAAATTTGTTCTGCTTAAAGTCTGTACTGGCTCAAAATGGGAAGTGAAGACTAACACAGCATGTAGCACCATTGTCACTCTCAGATACTGGAATTGTTAAGTTCATAGAAGGCAAAAAAATACAACTCTCTCTTTTAAGTTGTTTCTGAATCATTCTGAAGCATTGCATTGTATGTTCCTATTAGGAGCAGCATAAGCTGCAGAACAGTCTTTGCTTACTGAAGGTTCACATCTGAATTTCTGGACCATTTGGATTAAATTGCATTTGGTTGCTCAGCAGAGCCAATGAAGATGCTAGGGGGAATTGCTAGAAGTCTTTACTGCATTGTGAGCTTGCTCCACTGTGTGTTTAAACCACTAGCATCAAAATTCTCACACCACTCATAGAAGCAGCCCTGGTTAAAAGGAGCTGTGGATAATGGAATTAATGAATAACTACTCCAGCTGAGGACAGCTATTTGGTTATCTAATATCTTGTAAGCCATAATGAGTTTCAGCTCTGTGATGAGTAGCAAGGAAAAGCAATATAGAGAAATTGTGGAAAAAAAACAGGTTATGATTTTTTTACATGGTGAAGAATTTTTACTTATTTAAGAAAATATGCATTTCAAAAATAATACTTACTGTAAGGTGTAACAGAACTGGACATTTCACAAGCTGAGAAGTAGTGGCAAAAGAGTAGATTGCAGTGGAAAATCTGTGCAGCCTGACACATAGCTCTAATGACAGCTCAAACATTAGCAAGTGTGACAGATGTGTATGCCTGCACACCTATGCTTTATTAATATTTGTATTTTTATTCTATTTTTATGTTGGACTTCCACATAGAAACCATCCTGCATGCTATCTGAACATAGACAGAGTTGAAGAGAAACTGCCATGATGCCAGTTGAACTAAACTGAGTAGAGGAGAGGAGGTGCCTCATTACAGCAGAGAGAAGCCACTCTGGCTCATCTCCCTCCCCAGGCAGAGCCAAGGGTTGCACTGCACAGGCAATGCTCAGTGCTGAGTGGTGATGAATAAAAATGATCATTACTACACTGCCAGAGTTTCTTGAGAAAAGAACTCTCTCAGGAAACAGAGAGAAAAAAATCTGAGTGAGAAGAACGTATTTTCCTTTTCATTTTAGCAGTGTCCAGTACAGCGTGTCTCCCCTTTGTGTTTTTTTGAGCTGTGTGACAATATAGCTGCTTACCACCATTGCTGAGCATCACAAGTCTAGCCAAAGCAGTCTGCAGGAGCTGAAAATGCACACCTGCTGCTCCATTAAATAAGCTGAGTTTTATAGTGTCTGGAGTACATCTGTTGTTTATGGGAATGTGAAATGATGTATGTTAGAGGCTTTACAAGAGGTCTAGACTGAAGGAAGTTCCTCACCTTGCACTGGTAGGCAGTGGTCTGAGATTAAAAAATAAATTCAACAGAAAGGTGTTTTTCAGAGAGTAAAGTCTTACCTTAGGAGCCTTGTATTGTGGAACTATATTGGATATGAGGAGACCCAGGCACACATGAAAAAGGAGGAGAGGAAAAGGAGGCATCAAGGCTGTAGACTTGGAGTTGGAGCAAGGCACTTGATGTGGCAGAGCTCACCTCTGTCATAGGAGTGAAATTAGTGAGGACCTTCAAGAGCTAGAATCAGACAGGAACACTCCTGGGGCCATGCTCTTTGGGAGTGAAAGCTAGAGGTCATTGAGGTATCAAATGCCATTGAAATCCAAGGTGAGAGACATAAGGATGAGTGGTGAGAGAGGATGCATCAAAATGAGCAGCAGCTTAGGGGCATGATGATTTCCGTAAATTAAGTTTTTTCATAGAAATTAGTTTTTCACAGAAAGGGTCATTGGGCACTGGAACAAGCTGCACAGGGAGGTGGCTGAGTCACCTTCCCTGAAGGTGTTTAAAAGGCAGGTGGATGAGGTGCTGAGGGGCATGGTTTAGTGATTGATAGGAATGGTTGGACTCAATGATCCAGTGGGTCTTTTCCAAACTATTGATTCTGTAATTCTATGAAGTTTCACTTGCAAGGATGGTGAAATTTCACAAGTAAATCGTCAGCCTCAAAGCCAAGTGGAATTTCTCGGTATGGGTGAGTTAGATGTATTCACTCAGGTTTGTGCTTCTACCATCACGGTCACTGTTTTCAGGCTACACTTGTTTACAGGATGAGTGTAGCTCTATAGGCATCCAGGTCTTCCTTCCAGGTCCGGCAGTGCATGCTTGACTTTCCACCAACTATAAGACAGCATTTTCTCATGTAGGTAACTGGTCACAAGCACTTGAGCACCAACGTTGTACTGACCTGTAGACACTCACATTGGAAAATATTGGCCTCTGGGCCTCACATTCTCTCTCAGAATGAAATACTATTTAATCTTTCATACAATTGTGTGGCTGAATACCTGCAAACATCCTCAATATTTGAAAACCTCCAGGTTGAGATACTGTAAAACTTGCAACATCTGCAAATACTGCAGATGTTGAAAAGCTGAGAAGGCTATATTATTATTTAAAATGCTGAAACATTATTTAAAATGCTGCACAGGCTCCTGCAGCCTGATTCAAACGCCACAATGCTCTGTATCCCAGACTTGCTGCAAATTAAATGTGAAGGACTATGAACGTGAGTGGGTTAAGCCATCATGTAGCGCTGCTGTGGAGATACCTGCTATTTATCATTGCCTCCCACTGTGAGGTTGGAATAGGCAGCCTGAATGTCACATAAACTGTATTTATAATGCTGTTTTAAGGTCATCTCCATGTGCAGATGCTCCAGACAGAGGAATTGAGAAGTACAGACTTGTCTGTTGCAAAACATGAAATACATTTGAGATGATTATTTTATAAAAACCATTTCAGTCAGAAACACTGCTGCAGTCACTCCATCTCTGGCAACTTTCCAGTCACCAACAGCTGGCAATTAACACTTACACAAAGATGTCCAAACTTTGTCCAGCCAAAGGCTTCAGTGGCTGTTTGCCAGGAGCTTTAGGGCTGCACCTATTTTACATAAAATGGAGCAGATTGTGGCTGATTTAATCTTTCCTATGGAGCTATGGCCCTCAAAGGCTTTTGCTTCTGGCATGTCTTACTGTGCCCTGATCAAACCATTGCCCGATTGTAGAATTCGATGGGCCACATTTATCCTTAAGGTTGTATGTTAGTTTCCCGTGAACTATGTTAACTACTGACAAAACCAACAAAGCTTTTCCAAGTGTGGAAAAGCAGCAGTTAATCACATCTCTTTGTACATGAAAAGGCAAAGAGACTTTGCCAAGATATAATACCAGTTCTGATGATATAATTTTAACAGTAACTATGAACAGAATGCTTGTCATTTGTGCTGAGTATTATGCAAGAGAGAAAGTTTCTGACCTGAAAATGTGCAGACTCATTATAAGCCAAGGAAAGATAAATGAGACACATACAACTCCTTTAGAAGAAGAAGCCTGAGGAAGAGAAGGTGCCAGTCAATGTGAAAGACAGATGGCAATTTCAGTCCCCACCTGGAAGAGGAAGGGATGATCCTTTCTTGGACTGTCCCCAAGCCTGCTGATCCCAGGGCTGAGCTCATCCTCTCAGGCTGGAGAAAGATTGAACCCATGGGTCCTGCTGACTGCATGGGTGGTGTGTTGTTCTTCCTCTGTGTGAAGTGAGGTGTGGGCGCTCTGCCCCAGCCATATTTTTGCAGAAAAGACTGGCACCTCTCCTCCCTCCCCCAGCTGTCCTGTTGGAAGGGATGCTTAACTATCTAACACAAATGAGAATTACAGACTGTGAATCCTGATCTGACAGATCTGCAGTCTGGAAATAGATGACTGAGCTCCTGAGAGTCGTACAGTTTAACAAGGAGCCTTTTCCTCAGTGTGTCCCATTGTCTATCCCAAATATCTCCCAGTCACCCTGCAGACTTCTACAGAATGCCTCTGTCCCTGCTGACTCTGCGTGAGGACCTAATTCCCAAGGGATAAGGGCCCCATGCAGGGTAGGAGCTTGATCTTGGCAATCCCAGGATATCTGTGGGGTTACAAAATCTGGTGATGTGTATAGGGCTATGTCCAGAATTTTAGCTATGATGTTCAAGCTGGATGTCCAGGGACTGTGACCTGATCCCTGCTTGGTTTGGCTGTTCATGCCACCATTCAATTGTGCTTCTGCACAGAGGCTCTTCGACAATGTTTTCCTTTCCTTCTTCCTTTGTTGTGCTGAACTATACATAGACAACATATTCAATGCTAACAAATGTATATTAGTGCATAAAAGAGAACACACAATCTTAATTCTGTGTGCCTTAAAATTGACTCGAGATTATTTTTACCTTTCAGGATTGAGATGTTGAGGACAGAAGAGAGAGTGCTCCTTAAATGGCAGCTCAATATTTGAAGAGGTAAGGAAGCAAATAGAGCATATGGAACTAGGAGTAAAACAAAAAGATAAGAAATCATAACTCATTATTATTCTCCTGAATAAATCCAAAGTTGGTTTGTGTGTTTCAAACTATGTGAAGTTCTGCTGGCCTTATCAGGCTTTAAATTATGGCAGAATGGGTAAGTGTAGTAATGGAAGTCAAGATGATCCAGTATATGGAAGGGACATCTGAAGAAAGGTTAAATACAAGAGGACTCTCAGCCTAGAAAAGGAGGGGATTGCAACTTCCAATACAAGAACTAGGAGCTGCCAGGTAGAATTGCCTCAGGTCACTCAGGTCACTCAAATGGGTCATCACTACATGATGTCCTTGATGAAAATATTTTCATGTCAGGTCAAAGAAACACTTAGACAAACCCATGGAAGGTGGATGTATTATGGGTTACCATAAACAGGAATACCACTTGTCCCTCCTGAGGTCTTAAAGTTGCAGGTCACTGGAGATGAGGATGACAAATCAAGTTTGTCTTAGCTCTGTACATCTGCCCTGTACTTGTGTTCTTTCTCTGAGCATCTCTTACCAGGAATTGTGACACTAACACCAATAGACACAAGGCTGAGCCCAATTTGTAACAAGTCTCCAATTCTCCTTTGTCTTTCTTGAAAATGCTTCAAATGAAAACAAAAAAAAAAAATCAGCCAAGACAGCTGCTTGCACCCCTTCCTGCATGATGGAAGAGATTATTCTTCAGACATGTTCACCTTGGCTCACTTGCAGTGGCCTTGTGCATTGTTTTCTAAGGCAGATACTTTGTAAAACACTTCTGTACAAGCATTTCTTCTCTATATTCCTCTCTTGTATTCCTTGCTCTAGTGAAATATTTACAATGCATCTTTTAAAGGATCACACACAAGCTTACCAAAACCTATTCCCCCATGCCCAGAGAGGCAGTTGTTTAGGATAGGAAGGTAAACTGTTTGACACAGAGCTGAGTACTTGCCCAAGATTGTGCACAAAGCCTGTAGCAGAACAGGGACCTCCAGAAACTCTAACAGCCAGCTCCCTGCTGAACGCCGTGACTGCCTCTTCCCAACCACCACACGCAATCCACTTACCTTCTCCTCTTCTCTTTGGAGTAGACAACCATTTGTGTTATGGCCAAATGGGAGCACATGTCTGCACATGTTAAGACTATCAGTGCATTGAATGGGTCCTTCCTGCAGTGCAAATGATACTGACATTATGGCTCCCTCCATGCATCGATGGGCCTGAATACGTAGCCTGGTGTGAGGAGAGCTCCCTGCTACTAGTGTGCCTAGAGCACTCTTCCCAGCACAGGTCAGAAAGCTCATACTTGAGCACTAACAGCTATAGATATTAAAGCCTCACCTTCCTGAGCTCAGCAGGGCACCCAAAACACCTCTGCAATGGGAGGATGTACAGGCATTTTTTGACCAGTGCTAATTTGACTTTCCCAGAGGAAGAAAAACTCACACAGTCAATTAGAAGGAGATTTTTATCTCTTGAGAATCAGTGTGTTAGTGGAAGGAAAAGGAATATTTTAATGAATTATTCACTACCCCTCTCCCCTCTGGAATGGGCTAAGGAGTGGAGACAGGCTTCCTGCTGAACAGGTTGAAAAGAAAGCTGTTTTTCAGAAGGACTGAGACATCTTTCTGCTGAGCACAAGTAATCCAATGCTGGGACATGTATTAAAAGGGTAGAAGCAGAAGGTGGGGAAAAAAAGTTAGTTAGTTGCTATCAGTGCATGTCTTAAAGGAAAACAGCAGTGATGCAGAGGGGGAAAATGTTGGATAGAAATACCCACAGCTTCACGTGCAGTAATTATTTCATCGACAGCTGGATGAAAATGCATTGCCTTATCCTGATGGAGGTCAAAAAACCTTCCAAGGACTCCATTCTTCTAGTAAAACTGATTATCCCAGTGTATATGAGAGTTTTGCTTGACCCACAACTGCTCATAGAGAAGCTGAGGGCAGCAGTGGCTGTGCTGCAGGGAGGGAAGGGTGTCATGGAGGAGATTTGGGAAGCTGAATTCCTGGAGCAGAGACAGACTGCAACCTCTTGTACTGAACTGTCACAATGATCTAATTACTGGCAGTGAAGTGTGTGACATCTGGAGAAGTGCCCAAGCTTCAAAGTGACTTAGACAGCCATTGAACCATACCCTGCACCAGCTCACAACTGCTGCACACACCTACCCACCCATCAGCTGCTGCTATGCCAGGGAGGAGGAGCTGGTTTATCCACTGAATACAGTAACACCTGCAAAGATGAGTTTGGTCACCAGCCAGAAGGCGACTGTTGCTTTCAGCTGAAGACAGTGTATTATGTTTGTAATGAAAAACAATGACTCCTGCAGTATTTTCCCATGTGCTCCACTGTACAGCTATTAATTAATGGAGGGCACATATTCTGCTTGTTCTGTGATTCTGTGACATAGTCACCAACACCTTCCATGCAGCCAGGAGTGAGATGTTGTTAGGATTTCTCAGAGTTAGAAGTGATGATTTACACAGCTCTCAGAAAAAGTATTGCACTCACCATGAGGTAACCCTCTTCTGGATCTCATTAGGATGAGTGAAGATGAATTAATCACAGGACTGGTAGCACTGATTGCCTGGGGATCAGCAATCATGACCTGATTCCATTCACTTTGGGCAGACAAAAGATGGACACAATTTGGTTCTTAAAAAGGGCTAATTTCCCAGCGTTAAAGGAAATTACCAGTGAAATTAATTGGGAGAAAAGGTGCAAAGGATGAAATAGGAGTCCTTTAAGAGAATTAATTAGCTGGCCTGAAAGCCACAACTTCACACTTCAGTGATAGGAGAGCTCTGACTAGCAGACTTTCTTGCCTTGGCTGCAAAGAGAAAACAATTAGAAATAACAAGGAAATATATCACACATGGAAAATAGATAGTAAGGCATTTAAACAAGTAGCTATTCAGAGCACAAGGCAAGGGACAACAAGAAGAACCTGAAATACATTAGAAGCAAGCATAAGTGTAGACCAGATTTAGGCCACTAGCTAGACTGGGATGGTAGAATTGTTAATAATAAAGTGGAAAAGGCAAAAAGGGCAATAAACAGCCTGTAGGGAAAAAAGCCGAGAATGGACACCTATTCCATGAAGCTGAGTCATGTAACAGACTTGCCAGGTGTTGTGTCAACAGATTTTGGCAGCTATACTACTAAGATTTTGGAGGATGTGAAAAAAGGAGCCACAGAAACTATTTGAAGGTTTAGCTACCAGTTCTTCGATAGCAATATGTTTTTGCCAACTGCAAGCATTAAAATCTTTATTCTAACACAGAACAGATAACATATGAAGGAAAGGCTGGAAGATGAGTTCAAAGTGTATATTTTTAAGAGCAAGGGTAATTAACCATTGAGAGAACTAGAGAAAATCAGTGCTCCTCTGGAAGTCTTGTTTTAGCCACAGCTATGTGTTTGCCAATTCAGTGCCTTTGCAATACTCACTTGCAATTGAATGCAAATAGAGGTTGTTTGGAGGCTGTTGGGTGAAGGGAGCCTTCCAGCAAAGTATCACAGAGGAAACAGCCTTTTCTGGAAGCAGATTTATCATGGTTCTTGGGTGTGGGAGGTGTCCTAAAGGTGTCCCTGTGCCCAGAGCATAGCTCCCAAAGCTTTGGGAGAGCAAAGAGGAAAAACAGGTTTTTCTGAGAAGCTCTCAGCTCAAAGCTGGAGGTGAATTAGAAGGTCATGAATACTTGCTTTAAAAAGTGCATGTTTCTTTCAGTAGCACCTAGTGTACCACACACTGAGAAAGGAAATATTCATTTAAGAAAAAAAAAATCAAAACAAAAACCGAACTGTGGCCGTGATTCAGCTAATTGCAAAATGCAGTGAGGAACTGGCTGGGGACAGGTCAGTGCCAGAGCTTGCCTTGCATGCAGTGAAACCTCAGCCTTCCCCACCAAAGGCTGGATGATACCAATACCTTTCTGGGTGTTCCTGGTTGGTTGTTGTGGATCTTAAAAATTTGGGCTTGGTTGATATCCAGTCTGATTCAGTACAAAAAGCATGCCTTCTCCCACTAATGAATCGACTAGGCGTTAAGAATATTTCCTTCTTGATGATGAAACAGGGCACAAAATAACTTCACCCTTTAAATATTTCCTGTCATCTCCAACAAATGCATGTATCAAGCAGGTGCATTATATGCTTACAACAATCCATTATGAAATGTTTTTATATCCCAGGCATATGGGCAGGCTATGACTACCCATTGTAGTCCTCATGAGCTGGGTGGAGACAGCAGCAGCTCTACTCTGGGCAGTACTGTCAACAACCTGCACCACCTTCGTAGGCCACAATTTTAACAACATCCACATAGGAAACAAACACACCATCTATTTGCATTTTAGGGGAAGAAGAGGAGAAAGAGTCTGATCTAAATGACATTGATGGTAAAAGAGCTTTTCTAGTACATGAAGTACGAAGTGGAAAAGGCACAAGAAAAAACAGAGAATGCAAAGTAAGAAGACTTCAGCTGAATGAAAGGGGAAACCTGATAAGGAAAGACAGAGGGTGAAGCATATTAAGTACTCTGCACTGTGAAAAAAAATAGGCTGCTAGTTAGCTGACAGGAGCATGTGAATTTTTTTCATGTATTTTGCCATTTTATATTGTTTTCTCACATGAAAGAATCATTGTATATCAATGTGCAAATGTGTTTATGTATACATACATACATATATATATATACACACCCATGCACCTACTTCTTCTAAAAGAGAAACCTACTCCAAAAAGACTATCTCAGAAATTACCCAGAAGCAGGACCAACGATTGCCAGTGTTTAGCGTGAATCCAGTCTGACTGGGGTCTCAGACACAGAACAGTGAAAGCATGCTATTAGAAAATGTGCAGGATGGAATTATAACCTTTCCTCTCCTAGTCTCTGCAGCACTTAGGGAAGGAAGATGAAAGCCTGTCATCAGTTTTGCATGCTTACAAAGGCAGGCTTCTACTCCCTGAATTATTTGCTACAGCCTCTAGCTCTGATTTCTAAAGCAGAAAAGGTTTAGTGCCCTGTCATTGAAAATGTTGCATAGGTTACAGCACAGCAGTGGATCAGAACACTACATAGCTTCGAAATACAAAATGTCAACACAGTTTGTAATATTTTCCTATATTGACTTCAACTGAAGAATGCTTTTCAGACCAGTATGTCACAATTATTACTAGCAAATTATTACACCCTCTGCTTTCTGGGTGGGTTATTGACTGTAGGAAAAGGAAGACCATACATTCAGAAACTACAAATCTGATTGTGATTTGCAGTCCTTTGTTTTAGTTGCTGGAGTGTGGTTCCTGCCGATGTGCACAGTACAATGGCTCAATGCAATCAATAGTCCCATAATTAGGAAGAAATGTAATATCCCAGAAAATAGCCACAACTTCTCTGAAGAGGTTTCTCTTAGAGGTGTCACTAAATTTATTTCACATCACCTGAAATCACCTGAGACCAGCCTGAATTTGAGCCAATGGATACCTTCATCTGCAGTGCTTTGGCAGTTACTCTCGCCAGTCATTGCAGTAGGAGTTATGTCCGTGAAAGGATGTCAGCATTTGGCTTGTGACAAAATGCAGCAAGGAAGCAAAACTAGATGCAGTTATTGGGTGATAATAGGGCTCTTAACAATATATAACTGTGATGTGGCCAAATGAAATATGTTCTGTGAGAATGGGCTATTGTCCAGCACTTAACGTAAATGTTTTTGGAGTGCTGGTAGATCTGCTCTATAAAATACCCAAAGTCTGTGCAAGGAATGCTAATCTGTACTGGCCTTCAGGAGAGAAAAAAAAGCATTTTATATACTAAGAACATTTTATGATTGTAGAGGGAAAACTGGATTTTGCCAATACTGTTTCCTAGACTGAGAGTAGTCTGTGCTGCCTCTATGATAGTTTTCCTCAAAATTTCTGACATAACCACCCCTTTTCAACACTGAATCATTCATCTTAGCTCAGCCCAACATCCACCTTATCACACTGAGCTCTGTTTAAAAGGGCTTATCAGGGTGTGGTGATTAATTATTTTCTTGCACGGGACTGTAATACCTACAGTAACCTCCCTTTGTTTTATCAATGTGACTACTACACTGCTCATGTCCAGATACACATCAATGATCATTCATGCTTAAAAAAACAGACCAGACCCCTAAAAAGAGTGTGTGGCTGCATATTCTCCATCAAGTTAAGCACATTTGGAACCAGATATCACAGAAGCCACAAATTACACAAAAAGTTTGCTCTGGTGGGAGGGGGCTTTTCCCTGAGGACCAATGTTCACATCCAAAACTGAAAAGATTTTGTTTCTTCTAGTTCCTTCCAAAATCAGTTGGAAAAATCTGAAGTCAGGTTAGACAAGATTGGTAATACAGTCAGACAGCTGCTTTCACAGGAATGGTATCACTATCAGTGAAAAGAAGTAAAGGGAAGTTTCACATTTAGAATGCAAGATTTTGTTTCGTGAGAAGGAACTGAAAGTTGCAAAATTATTCCAACTATTGCAATTATGCTATAAAACCTGTTTTTCTAAAAATGCATAAAATCTGCAATACTATCAGTAATATGAAGCTTCTTTCTCCAGTTAGGGTAAACTGAGAGATATGAAGTGCTAGTCTTTTCAAGTATCTGTTATACTGGCATAGCTTCATTGACTGCAGCAATTATTCCTGATTGAAATCTAAGTGAATTAGAAACATGTGCTGCACATCTTAGCAGCACATGAATTATTGCACTGTGCTAAGAAACAAACTTGGAAGGCCCTTTCTTTCACTCCACAGGCCTTTTTGGTGTTTCTTGAATGGCTTTAAACCATGAGCTGAATTTATAAAATCCCATATGTGATGTCACATCCGTTGTTGTAGCGTGTAATTATCCCTATTTCATATCTAATTTTACAAGGAAGTGTCATCTAAGTGGAATTTGGCCATTTTTTACTTCCGAATGTGCAGCTTCTGCAGATACTGGAAAATGGACACAGTGGGCAGCGAGTCAAACATGCCAGACAGTTTTGTGCCCCTCTGTCTTTACAGAAAGGCTGATGCCCTTAACAGGAATACAGCAACCCTACATGTGACAGCCATGGTGTGATAGAAGTCTCCAAGTACCAGCAGGTCTTAGCTGCAGAACAGAGAGGCAGTTTGAGGTCTGAAGGGGAGGAACCAGCTCTCCTACACTACAGAGCTAACTCAAAAATATTTTGAATGGTGGCAGTCTCTAGGATCCATTCCCACCCACAAGAGTCCCTCTTTGGGCTGGGAGGGAGCTATCAGCTCAAGCCAACTGGCCAGTGGAGGTCCAGCAAAGTACTCACCTCCAGCAGTAGCCTCAGAATCCTTCCATGGGATACTGATCCCCTCTTCCATGAGATACTGATCCCCTCTTCCAGTCCAGCCGATACTTCGCTTTCCATCACTCCGTGCTTTCCCTTGGCTAAACATGAGATGAACACTCTAGGACAAGCTTTGTGCTGCCCTGAGAAACTCCTGCACCGAGGAAGATTTGGAGGAGGGAGAGAACCCCATCGGAGGGCTGCAACAACAGAGTTTGAACTTGAAGTGGCATCTGTCCTACCACAGGTATAGCACCAGGTGGTGCCAAGCTCCTCTGCCATCCCCACAACAGTCCTGTCTGCCCACATCGCTCTTTGCATGAGGGCTGGCAAAAGCGGGAAAACCACTGTGCAGATTTTGGTCTTATACTTCTTTGAGCACTTCTGGGTGGCTTTGCTAGCTTGTGCTGCCCTGGATCCCTCAGGTTCAGTCTGCCATCTTCTCACATGTTGAGATCCTGTTCAGCAGCTACACTCCTTGAACAGGATCTGAGTTTTGCCCCTGCATAGGATATCTACTGTATTTCTTTTCTTGGTGGAATGAAGGTATTTTTTCTCTTCCCATTTTCCAATCATAATTGATGATAGACCATAGACAGTTTGGCTGGGCCCTTAGAAAATCTGAAACCTTTACTGTAAAGAAGATAAATCGAACATATCAGACCGCCCAGTGATAACACTTTAAAGTAGCCAAAATCATTTAAATAAATGTATTTAAACAATAAAAAAAAGAACTTAGCTGATGGGAATTTTTTTTTTCTAACATACATTCATCCAAAATATTTTTTAAGTATTGTGAATTTGGACAAAAATAATCTCCTTTTAAAATGGAAACTTATAAAAAAAAACGTTGATGAACTACAGATTCTAATGTTCATTCTGAAATATAGTTTTAATTTTAAAACTGATAACATTTTTAAAGGACTAAGTCAAACAAAGATTAAATAGGCCAGTACAAAGCTTTTGCCCTATGAAAAAGGTACACAATAAATTTCCAGTTAAAAAAAAAGTAATATTTTAAATCTTATTTGACAAAAATCCCTGAACTTTTTCCATATGCTATCAGCTGAATTAATTTTCCCCTCTTCTTTTTTGTATTTGCAATGCTGAAACTGAAAAATCAGCAATTAGCTGAGCTGTACTGAACAGGGCAATGCATGTGTTGCTTTCTTTTTATAAGTATATGTAGCAGAAATGAGTGGATTAAACAAGGATCCCTTTCTCTAATTTTCTGTAATCCTCACTCATGCACAATCTTTGTTGTTTTGATAGGACATTAGTCTGGATTAGGAAAATAGGAGTCTGCACAGCAAGACCAATGGTAGAAGGAAGCTTTTGAAATTGAAAAATGTTGACAGTATTCTGGATGATTTTCAGACCTTCTTTCACAAAATGTCTGTGGAGCCATCATCTCACAAAGAGGTTTTTGTGTTTTATACCTAGACATGCCAGTCGAATCAATGATGCTACCCAGGGAGAAATTGAGATGTTTTTAAATGATGTAGATATGTATTTTAATATGACCTATTTATAAAAGAAACTAAATGATAGAAGCAGCATGCTGAGAGATCTCGCTTAAATGGAATTTTCTGTCTTTGGGGGGAAGCATTTAAGGTATTTACTTCTTTAACATCCTATATAGTTCAGTTTGGAGAAATATACCAACCAAGTTTGGTTTCTAAATTAAGTTTCAGTCCTTGTGACTTCAGCTCTGCGGATCTGTCTGAATAACAGGCCTCAACACACTGTACAACCCAAATGGAAATATATTCAAAGCTGACAGTTTACAGCCACAGGCTTGTCAGATTGAACTTGAAATCTGACCCGAGCATACTCAAAATTCATCCCAAGTTCTCCTAACACTGCCTGATGAATTTTGCCTCACAGCAGGTTTTATTACAAGGGGATTTCTTAAAGTATGAGGGGTAGCTCCAAGCCGTTTCAAAAGAGTAATTATTCCAATGTTTCCTCATTACTATATAGATTTCAGACTCTTGAAACTGTGAAAAAAAGTCAGTAATTTTGTGTCAAGTCAGCATAAAAATGCTTTGAATTTCTCACAGAAAGGAGTCTTGTGTAAAATATATTGAAGACTCAATGAAACAGTTTGTTCTGTCCAAAACAAAATGTTTTGTTTTATGCGGGGGAGTTTTTGTTCTTGCAAAACAAATGTGGGTCAGTCCTATTTAGCAAGTCTTAAATCTTGTTTCAAAAGATAACAGAATAATTTCCCTTACTTTCCCAAACGTTATCATGGGAGGGGAAGGTGGGAGGTGTGTGTGAAACTTCAACAAATTTTACTTCATTTGTAAATAGTTTCCTTTCATCTGAAACTGTTTACTTTTTAGGTGAATAAACATTTCTACCAAATTGTTACAGTCAGCTCTCCTTGGAGTCAATATGAGGTTTGAGGATTCATCATTCTGCCAATTGCAATGAAGCCCTGTGACTGGCAGTGCTGTAGAGTTAACCTGAGCTATCAATGATATGTATGTGGCATACCTATCGGAGGACTGCAAATGACTTAACTAAAGCTGTTTTCCTGAGGTTTGGGTCGAAATTAATTGAGCAGGTCTGAAAGGCTTGTGGTATAAACAAAGAAGAGCAAGCTCTCTTAAGGTTTCCTCATACCCATCTCATGGACTCATGGGTGGATCCCTATGGAGACTGATAGGGGAATGACTATCTAAGGAATGAATGATGACTTCAGGCTTTGCTATTTTTGTTTTGCTTACAATGGACTAGACTTTATTTCAGACTAGCCATGAGTAGCTCACTGTGTCAAGGTTAGAAGTGAACAATCACGTGGGATTTCCCCAGGGCTCAGTGCTAGGTCCAGCCCTGTTCAATGTCTTCATCAATGACCGGGATGAAGGCATTGAGTGCACCCTTAGCAAGTTTGTAGATAACACTAAGCTGGGTGGAAGTGTCGATCTTCTGGAAGGTAGGGAGGCTCTGCAAAGGGATCTGAACAGGCTGGACCACTGGGCAGAGTCCAATGGCATGAGGTTTAACACAGCCAAATGCCGAGTCCTGCACCTGGGGCACAACAACCCTATGCAGAGCTACAGACTGGGTGAGGTCTGTTTGGAGAGCTGCCAGGAGGAGAGGGACCTGGGGGTGTTGGTCGACAGCCGACTGAACATGAGCCAGCAGTGTGCCCAGGTGGCCAAGAAGGCCAATGGCATCCTGGCTTGTATCAGAAACGGTGTGACCAGCAGGTCCAGGGAGGTTATTCTCCCTCTGTACTCGGCACTGGTGAGACCGCTCCTTGAATCCTGTGTTCAGTTCTGGGCCCCTCACCACAAGAAGGATGTTGAGGCTCTGGAGCGTGTCCAGAGAAGAGCGACAAGGCTGGTGAAGAGGTTTATGAGGAGCAACTAAGAGAGCTGGGGTTGTTTAGCCTGGAGAAGAGGAGGCGGAGGGGGACCTCATTGCTCTCTACAACTACCTGAAAGGAGGTTGTGGAGAGGAGGGCGCTGGCCACTTCTCCCAAGTGACAGGGGACAGGACGAGGGGGAATGGCCTCAAGCTCCACCAGGGGAGATTTAGGCTAGACATTAGGAAAAAGTTTTTTATGGAAAGGGTCATTAGGCATTGGAATATGCTGCCCAGGGAGGTGGTTGATTCGCCTTCCCTGGAGGTGTTTAAGGCACTAGTAGACGAGGTCCTGAGGGACATGGTTTAGTGTTTGATGGGAATAGTTGGACTCGATGATCTGATGGGTCTCTTCCAACCCGGTGATTCTGTGATTCTGTGATTTCTTTGTCAAGTTTATAAAGTATAAGTGACATTTCTTGGATGCTATTTTAACAGCTAGCTACCTTGTTAGCAGATAATTTAGCAAGGCACCTACCACATGGCAGAACTGCAGAAGAAAATACAAATTTGCCCTCCTTTCAAGTTGAAGGGGCTTTTGAAATTAATTTAGTTTAGGCAAGTGCACTTTGATGTGGAACAAGAACAGGGTGCTGTAGATCACACTTCTACTTGGAGCTGGATGTCTGGAGGCAGCTGGCAGGGAGGTATCTCATGGTTGGTGAGCAAGTTCCCACCAAAGCCACACAATGTAAAAATGTCCCCACACTCATATCACTGAGGATCTTCAGTTTCACCCCATTGCATCAAGATGAGCTAAACTTGGCAGCTGGTGCAAAGCAACATGTTAGGATTTATTTTCTGATTTTGCTGACCTGCATCTTAACAAACTTATTTACATATAAAAATAATATTGATGCTCAGAAGAATCAGATAAAACTCTCTCGAAGTTTTATTTTAAATGATTTATTAAGTACGGTTTCTGTAGCTTTTTAAACATCCTGGAAGTCTCCGAGGTTGATAAGAGAAAGATCTGAAAACCAATTCTACTGTAATCTATTCTTGCATTTCTCTAATAGCTTACAGATCTTGCTATTCCATAAATGTCCTCTGAAGGGAAAGTATGTGGGATTTTAATGGCTTTTTAAGTTCATGGATATGTCACTTGATTTGATGTATGCCAGAAAAAAAAACAACAGCATGACTGAAGGCAATAGTCAATAGGTCTTAAGGTGAAAGGCAAGCATTGTGTTTAGTAATACACCTGTCTTGTGGTTATTGCACCCCAAATGCAGCAGTAGCATTGAGCTACTGCTCCTTTGTGTCTAAGGAAAAGTCTTTATTGCATTTTAGCAGGCATACTAAAGATGCATTATGTTGTTATAAGTAAGATATTCTGGTCCATTGGTGACACATTACTTATTACCTCATGCTTAAAAGGAGTGCTTGGGAACACTGACTGCACTCAAATCTAACCTGCAGTCAGATTTTCAAAAGCCTTTTGACAGCAAAAAGTCATATGTAGTTAGGTGGCTAAGGGACATGAAAGATCGAGCAATGTGTTTTACTGTTGCAAGATAGACCTGAGTTGTAACACATGTGGGAGAAGCTCTAAGGCAAAATTATATTGGGAATGACTCTTGAGGAAACAGTTGGGTTAAGATTTCTTTTTCAGTCTGCTTTCTGGTAGTGAGAGATTCCAGCTGTTATTTGCAGCCTGGCCCTTTGCAGTATGCCACCAGTAACCATAGCCTGCCTTCACTTCAGCCATACCTACCATCCCACTGAGCACCACTACACCATTTACTCGCTTCTTCCAACCTCAATCTGTCCATGTATGTCCAAACCCCTGTACAAAATGCATCTGTTATTTAAACTAAAGCATAATATTTCATTTTTGATGTCACAGGTGTGGGCCAGGGCTTTGAGGACTGGGCAAAAAAACTAGTGAATATCCAGCCAGTGCCTACAGTCTAGAGAGAGATGGATGTTTGCTCCCTGACACAGAAGGTGAAACTTTGGGAAAAATACTCTCTTGCTAAAGTTACTATTTTTGTTGAAACGTATCCTTCCCTATTAGGTTTCCATGTATCAGGAAGATCCAGACTCTGGTTGACAACCTTAGTACTTTCAAAGTATCCTACAGTGGTTTTGTCTTCATCAAGAGGTTAGAAGTAATTAGATAGTGGGGCTGTGTAGCCCTAATAGGATGAACAGAACAAATGGGAGTGAGAGAGAAAGTATGGGTTTCAGCTGAATGTGCAAAGCTAGGCTAGGCTCTAAACATGGGCATAAATAACCACCAAGAAAGCAATTGTTGTAGTCTCAAACAGCAAATGTTCAAGTCCATTATTGTGATTAATCACTAAATATACTTCCTTCAGAAATGTAACATGCGGAGAAACCTGTACAGACTGATATAGAAATGAAATACAGAGATGACAGAAACGTCAAATGGCAACTCAGATCAAATCACTTTTGGAAGGGAAATGTTCCTTATTGCCTTTGGATGAGATTCAAGACACTTTTTTATATTAAGTTTCTGACTGTGAAGAGAAATACAGGGAAGAGAAATACCTGTAATTGGTTTTGGCCTACCTACTAAGACACTCTTCAAGTTCACTTTGACTAGCAACTTATCTGAATATTTAATCTTCACTATGAGTTGCTAAAAAGAACAACTCTGATCTTTTTGTACAGCATAGAAAAGGCATTTTGACCCATTTTGTGCAGGTGGTTCAGCTGTTACTGTGACCATTGGATGATGGGAAAATGCTGTTAACTGGGAGAAATAACTAAATTTGGGATGTGATCTATGACTTCTGACAACTATCCTAAACAAAACTGACATGGCATATGACCAAGCTGAACTGACTGATCCATTAGTAACCCAGAATACATGACCCAGGGAAAAGAGTTGATTATATGGAGGAGAGATTAAAAGATAGTCCAATGATTACACTAGTGTTGACATCCTTTCCAAGTCATACTGAGAAAAGGTGAACATTGTCATCTTTATTTGATAGGTTTTTTATGGTGATAGTGTTCAAAATATTCTCCTCTTATTTACCTGTCATAGGAGGAGCTGCTGGATTCCTGCTGTATCACTTATTCTCACAAAGCTCTGTACTGCCTGCTTGAACTTCAGTCACTGAAATGATTACCGCTCCCTGCCAGAACTGAGAATTGAAAACCCAGCTCCATGATGCTTTTAATATATCTTGGATGCAGCCCACTCATAGTTTAATAATCCCACAGTGCTACTGGTTTGAGGGGAAGAGAGGGATGAAGAGCAGCCTAGCTTCAAAGAGGTGATGGGAGGAAGACCCTTACTGGAAAGAAATGTCCTGCTTTTTGTCTGTGTTTTGTGACAACTGTTGATTCCGAGGTTTAAGGATGTAAGCTTCTTTTTCCTCTTGCACAATGGAGTATGTCTGAAGGCTCTACACGTGCTGGGCTTTGGGTGAGCTGCCTCAGTGACTTGGCTTGCCAGAGCATCGGAGGAAAGCTGCAGGGTGAGGCCAGACACGACAAGGCCTGTTCTTGTGTGGTATGACACAAATTCATTGCGCAGGCCCAAGCCTGTGTGGCTTTGAATCCCAACTTCAGCTGGAAGACAGCATAAGTCTTGTGAAGAGGCATGAGAACAAAAGGAGTGAATACTGGTTGCTCGTGATAAGGAGCATAAGTGCATTGAGGTGCCATTAGGAGTGTCCCCCTTAAAAAAAAGAAAAAATTCCAAAAGCCAAAGCTGGAACTATGATGGGCTGGAAAAAAGTTTGGAAACAGGGAGACCAGTCACTGTATTGTGGGGAGATGCCCACAAGCAGCACTTGTCTCTAAAGGGTGCTGTTTACACATGCAACGAGGGAAAACAGAGTTGCTGAGCTGAAGCTGGCAAGTCAATGTCATACCAAACAACTCCAAGTGACTCTCATGTCTGTATTCTCAGAACTGCAGGGAATAAGGGAATTGAAGCCTCGGTCTTCCTTCCTCAGCATATGCAATACCTACTGGAGGATTGA
>WAAB01016683.1:238142-255872 GCA_013389865.1 Piaya cayana | reverse complement strand
TGGTGATTCTATGATTTTCCATGGTAGAAGTCCTCGCAATGAGTTTACCCTCAGCTGTTATCATTTCAACATATAAGGAGTAGTTTTATTTTGAGAACTTGTTGTAAAACACTGACTTAAATTTTAGTTTAAAAAGTATTTTCATGTACTCTAAAATGAAAACTGTATTCTGAATGACTGGAGCTGAAAGAGTTTATGTGGTTTGACTACATCATACTGGTGGACAAACAATTTACATTGTAGGTTGGATTGTTTACTCATGCAAAGGACAATGTATAAAATAACTTTTGTTTAATGTATAAAATAACTTTTGTTTAATGTTATGTTTTTCTCTGTTTATTTTAAATAGCATTTATGATACTAACCCAGTTTAGTTACAGATAGAAGTATTTGTGGTCACAATGGAATATATCTGTAAGAGAATTTGAAAGAATAATAGGCATTTGTGAAATGGGACAAGTGATTGTGTGATTCCTGTTCAAACAATGGAGTGAGACACAGGTTTTTCCTTGTCTCTGAAGATTTTCTTTTATGCTATTGAAGAAAATTATTGGTAACTTGAGATAATCTTCTAAAAATGCATTGTTAAACACCTTCTTATTCTTTCTGAGAAACTTCAGTTCTTGGTGATTTGTCTTCCTGACAGAAGCTATTCTGGATCTTACCATGCTCTCAGAATCTACGGAGAAGATAGGAATAATAATTAGCGATAAATATTTTCTTTGCCTTCATCATCAAATGTACTCTAGTGTTTGCAGAACTCAGCTACTTATCATAATTTCTATTTAATAATAATAACAACAGTAGTTACTAATAAAACAGTTTGAGTCTTCAATTTCAATGATTACTGTAGGATCTTCTTTCACCAGCATTACTTATTGCCTAATTATTCAAAACAGATTGTGTGGACTGAGTCTGAACCATACAGCTTCTTTACAATGACTATCCTATATAGAAAACATTAAGTATCATTA
This sequence comes from Piaya cayana, assembly GCA_013389865.1. NCBI lineage: Eukaryota > Metazoa > Chordata > Aves > Cuculiformes > Coccyzidae > Piaya > Piaya cayana. The sequence continues at coordinate 254,898 of WAAB01016683.1, read as the reverse complement.
TAAATCAACACTTTTCTCTCCATGATACCCTCTAGCATCCTCATGTGCAGACTCACAGCACTGCGTCTTAAAAATATTAACTAGCCATACGTTTCCTTTTTTTTAGCTTCAGTTCTACCTCTCTAACATCTAGATGTTACTAGGTTAAAAAACCCAACCCAAACTGAAAATGTGTTATTAACTTATGTCATTCTGCAGTTGCAGATGTATTTTTTGTGGCTGTCATTCCAGTAAGCCTGTATGCAGAAATAAACCGTGATAAATCAGTTGAATAGGCAGGTGAAATGGACTATAATGAGCATTGATTGCATGCTTACATTCTGCTTGTAATGATATTTGATGTGTCTTTGTCCTATAAAGCTTATTTATGGCCACAGTGCCAAGTCATGTGACTGAAACAGCAATGTTTTAAAGAATGATTCCAGCATGGTGTGATTACCTTTCAAGAGCTTATGCCGATGTTTTTTCTTAACAGCGAGAAAGTTGTAACAGAGTTTGACAATTCCTAGACATTGCAGAAAGTATATGTCTATAAATACACACACAAAACCGAACACATTTTTACAAACTGAAAATACTAGGAAACAAACTTTGCAAACATTTGGCTGAAACTGCAGCTTACCAGTTATCTACTAAATCATGTGAAATTTAGAATGGTTTATAATTCTGTTTTCAAAGTCTCTATTGGCCTAATGCAACTAATCTTTTTTTCAGAAATGTTAATGGAGAATTTATTTTATTTAATATGGAGTTGCAATAGGATGTAAGGCCCCATTGCATTTCTAGGGAAAAAAATCAAACATTATCATAGTTACTGTTCTTAGTAGCTTTTAAGAAATCAGAATGCATTTCTAATTATGGATTTATGTACTTTTTTTAACAATTTGTCTCTTTTTCAGATTTTCCAGATTGCATATGTTATTGTGAAAGCAGCTAACTCGCCTCGACCTGGGAACTGGATATTAGAGCGTTCGTTGGATGGTGTAGACTACCAGCCATGGCAGTATTATGCTATCACGGACAGTGAGTGCCTGACACGCTACAACATTCATCCTCGTCCTGGAACTCCATCCTATATAAAAGATGATGAAGTCATATGCACTTCTTATTATTCCAAAATCCATCCTCTTGAGAATGGAGAGGTAAGATCAGATGTTAGCCCATGTAGAAGAAAAGTCCTTTGATTAATTGGCAAATACCTGCTTTGAGTTGTCAGAGTGTTTCATTATGCTTGAAAAAAGAGTAGGTAGTCTATTTGCAACTTTAAAAAAACACATTTTATGTTCCTATGTAAATGCTTGCAAGGTACACACTAATGAACACACGCTACAAGAGGTAAAAGAGTTACTATGTAGAAGAAGAAACTAATACTTTCAGACAATTTACATGCTTGTCACTTGTGACCAAAGGTGAGAATCTAGGAAGAAAACGTGGACCCAGAGAAGTCATTAAAAGGCTTTTCTTTGAGTCGCATTTTCAGTCCCTGTGTATAAGCTAAGATGTTTAATGGTAATGATTTTACTGCAAGTTTACCTTATTGCATTTAAAAGCTTGCAACAGACCCCCTGCCCCTGCATCTACCCATTCATTTTTCTGTTAGAGGCCTCTGCTATTTCATCGTGATTCCAGGCGCATGAATCATGGACCAGTCATTTGTTTTAACCGAGCGTGTAGAAAAGATGTGGTGGAGGTGAGAATGAGATGCTGTGTTTGAAATAGAAAGGCAAATGTAACAACTGTAGCTAAGAGTATTTTCTACCACTTAAAATGAAGAAGGGGAAAGCCACATGTACCAAATTCCAACTGTGGGGTTTTTGCAATTTTTTTTTCCAACACTAGCTTTTCAAACAACTTGGTAATTCAAGGAAATGACATTACTNATAGGAATGGTTGGACTTGATGATCTGGTGGGTCTCTTCCAACCTGGTTGTTCTATGATTCTACTTGAATGTGCAGTGGATCTGCAGTATATATTTATTTCCAGATTCATTAATGCCTACTGATGTTTTGTGAAATTTTAGCCTCAATGATTCTGATTTTATTATTTTTTTCTGTTCCACTTTTTAATGGCTTATCTCCATATAAAGAGGTACATATTTCTTCTCTATGTGAAAATCAGTGTTCACATACATAATTGTTAATATAATTGAGTACTGGATATATATATATGTATAGTTTGTTTAAATTCACGGGAAATTTCCAATGCCAACTGCAAAAATAGAAAAATACAGCTTTAAATGAAAATATTCTGCTGATAAGCTTTAAAAAGATGCAAGTTTGGATCTGAGTTGTCAGATAGGAAATCAGTAGCACAACTAGTAAAAATCATGGCAAATACTTTGTATTTGTAGTTGCATTGTTTGTAATTTTATCATTAGAATGGGTGTTTTTTATTGAAAAATCTATCAGGAGCAGATAAAGAAATTGTGCATACACATGTGCTATGTTTTCAAAATGTTTCCAACTGAGTGTTTTTTGAGGAGTGAACAGGACATGAGTTAGCATTTTATGACTTGCAAAGAAATTTCATACAGTCTGTTTCAGGGAACATCTACACTGAAAATATAATGCCAAAGTAATAATTTCAATTAATGTAATTAATTAATGTAATTTACATTGTTCAATTTCTTTGACTATCTAATTCTTTTGCAGACAGATATTGATTCCAGTACTCCGCTGTCCTCTTAGTTAAACCAGTGCCTTCTTGAGCGTTTCATGGGCTGAGTTAAACAGAAAAGGGCTTTTATTCAGCATGCTGGTATATATCCGTGACTGAAACATTGGCTTAAAGCCTACTGAAGCAGAACTTAATTCCGATTTTAAGTGTGCAATTAATAAAAAACTTGACTTGATGTGCTGTAATTTGTGTTCTGTCCTGAACCTAGTAAATGACCAGCATCTGCTAAAAAGGTTCTTAAAATGGGAAGAAGACTTAGAAGAGAGGGATTCATCTGCTCCATTTTTCTTGGAAATGAGAAACTGTTAGATACAGGCATGCTTTATGCAAGTCATACGACTTAAGCCACCCTAAATTAATCCTGCCTCGCACAGGTAGTTATTAATCTGAGATGTGGCCCTAAAAGAGGGAGAACATATTGAATGAAAAACCTGAAGCTTAACTTTTATAGTGACTAAATAGTATTATTCCACATGAATTAATCAGCTTACATTTTACACAAATTTTCATTAGTAGAACACCAGTTTCATCTGAGTTGCTATAGAATTCATTATGAAATATGTAGCATTAACACAGAATTAACCCAGGTTAATTCTTTTTCATATTTCATCAAATGTACCTTGAAAAATAGTACAATTCATACCAGTATCAGATTTACTTACAATTGTGTTGTAGGTGGTATTTTCCTGGCTCTTGGTCTTTCAGTGGAAGTATAACTACGTATCGTTTATTTTTGAAGGCCCGTAGGAATTTTGTTCCGTGTATGAGATATTACCGACATTTTGAAAGACTAGCAAAGTTATGCAATGTACATTACGTACCTTTTGCTTGCTTCAAAACCCATAAGCAATTTCGGCATATCATTCTGGTGTACCTCAGGAAACCTGATGAAGTGCAGAAGGAGCATAGGTTGGCAACCCAGTTCCAAAGCCAAATTTACATCTACAGTAGTATCTTAGGTTAAAACTCATCGTCTTAGAAAAAGCAGAATATATTCATGTATGCTTTCAATGAACATTATAGTCAGTGACTTGATTGATTAGAGTAATGTTAATTTTATGCAAAATATTTTTGGAATTTATTTAATAGTGGCACTATTTGCACCGTTAATATTCTCTTGCCAGTCACAGAATTCAAACCAACAACAGCTAGAACGACCACAAGACAACAACCAAATAAAAACCCTATGTGATTTATCACCAGGTTGATGTAACTAGCACAAGTTTAAGTTTGCTCAGTCAAGTTCAGTAATACTTGAAAAAATCATAGGGAAACCACATAGGCTCTACATCACATCAGCAAAGGTAGACTTCTGGCATTAGTATTTCTAATATGCCATCAATAAATGTAATTTCTACAGTTTCCCAAAGTAGTATTTCAAAATGAAAGAGCAAGTTCTGCTGTTTCAGTGTCCCCAAGCCAGAAGAAGAACTGAAAGAGGTTAGCTACATTCATGAATTACTCATTAGCTTTTACTGAATTGATGTTACTTGCTGTAATGGTCAATTTTTTTTTTTTTTTTGGCACTACTTGAGAGTGAGTCATTTATGTAAGGGGTAATAACTGGTGAGATGAGGATGCTATTTTCAGGTAAAGAAGAATACCCATTTTGTGACATTTTCATCTTTACTTGACACCATATCAGAATGGTACTTTTTTTCTTTATTTCCTCAGATGATCATTAGGTTGAGAACTAAAAATTAGTGGGTTACCATAGTGATTTTTGCTTCATTTCCCTGACACATGAGCCTGTAATGTTCATGTCTAGTTTGTACCTTTTTTATTGAAATCTTCTTTCTTTTGCTAGACTACAGTTTGTGTCACAGCTTCTTTACTTTAATGACTAGGTGGATGTAAGGCTCTAGACATTAAATTTCTTTTTTTTTTTCATTGAGATGTATGAAGTTTTCTTTTTGTAAACTCCTGTTTGAACTAGGATCTATACTACTTATATTTTGATGCATGGGGGTCTTCCCTCTTGATTGCAGATACTTCAAAGCTGGACTACAGGTGCTCCAGTTGGCTTGGTAGGAAATAAAATAGGGGGTTTCAGTAAGCATTCTTCAGGCATGCGTAGATTTAGAGCATTTTGTATAGGCTAGGAGAAGATATTTAGATCAAAAATAATCCTTAGTGAGAACTTTTACATTTTTTTAATATATATGTGTATATATATATACATACACACATATTTTGTATCTCAAACCTCCCCATCACCAAATACATTTGTGCAATTCTGAGCTTTTTGACTTTCCGTTGCGTTGTTACTTGTCTTGTTATATTTCATATTTCATGGAGGAATGAAACTGAGACATAGATTATCTGTATCAAGGTGCTGTGAACATCACTTCTTTTCAGTTGCTGCAATACTAATTTCATATTGTGAGAAGACGTCAGTAACTGTGTCTCTGCCACAAATTATAACCAATGAAGGAAGCCATATTTAATTGTTCTAACAAGGCAATGGAGAGGTGAAATTTCAGGATTTGGTAAATATTTCCTTGTATTACATAAGAGAAGCAATCTCTAACCTTCCTTTGTGAGATGCTGCTCGTATGTTATTTTCTGTTGCTAAGTATGATCCACTTCGACATTTATAGAAAAAAAAAATTGAAAGATATTAGCCCTCTATTTGAAGGAATGTAATCTGATTCTAGAAATGACAATGCCACCTAACTGCAGTATGCCAAGTTTACAAAATTTCCAAAATGCTTGTTGAGATGCTTCAGATCAAACACCGCCCTGGATGTTGCTTGTTTCTGTTCAGCAAGTAGTACTTGTAAAACAGGTTGATGTGACTGTCAGATACTTGATAAGACTATATTGATAATCACTATAAGACTGTTGTTAAGCAGGTAATACAATTGCACTACTATTTAAAATTTTTGAGGAGCAAAGCCCAAATGCATCTTTTAAATGACTAGTCAGTGTCAGAACACTGGGTCACTTACTTCAACAATGTGAACCTACTTTTAGCATTACATTTACTATGTAGACTTAAATTTCAAAAAGAAAGTTGTACCCCTGGAGGAATATGAAGTATTTTTGTAATACTCATTTATATAACTAAAGTAGTGCATGAAATAGGATTTAAAAATAACTTAAATATTAGAGTTGTACTTTATATCCAGTGCTTTTTCAGCTCAGGATTTTCTCATCCTGATGTGTTTTGTGCTTTTCATGCTATTTTGAATCTGTATTCCAAATAATATTCCATTCTTACCTCACACCCTTAGCATACTTTGGCAATTAGTTCCATAAATCTGGTACTTGTTATACAAAGAATCATCTCCTTTTGTTTCATTGTAGCTTGTCTCTCATTGGTTTCATTTGATGAACTCAAATTCTTCTACTGGAAGAGTTGATAAGAAGTGAACCTGTAATGACTGTCCTTATGTAATTTATAATTTCATAGGCTTCTGTCATATTTTTACTTAGGTTGCCTTTTTTTTCCAGGCCGATAAGTCCTACTCTATTCTCTTGTGGTTTTTTAATATGCAAGTTACTAATTAATTTCATTACCTTCTTGTTCTTCTCTAAACTTTTCTCAGTACGTTTATGTAGATTTTAAGATGAGGGGACAGTGATATTCAAGGTGTGGAGGAGACATGGATTCAGTCCTCTTATAACATTTTCTGCTTGTGATTTCCTAAAATTTTGCTCTTGATTTTGTGTTTTGCATTGCTGCTGAGCATTGTTGCTCGTTGAAATCGAATGTTTTCTCTAGGAAAAAATGATAACAGTATCTCTTACGAATACTGGTAGCTTACCTCTAAAATCTGTACCATTTTGTCCTTGCTGACTTTCTTTCCAACTTCAGGTATTAAAATTCCTACCTAGTTTCCTTTTCTCAATGATCTTTCAATCCTTTTCACCTCTATATGATGTTTTTCTACCAGACTGAATGTACTTCCTCTCTAATATTTTTGCTTAAAATAATTTTTGCTTCAAATTTACTTCTTCACCTTATGTAATTCTCGGAGAGTTACACTTTCATCACCTTTCCTGCCGTTACTCCAAGGACTAAGATGTCAAAGCAATGAATGGATGCAAGTATTCGAATGAATAGACANGCCTATAAACATTTCTCTTCTCCTAATATGAATTAACTGTCATGCCTAACATGTCTGTGTAAATATTATTAACATGATTTTACTCATGTGATGCCAGATGTTAAATCAAACTGTGTCTTCTCTAGTTCTTCTGAAAGCATGTGGTGCTCGTGTAATGTTTGTGCACACTTATATGAGAGTTTAAGACTTCCACGGCATGAAACCTTAGCCTTGCTCTGTCTAAGAATTCAGCCTACAGAAAGGTCATGGCTTTACATAGGGAGGGTTACTACTAACAGATCATCTTAGCATATTTCCTGAAGGTGAATTCAGTGCATTGATTCCTGAGAATACTAGACAGCAGTGGATTCAATTCAGCTTCCTCAGTTCATTTTTTTTATTATAATATTTTAAAAATCATATGTAGTGTTAAATAAAACGTACTTGGCGATAGCTTCAGCAAGTCTAATATAAGGATTTCTGAGATGACTAACTGTTGATCAGTAAGTTGCACAGTATTATTTCCATGTTCACAAAGGCAGAAATTAGAGACTGAAAGACTTTGGCAAGTGCTATCTTTGTGAACAATAGAGCATGCTGTTCTCCAAGTTCCAGTGCTAGTCTCCGACAAGAAAATATATCTGTAGCCAGCACTAAACCTGAAGCAGGGGACTGATGGAGGCGAGTTCTGGTGGGAGTCCTTCCTTTTCCACAAATAATTTTTCCTGTCACTGTTCTAGTAGTGAGAGTGATACTGCAATGAAGGTGATGCTTCACTGCTGCTCCTTCAAGTGTTTAGCCTCTTGCCACTCCTGTGAAGACAGCCATGTAAATGTGAGGTAAATAAAAAAGTAATAATGTTTCACTGATAAGGGCTAGCCTGTATGAGCACATTCATTAATCCTTATTTTCTTCAGTCAAGTGGAAGTTCCAAGTATATAGTAAACATTTAAAGGAGAAAAATACATAGAAACAAGTTCCTTAATAGTGGTGGTGTTCTCTTGCCATACTACTTGAATGCTAGTACTATGCCCCTTTTTAAACACATTGCGGGGCAGCTTGTTTCAGCTCACATTGAAGCTCTTCCTCCACAAGTAATGTGCTATCCCCTGAGCAAGTCTCAGACCAATGATGCCAGTGGGGGCACTGTTCTATGCTATTTCCCAATGTTTTCTTGCTAGTTTTCTTCTCTTCATACCATCTTGTTGGTCCTGTTCACTGTAGTCTCATTAGTTGACAGAGGAGGAGGGAGAAAAAGACAGACTTACAAATGGACCCCCAAGTCCATTCTTCCCATAGCCATATTTTCTGATTTTTCACAAGGAGCCCAAGACTGTCAATGCTTAGAAGACCAGGGTCAGAATTTTTTAAAATACTCAAGCTTGCCAGTTGTGGACTGAAAATTTTGTGATTACTTTTTCCCTATTCATAAATGATACAGATGCTATGGTGTTTCTTAATAAAAAATACATAAGATTGTGGACTGCAGTATTGATAATGTCTTTATAATTCCTATTTTTAATTTGATCCTCTTGGCTCCTAATCTGCATTTATCATCTTGTCTTTATTGTGAAACCACATTCTAGACTCTGAACTGTCAGTTCCCCTTGTCTAGCAGTGATAGGTGTTTTTCAATAGCAAAAGATGTGTAAAAGACCTCTATATGGTAAAAACTGATGCGAGTAATATCTCTTTCCTTGTCTTCAGCTGCAGTGACCCTAGGCATTTATCATAAATATGCTAAATTTCCATACATTTGATGTGCATCTCTACATTTCCTTAGAGTATTTGTGGTTATGGTCTATGTTGTCCTGTACCATTATTTTTGTTGATATATTGTCATAGCAAAAATGGATGCTACAAAACCCAAGTAAACAATCTATTCTTAATGGATGAAACTCTTGAGAAATTTAAGCTGGTTCTGCTTCCAGCATCATAGTTTAGAGAAAGACATTAGACATAGACTAACGAATGCAGTCTGACTCAAAAATTCCAAAATAGGCACTGCAAAACCATGTTTCTTCAGTTTAATATATGAATAATAATAACAATAGATTTAAATTATTCAGATTTTTTTAAAAAACAATGAAAGATAAAGTTTTATTTTGAAAGCATAGCTTAGCCTAAAACATTACTTGTGTCTACCAAAAAAGGGATAGAACATCAATTTTCTTCAAGAATATTGACATCTAAGCTTTCAGCTGGTCCAAAATTTCCAGTCAGAACAACCATGAAAGAAACAGTTTACAAAAAATAATTAAACAAATTTGAAGTTTGGACGAAGATCCGTGTCTGGCTAATTTTATTGCTTTTGGGGTTTTGCCTTTTTAAAATTTGACTTAGAAAAGCTAAACTTGAGTTGCTAATCTGAGGAATGGAAAGAAGACATTTAACAAATTACTTGCAAATAAATGGATGAATTTTACATATTCTGTATACAAAATGCTATATTGTCTCCCTAACATAACCTGATTTCTTAATAGACATTCTTAGATATGTAAAAGGAAAAAACAAAGGAAGGATTTGACATATGTGGTTACTGTCGTAGGGGTATTATGCAAACACCTACAATCAAAGAGGAGAAAACTGTGGAAAACTACATAAAAGTAGTATATCAGTTTCCCATGACTGTGAAAACAAGAGGAAGGATATTTACTGGTACCTCTGTGAGAGCCAAGTTGGAATTAAAGTTTCTTTTGATTAGTTAGTCAACAGTCCACTTTTCTGTCCTGGTATGTCTTCTGTTCCTTCTTGTTCTTATAACTCATGTTATGATTGCTACCATTTCTGAAAAAAAAAAAGAAAGAAAAGCTGATTAATCATATGAATCATAAGACTTAAAAAGAAACAAAGTTGCAATATACAAAGTACATACTGTACAAAATCTTTCAGTTTGAAGAGTCAAATTGATGAGAGGATTCACCTTTTTTCTTTAGCATCCATCATTTACTGATCACGTGCTTGCTGAAAAGAGATAAATATCATATCTCTTCATTTAGATCTGTGGTAGTTTTTCCATATAATGAAAGGAGAAGTGGTGCTTGTAGAAGCAGTTTATAACTCAGCACACTCTTCTAGTGTTGCAAAGGAAAATGATACACTTGCATCTTAGTACTTATGTGTAATGGTCCAAACCTGTCTTCTTGTTGGGTCTGGTAGGTGATTTTTGGACAGTAGTAGATTTCTTTTCAGCAGCGAAACAAAAACACTGGATGTTTGATAATTTGATGAGTTTTTTTTTCTTTTCTACTTGATGAGGGGAACGGAAAATCCCCAGTAGGTGATTGTTTTGAGGGTGGGTGAGATGGTACTTGAAGACCTTACCCATACAATTCATATACATAATAGAAAATTTTACTCAAATGAAATATTACTTGTAAGCACTTTCCACTAAGAGGTAAAACCACAAACATTTATTTACCTTGGCTTTCTATTCCATTTTGTGTAGGATTTCTGAGGGAATTTTTCTTTTTTTTTTTTTTTTTGAGTAGGTGCTACAGTCATGGATAATTACCAGGAGAAAGAATAGCTTAATTCTTGTTTTTAATGAATTTGATGGCCAAAGGCATGGAAGGGCTTACAGACTTGGTAAGGATGATAAGCAGCTGAGAGATGCAGAGATGAGAGAGGAAAAAACAGAAAAGGTTATAAGGTAATTTAAAGCCAGGGGCTGGGAGAAATCTAGTGAGTGCCTCATTCAAGATGAATCATTCCTTAGTGTTTAAATAATAAATCTCTTTATTGTCCAAAAATTAAAAAAGGTAGGATTTTTTAAAATCCACGTGGGCTACATGGAGGAGTGATGTTGACCAATGAAATGTCAGTGAAGCAGGGATGTACAGATGGATCAGCCTGAGGCCAAATTTAGGTGTGCTTTCATGACAGTGCAAAGGAATTTTATGTAAAAGAAAAATGCAAACCAAACATTATAGCTTACCTGTAGTTTTCAGTTTAAGTGACACAAAAAAATCAATAGAAGGAAAGTTAAGGAGACACAACAGTGAGACACTGTAATACCAATGGACAAATTCTTTGATTGAGATCTAGATTCTAGAACACATGAATGAAGAAAACACAGAGCCAAGTTTGGTAAGCAGACAAATTGTATCAGCAAACAACGCTGTGTCTGAGACATTGGATATTTCATGCCAAAGTAAGAGTAGAAAAAGTTAGGATTGCAGTACTATTTATTCTGTAGCCTGAACTCCCAGTGGAGGGACATAAAGAAGTAGCCACAGTAGAACTTTTGTAGGAAGAACTTCTGAAAGAACAACTGATTTAATTGAATGATTTTAAAGCCCTGGCAAACTTGCTCCCCAGCTTTTATTTCTGAGTATGATGTCATATGGTAGGGAATGTCCTTTTGGACCCTTTTGTGGCCAGCTATCCTGGTTGTGTCCCCTCCTAATCTCTTGTGCACCCCCAGTCTACTCACTGATGAGGTCGTGTGAGAAGCAGAAAAAGCCTTGACTTGGTTTACGCACCAATTAGCAGTAGGTGGAACATCCTTGTGTTATCAACACTGTTTTCATCACAGATCCCATACATAGCCCCACATAAGATGCAATGAAGTAAATAAACTGTATCCCAGCCAAAGCCAGCACACTAGTTTAATGTACATACTGTATTGTTTTATGTCATAATTTTCATTATATCATAAATGAAATCTGGAAAACCCAAACAGTTGAGAGTTTGACAAAACCCTGCCAAGTTTAGTTTTTGTAGCCAAACTAAGCACTGCTATTTTTGTAATTTACAACAATTAATGATAAGAGTGAAGAACAAGAAGTTGTTTTCATGCACAGAATTCTTTAATCTCCTGTGTTTTACAGAATATTTATGATACTATTCCTAGCCTGCACTGTTCATTCTGTACTACTTAGAAACTGATTTTTTTCGCCTGGCTTATATTAGCCTCTGTTAATTAACAATGTCTCCTATACTGAAAAGATAAGGTTCAGAGTAGGGAAAATATCAAAGTTAATTGTATTCTACAGCCAAGTGTCCTATTTATTCTTTCTTTTTTTAAACATTATAAATTGTTTTAAAGGCACTGAATGTTTACCATTCAAAGGAATCTCACCTGGTTTCAAATGCGTTCATTGGTTCATGTTCCAAATTATATGACATAGATTTTCATACAATTTAGACTCCAGCGCTGTATAGTAATTGCAACGGACTTTTCCACATATAGTTTGCAATGCAAAGATACCCAAAACCCTATATTTTTGAAATTTCCTCAGTTCAAAATGCTTCAGAGTTGTAGTTCAAAACAAGAATGCTTCAGTAATACAAAGCATATTACTGCAGTTTATTTAATGGTAACATTCAGGAGCAGATGTACTTGTTTACTGTTTGAACAGCTTAAATCTTCCCATTCTCCTTCTTTCATGTCAGCAGTTGTGTTTGGCAGCCCTTTGCAACTGCTTGCAGCTGGACAAGTTCCTGTGGATTTTCTTTCTACTGGTCACCATTCTGTTCTGGCAGTAAATTTGTTTGTAATTCCACAGTGCACTCCACAGTGCATCTCAATCAGGAAAGAAAAATCTAATGGAAGTGCCATGAGCTTGTAGGACAACAATGTGGCGAATAAGGGAAATAATAATATATTGGTAGGGAAGGGTGAGTTGGTAGTTGAGGTTTTCTTGGGTTTTTTGTTTGTTTTTTAATATTGTTTGGTTTGGCATAGTAGCAACCCTATAGTTAAGTCTGGGAGTCAGATTGCTTTTTATTATAACCTGCAAGAAAACAGAACTTTCCTGTTTTAGGCTTTCTTTTTGAATTACTCGTCCCATTCATGATCATTTTCCAAGTAGAAGAGTACTACTTTCAACAGTAGTAATGAACAAATATCCTCTTATAATAATGTGCCATCTCACTTCAGTGTTTTTTTAAAAAATAACATACTTTAGATTTTTTATGTTCCACTTTTTTCAGTACTTGTGAAGAATGTGTTTGACAGACCACTAGAATCATCATTTAAACAGATAGGCAGTAGTTTTTAACTCACTATTGCCAGTGTGTTTCACATCTGTTTGATTAGAACCCAGACTAATATAATTTTCAGAATTGCTTTGCACCTAGAGTTGCAAGCTTTAAGTTCATGTGACCTCTTTTCTTATTCTAATCTGCTTGTTTAAGGGCCACTAGGTTAGGCAGCAGCTGTATGACACTGAGAAAATGCAAACCATAACAACGGTGATCATACACGTTTTCAGACATCAGAGTTCAGACCACTGTTGTGTATAGTGAAATTTAAAACAGCTACCATTTGGTGATTTAAAAATCATAACTCACCTCTGGTTTTATGTGTTAGAACCCATAGCATATTGCCAAGCTACCTCCTGCTAGATAACTTAAAACTTGTTTGATGTGTTTCATCTTTGAGAATGTTCCTATAAGAGCCAAGCCTGTAACTTTTTCTTGGTTATCTTGTAAGTTATTATTAAGCTTAAAATACCTTTTTTCTGTGTTAAGAGATGGAGTCTCACTTGCAAGTACACTTTGAAGAGCTAGCCGAACACAAACAATCATTATTGTTTTGAAGTACAGTATTCTGGGCCTCACATCCTGTCTGAATCCCTTATGGACTGCAGTATGCATAATTGTTCCTGAAACTACAGCATAGTGTCATGTTTCCACTTAGTTATAAAAGTAACAAAAAGGAAATAAAAACTTGAAATGACAAATACACTTTCCAGGTAATCAAATGTCTTATTATTCTGTGATTTATTAATAACTATTGCTCTGACAATGAGCCGCCTGTTTAAAAATATGCAAGATGATGTCTTTGACAAATTGTTTCTGGTCCAAAAACGACAAGCATGAGAATTACAGAAACCATAGAAAAGCAGTGGCAAGAGTAAGCAAATTAAATTTCAAGTGAAATTGGAAACAGGAAAATGACAAAAGCAAGTTAATCAGAACTGAAGAGATGAAACCCTTTTTAGCTTAAGCTTTAGGGTATAGTTGTCAATGACACAATAGTATTTGCTAAACAGTTTCTTAAGCTGACATTTGCCTGTATTCTTAGGGGGAATGAGTTAGTTGAGATAGAGTTTGACAGGCATAGCCCTTGACATTTTAATGCAAGTTTAAGCACTGCATTTCAAGCAGCTCTTGTACTCATTAGCGAGGCACAGAAGGGAGTTGTGCTTTCACTTACTAAACCATTAATTTATTAAGATGGTGAGATATTTATTAGAAATACAGTAAATCTTGCCAAATACACTATTCCTTGTACGCAGTTCTCATAAATATGCATTTATGACAAAAAATCAGGTTCTGAGTTCTGACATATGCTTCCATCTACTATTCCAGTTTTGAAACCATCTCTCACAATAGATTAGGGTTTGCACTAAGAAAATTCACAGGACTTTTGTCCTTAGGGATTAAATATAAGATGCCAAGAGATAAATTAATCAACAGTAATTTTATATCTACTGCAAATGAGCTAAGAGAATTATGAGAGCTACTGAATTGCCTGTGGAAAAATTAGCGTTCAATATTGTCCATCTTCATATTGATGTGCTTGCATAACATGAGAATGTAAATCATGGAGGACCTTTCTCATCAAATCATTTTAAGACTGATGCATCTGTGTTCTTCACTGCTGATTATCAAGTAGCAAATCTTTTCATTCAGGGCAGAAGATTTTTTTTCTCCTTTATGCTACTGTCTAAGATTAAGTTTTAGAGAGAAATTGATCTTTCTTGGCAATATTTCACATTAAGAGCACTGTCTTACACAGCGTGTCAGGTTTGAACCCTGCTGTCTTGATATGATGCCCAAAGTAAACTGTTAAGTATTGAACAAAGTGAGTTCTTTACCACTACTAGCCAAAAATTATTGCAGAGTGATGTTCTCATTCTATCCTTGTGACATATTACACTAAGTAACCTTCAGTTTTATGAAATTATTAAATCTTTGAGTTTATCTAACATTCAGTATATAAATATGCATTACTGAAAAGCATACTGGTTAGTGATGTTGTTTTCCTGAAAGGAAAGTGAACATAAAAATTCCATTCTACATAGCCAAACAGCTGGGTTTTTTAAAATCCTACAAGCAGCTTGAGATTGACTACTCAAATTGCTTGGCAACGTAACTAACTTCAAATACCAAAGCTCTAAGAAAAATACACCACTTGGAATCATCCATGGATACTTTAAATTTGAATGAGAGCATTGTGCATATTTAAAATTCTTTAAAACCTTGTTGAAATGTGTTCATTTTAAGTAATTTTGCAGTTGGTAATAGGCTTGCATGCAAAGCAGCAGCATTTTTACTGTTGCATCAAGTCGAACAACGGAGGCAGCTAACATGCTGCACGTTTGCATATGAGTTTACACAGAAATGTGCACAGAAAAAGGGGGAGAAAGAGTGGGGTTTTGCTCAACAGTCATGATGAGGCATAATCTGGGTAGAGTCACTAGCACCAACTGGCGCAACAACCCCAGTAGAGCCCTCAGCTGAAGCTCCTGAGGGAGTATGCAGCTTCTCACCTTTGAGGCTGCAGGTTTTGTCTGAGACCTTGTTGAGGTTGAGGTAGAGAGTGTCCTTGCCTGCAGAATATTTGCTGTGGCTGAGGATTTGTGTCATCAAGTAAAGAACTGCAGGAGGAGGGCAGCTGACTGTGCAGCATCAGAGATGACAGGAAAAAGATGAACTGACTTTTCTCTGGGACTCTGAAGCCATAACTATACCAAAATTGAGGTAAGCAGAGCCTGTACCTTTTGCTTCAGAAATAGACACTCCCATGATAGTGAAGACTCAAACTGATGACTTCTGACACCAGGAGGAATGCTTCTTCTCTGCCTGCACTTGGGCAGCTACACAATGGTTCAGTGACTGGTAGCAGATAATGGGTGGGAGCTCTCTTCATTGAGATGTGAGCTAGCTGTGCCTAAATCACCCAGGAACATTAGGATGAAACAGCGGGTGACGGCAGTGGTGTACACCAAGTTGAACATAAGCCCACAACATACCTTTATAGCAAAGAAAGCCAGCAGTGTCATGGGCTGCATTAGTTAGTGTCACCAGCAGCCTGAGAGAGGTGATTTGCTTAGCAGTCGTGAGAGCCCACCTGGAGAGCTGCATCCAGTTCTGGGCTCCATAATACAGGAGAGGCACGGACATTTTGAAGCAAGTTCAGGAAATGGCTAGGAAGATGCTTAAGGACTTGGAGCATCTGTCCTACAAGTAGAGACTGAGAGGACTAGTATTGCTTAGCCTTGAGAAGGAAAATCTCAGGGAAATTTTGTGAAAGTGTACAAATATGTGGTGGGGTGATATTTTGTTCTGAAAGTCCCTTACAAGTACAGTCTAAATAAGTCCATGTTCATCAGACTTGTCTAATTACAAAAATGGCAGAAAGTTTCTTAGGCTACGTCTGTCATTTCTCAGTGGCAGAAACCCAATGAAATATGTTGTGAAATTCTGGTCATATGAATGGATAGTCTAATGGTCATCTAGCATCTTGAAAGTCCTCGCAGGTGTCTTTGTTACAGAAACTGGGATTGGATCCGTCCCAAGTATTGCCCCGGTATCTGTTAAAGTATCCATACCCAATGGCTGAGAAAAGTTACTTACTCTGCTAATTAATACATAGGATACTGGGAAGAAGTGACACAACAAGCATGTCAGAAACAAGAAGTTCTTTAGGAATCATGGCTCATGGAGGAGAGACACTATGGATTTAAGAATAACATAAACTAAAATAAGAAAGTCAGCAGAAATAAAATGATACATAAGATCTCTGTGAAATAAAATTCAGCACCTAAATTGGGACAGCATAGGTTTAATGCTACAGCAGCAGCTGTCCAACCTGCTCAGATCCCTTTGCAGAGCCTCCCTACCCTCCAGCAGATCCACACTTCCACCCAGCTTAGTGTCATCTGCAAACTTACTAAGGGTGCACTCAATGCCTTCATCCAGGTCATTGATGAAGACATCGAACAGGGCTGGACCCAGCACTGAGCCCTGGGGAACCCCACTTGTGACTGGCCTCCAGCTGGATTTAACTCCA
>WAAB01016683.1:24813-236587 GCA_013389865.1 Piaya cayana | reverse complement strand
TACTTCTCCAGGCAGCTTTCTAGACAGACTTCTCCTAGTTTGTAGTGCTGCACAGGGTTGTTTTTTCCGAAGTGCAGGACCCAGTATTTGGCCATGTTAAACCTCATGCCATTGTACTCTGCCCAGCAGTCCAGCCTGTTCAGATCCCTATATATAGATATATTACTTTGTTACAATTCAAGAACTAGGAACTTTTAAGTGAATTTAGTAGGAGGTTTAAAAAAAGCAAAGGAAGGATCTTTTTCCCTATGACATGTAAATGATGTGAGAAAATCCTTATTATGTGATCAGTGTAGATTTTAAAAGGTGACATGGGTTTAAGGTGAGGCTGAGTAAGTTAATGGAAATCCTTTGAGGCTTACCATACATCTAGAAACTACCTATAGCTCAGGAAGTCCTCAAGGAAGTATTATGTAATCTTGCCTTTGTCTTATTGTTAGTATGCTCCTTCAGCTACTTTATGAGGCCGGCTACCATGCTAGATAGGTGTATTGATTCTGACATTGTCCAGATGTTCTAATGTACTGTGATTCTCTTTTAATATCTTTAGTAGTGTCTACATTGTAAAACGTAGTTGTGGGCAATCTGTGAAATCAGAAAACTGTATAATAGCAGCATTCGTTGGTAACACAAAATTTAAGATATTTTGTTCTAATAGCAGCTTATGATACTAAAAGAGAAATATGATATGAAATTTACTCTTTCTAAAAGCAAAGTAATTAATGGAATTAAAAAGAGAATTATGTCTCATTCTTGATGGGCTGATGTTGAACTAAATTCTCTTCAGAGTAGAGAATCTACAGCATTCTCAGAAGTTCTCTGAAAAAAAGTTGATGTAACATCATACTGAAGTTCAAAAATGAAAACATATGGACTACTCATTTTTCTCAAATGAGAAACTAGAACACTGTCACTGAAATAATTCAGCTTGAGGTCCAGATTTAAGAGGGAAAAAAACCCAAAACAACTAACCAACCCCAACAGGAACAATTATTTTTATTGGTTTTTTTTTTTTAAAGAAACGAAATTCCTCACATTGGGTCAAGTGTCTGTAGTGTTGAAAAACATGATGGCAGAGAAAGGAAGCAGACTAATAAAGGAGAAAAGGTCAATTGTAAACATTAAACATTGTGGCTCAGATGTACTCAGGAAGCATTTAGACTGTTCAGTCAGAGGAGGAGATGATATTGTATCAGAGGGATCACTGTAAATGTCTTGGTTTTATCTTCCTAATAATTTTCTGCTGGCCTCTGCTGGAGACAGGGCATTGAATTGGGTAGGTCTGTAGTGTTACAAAATAGTTTTACTGATTTTACAGTTAACTAGAGCATGCATTTTTTTTCAATAGCTGTTAGAATTTTGGTTCCAAACCAAATACAGAAGGCATGACTTGGTAACTAAACTAACTTGAATATATACTACTGGGTCCAATCCTATTTAACATCTTTGTTCATAGTTTGGATGGTGGGGCAGGCAGCACCCTCAGCAAGTTTGCTGATAACACAAAATTGGGAGGAGCGGCTGATAATGTCAGAGGGGTCATGCTACCATCCAGAAGGACCTCTACAGACTGGAGAAATGGGCTAACAGGAACAAGAAGTACTAAGTCCTGCACCTGGTAAGGAACAATACCATTCCCCAGCATATGCTGAGGGCCACCAGCTGGAAGGGAGCCACACTTGCAGGGCTAGGTCCAGTTCTGGGCTTCTCAGTACAAAGAGACATGGGTATACTGGGGAGCATCCACTGAAGGGCTACAAAGATGGTGAAGGGTCTGGAGCATCTCTTCTATGATGAAAAGCTAAGAGAGCTGGGGCTGGTCAGCCTGGAGAAGAGAATTCTCAGGGTGGATCTCAGCAATGTTTATAAATATCTCAAAGGAGAGTACAAGGAAGATGTATCTAGGTGCTTTCCAGTGGTGCCTGGAGAGAAGACAGGATGAGAACAAACTGAAATGCAGGATGTTCTGTTTAAACATCAGGAAACACTTTTTCACTGTGACAGTGACTGAACACTGGCACATGTTGCCCATGGAGGTTGTGGTGTCTCCATCCTTGGAACTATTCAGAAGCCATCTGGACATGGTATCTAGCTCTAGAGGGCCCTGCTTGAGGAACGGGTTTGGATCAGATGAACTCTGGAGGTCTCTTTTGATGTCAACCATTCTGTGATTCTGTGACAAAGTATTTTTGAGCATACAGTTGCTAATGCAGCCACTGGAAAAGGTCATCATAACCTTTTGCTTGAGTAACCCTGACTATTGAACTGGTTGACAAATGAGATACCATTCAAAATCATTTTAAAAAATGAGAATTTGGCTTTCATTATGGTAACATGTAGATGTTCTGTAACAGAATGCTCGTTTTCCCCAAGTATACCATTTGTTGGAATATAATCCTAGACTAAGTCTTTGTTAAGAAAAAGTTTTCTAGGGTTGAAACCTACACAGCTTTCATTTAATATCTGAAGTGGTGATTATCGCAGCTTTGGAATTGGTAAATAAAAATTTTGCGTAAAACCTGAGCAAAATCTGAGATTGTTCTCTCATGGGACCTTGGATTATCCAAATTGTAGCAGGCTAATGGGTGGATTAAAGCATTAATATTTTCCTGGCTGATTCACCTTTGGATTTTAGCACTGCTGTAGAACTCCTGTGTGGCTCATACTGCAGTATGCTAACAGCTAGTTTAGAACATCAGTGTCTTAGTTGCTTGTGGAGCTAGCCTTTGCAGGATACAGACTATATATGAAGCACTATGATGATCTTGGATGGCACAGCGGTAGAGAGATATTGAGGTCCCTGTTCACTGGAACAGTTTCCAGATCTGATTAAAAAATATCTGGAGGGTAGGGGCCATGTTAGTGTCTTGACTAGAAAATGTGCTATCATGCAAACAGCAAGAATGTGGAAGAAGATGAAAAAGAAACTGTGCTCTGCAAAAGCACAGTGATGTCTCATTCTGAGAATCATATTGAAAATATTGTGTCTGATCTCTACTTAAACTTCTTTTTAAAAAGTTACTTAAAATNAGGAACAATTATTTTTATTGGTTTTTTTTTAAAGAAACAAAATTCCTCCCATTGGGACAAGTGTCTGTAGTGTTGAAAAACATGATGGCAGAGAAAGGAAGCAGACTAATAAAGGAGAAAAGGTCAATTGTAAACATTAAACATTGTGGCTCAGATGTACTCAGGAAGCATTTAGACTGTTCAGTCAGAGGAGGAGATGATATTGTATCAGAGGGATCACTGTAAATGTCTTGGTTTTATCTTCCTAATAATTTTCTGCTGGCCTCTGCTGGAGACAGGGCATTGAATTGGGTAGGTCTGTAGTGTTACAAAATAGTTTTACTGATTTTACAGTTAACTAGAGCATGCATTTTTTTTCAATAGCTGTTAGAATTTTGGTTCCAAACCAAATAAAGAAGGCATGACTTGGTAACTAAACTAACTTGAATATATACTACTGGGTCCAATCCTATTTAACATCTTTGTTCATAGTTTGGATGGTGGGGCAGGCAGCACCCTCAGCAAGTTTGCTGATAACACAAAATTGGGAGGAGCGGCTGATAATGTCAGAGGGGTCATGCTACCATCCAGAAGGACCTCTACAGACTGGAGAAATGGGCTAACAGGAACAAGAAGTACTAAGTCCTGCACCTGGTAAGGAACAATACCATTCCCCAGCATATGCTGAGGGCCACCAGCTGGAAGGGAGCCACACTTGCAGGGCTAGGTCCAGTTCTGTGCTTCTCAGTACAAAGAGACATGGGTATACTGGGGAGCATCCACTGAAGGGCTACAAAGATGGTGAAGGGTCTGGAGCATCTCTTCTATGATGAAAAGCTAAGAGAGCTGGGGCTGGTCAGCCTGGAGAAGAGAATTCTCAGGGTGGATCTCAGCAATGTTTATAAATATCTCAAAGGAGAGTACAAGGAAGATGTATCTAGGTGCTTTCCAGTGGTGCCTGGAGAGAAGACAGGATGAGAACAAACTGAAATGCAGGATGTTCTGTTTAAACATCAGGAAACACTTTTTCACTGTGACAGTGACTGAACACTGGCACATGTTGCCCATGGAGGTTGTGGTGTCTCCATCCTTGGAACTGTTCAGAAGCCATCTGGACATGGTATCTAGCTCTAGAGGGCCCTGCTTGAGGAGCGGGTTTGGATCAGATGAACTCTGGAGGTCTCTTGATGTCAACCATTCTGTGATTCTGTGACAAAGTATTTTTGAGCATACAGTTGCTAATGCAGCCACTGGAAAAGGTCATCATAACCTTTTGCTTGAGTAACTCTGAATATTGAACTGGTTGACAAATGAGATACCATTCAAAATCATTTTAAAAAATGAGAATTTGGCTTTCATTATGGTAACATGTAGATGTTCTGTAACAGAATGCTCGTTTTCCCCAAGTATACCATTTGTTGGAATATAATCCTAGACTAAGTCTTTGTTAAGAAAAAGTTTTCTAGGGTTGAAACCTACACAGCTTTCATTTAATATCTGAAGTGGTGATTATCGCAGCTTTGGAATTGGTAAATAAAAATTTTGCGTAAAACCTGAGCAAAATCTGAGATTGTTCTCTCATGGGACCTTGGATTATCCAAATTGTAGCAGGCTAATGGGTGGATTAAAGCATTAATATTTTCCTGGCTGATTCACCTTTGGATTTTAGCACTGCTGTAGAACTCCTGTGTGGCTCATACTGCAGTATGCTAACAGCTAGTTTAGAACATCAGTGTCTTAGTTGCTTGTGGAGCTAGCCTTTGCAGGATACAGACTATATATGAAGCACTATGATGATCTTGGATGGCACAGCGGTAGAGAGATATTGAGGTCCCTGTTCACTGGAACAGTTTCCAGATCTGATTAAAAAATATCTGGAGGGTAGGGGCCATGTTAGTGTCTTGACTAGAAAATGTGCTATCATGCAAACAGCAAGAATGTGGAAGAAGATGAAAAAGAAACTGTGCTCTGCAAAAGCACAGTGATGTCTCATTCTGAGAATCATATTGAAAATATTGTGTCTGATCTCTACTTAAACTTCTTTTTAAAAAGTTACTTAAAATTCTTACTGTTTATTCCTGATGAATGACAGATGTTTTCAAAGTACTCTTATTCTTTACCTTATTCTTTTTTTTCAAGTAATAGGAACAACTTAGTTGGACACTGTTCAAATTGAATGTTTCTAGGGAGAAATTAATGATTTCATCACAGATGTTGAGAGTAGAACGAATAATTTAGAGTAATTAATTTTGCCTGCATAACATTTTCCCTTCAGATTAATTTTGATAAAACTATCCAGTTTTAATTTCCTAATCTCGGTGTCATTTTGGCATATATGTTTGAACACATGCCACATTTCACGCGGGACATAGCTGCATTTCAGTAATTACGAGAAATTATTTGTTTGTTACTTTAAAATGAAATTGTGAAACATTTAAATACAAGCATGAGAGACAATATAAATGACAGTTGTCATCTCTACTAGTTTAACCTTGCCAAATAGATGTGCTACTGCCAATTATATCCATGAAACCATTGAAAAAGAGGTCTGTTCTGAAAAGGATGCCTTTTGTTTTGATTTTGTTAACTTACATTAACAAAACTACTACTCCAAGATGGCGGGGTTCTTTCCATTGTTGAAATTGCTAAATTTGTTCTTTAAAAAAAATAATCAAAAGATATGACTGTTCTTTCTCAGCTGTATCATTTAGTGTCAAACTGTGTGTGTGATTCAGACTTTTAATTCACTGTGGGCACTTGCTTATTCTGATGCATGGGCTTTTACCTGCATCTTGTTCCCCCCACCCCAGTCCCAAAACCTTAATTTTTTGTGTTTTTCATGAGATAGTCCAAATGCCATGCTGCTTATATAGTGCTGTTGCTGTTTCAGGGTGAGATAAGGGGATGTTTTCAGCCCTACTTGAAACATATTTCTTCTCTAACTGTGGAGTATCAGAGTTCAGTCTTTACTGTTCCACTAATTTAAGCTGTTACCCATCTCTATTTGATGCCTGTAAGAACGAAATCTCTTGGATCCTGTTTAAAGGAGGTGATGGTGTGAAAAAAACACTCCAAAGAAATGTATTTCTTTTCTCACAGGTAAATATTATGCAAAGAAATCTTTAGGTGTGTGTTCTTACTAAGACCTCGCTTCTTTTGGAACAATCTGCTGATTTCCACTAGACACACTGCCACCTACTCTAGGCTTCTTTTGAAATTTGCTCTGCACACATGTTCTCCTCTCTTTCTATCTTCACTGGTAACTTGAACAATTTGCTCTCTCTATAATGTGGTTTTGTCCTGCTTGTAGCCAGACATTTCTCATTTAGGAAATTTTTCTTGCTTCCTCTGGGTTTTTTCATAACAACTTTTGTTTGTACCCCTTTTTTATAGCATTTTGTTCTGTTCATTTCCAGCCCACTGTCTCTTTTAATTTAATTACTTGTAGTCAGGAGCAACATTGAGTCAGAACTCAAAGAGAAAGTGTTGTTTAGATCTCCAGAGGAGGTAGCAATATCACCTGTTCCTGGAGATAACATGGCAGAAGCCTGGAGTTACTGATTCATACTTAGTCAAGATACACCTGATAGTTGCTCCTAGCAGAATTGGTCCCAGTGATTTTGTGTACGCGTAGATACAATGGAGCAGAATGCTGGGCATGATGAGGTTTAGGGTTTCACTGTTAGTAGTAAAAATAAGTTAATAATATCACTTACCCAGTACAAGACAGAAGTTGTTTAATAAGCCTTCTATCCAGCACCTGTAAAAACTCCAGGAAAGACAGAGCTACTGCTTTGCTGGAAACAGTTGATTTGCTGTTTCTTCCCTCAGTATAAGGCAACCGCTGCTAAGCGTGTGCCAGCTAGAATTCTGAGTGCAGCTGTTTGCCTAAAACAGAAGTAATACAATCACATTCAGGGATAGTGACTTGTCACTCAAAGCACTGAGGTAAGGTGCACAACATGTTCATTGCAGAGAATAATTTTTTTTTTCATTCTAGTATTTATTCTTTTATTCATTCTAATCTTCTGCACATTTGGCTCAGCATCTGAACATTCTTACAGTGTATCAACCTGTAATAAAAATGCCCCAATTAAAATTTAACACTTCAGAATACATGAAAATGAATGGCTTCTTTCTTACCTCACCCTAGGAGGATTATTATCAATATTTTGCTATACCTGACATTCTTCATCTTATAGACCTTTTCCAAGAATAATTCTGTAGCAGCCCATCTGGTTTATTTTGTTGATTCATAGCTAATATATGCCATGATTGGCTGAAAAGAGAGGAGAGGAAAAAGATTGCTTATTTCTGTTGCATTACCCTTAATGCTTTAATTGGGGTCAGAGAGTCTCTTTATGAAAGAACCACAAAGCACACTTACCTAGAATGTTTCTAGACTTCAGGACTGGGTGAGCAGAGAAAGGGTGGCAATCTTTGCAGAAACCACAGTATAAGTGGATATTGCTAGTGTCTTTGGAAGAACAAATACTGAACAGAGTTCTCAGAAGTGATAAAGACTTTCTTTAAGGACCAGATGAAAACAGTTGCAACCCAGGAATTTGCTTCAGCTTGCTGAGAACATGATTCAAAGAAAATGATATATTGTGTAAAGAGGCAGTGGGAAAGGGAAGTTGCTTATGAATCCTAATTTTGTCTCATCTGGCTGCTGATGCTTACAGTATTTCAAGAGTTACCTTATCCTGGCGTTAGAAAACACCTACTTCAAAAGTCTTTTAATGATGACTGCTCTAACAGGTGCAAACAGACCCCTGTTTAATTCTGAGTCCCATTCCAAGTATCTGTTCCTATTACTCAAAATTTCTGAGTCCTTTGGTGGTTTGATAACTTGAGAATAGTTATTTTAAGCTACAGAAGTAGAATTGAGTTGCCTGCAGCGTGGTCACTATTGTAGGGCCTTAGTACATGTATGCAGTTGGTCTTACAGTCTTTCTGTAGCTGATGACTTTGCTTTGCTCAGAATGTATTTTACTGTTAAGGTTCTCCATAATTTGAGTCTGTGGGTACATGGAATATTTTCTGGGGGAAATCTGCTTTCTAAATAAAGAAAGTTTTCTACATTTACAAAGACATTGATACAGCACCTGTAATGATTTTCAGTGGTGTAATCATGGCAGCATTGCTGTCATCTAACTCCTTATTGCTTTAATAATTCTCTTCAGATTCACACTTCCCTAATTAATGGACGGCCTAGTGCAGATGATCCTTCACGCATATTACTGGAATTCACCTCTGCCCGCTTTATTCGCTTGAGATTTCAGAGGATACGGACACTAAATGCTGATTTAATGATGTTCGCACACAAAGATCCAAATGAAATTGATCCCATTGTTACAAGGAGGGTAAGTTCTAGCAAGACAGTAGAAATGGATGTGTAGAAGTTTTCTTACATTGCAAATACTGTACCTGCCTTTGTTTGCCATAGGAAAATTTGGGAGATGATGAATACCAGTTATCATCTGTTAAAATCCTAATGTTAGAGAATATCCTGTATTTTATTACCTTCTCTATAGCAGAAGTAACAATTTTATCTTTTCTGCTTAATGGTGTTATAAACATGCATGACATGCTTGCTAACATAAGCACGTAGCTCTTTCGGCTGCAAACATTTGGGTGCAGGTAATTGACAAACAGTTGCTGTTAGATAATGTCCTTCTGCCTCTTCTGCTGCTCAGTCCTTTGCTATGTTTTACATTCCTTGAATACTTTGAGCAGAATTTCTACTAGTGGTACTGTAAGTAGTAGCCACTAGTAGTAGTGGTGCTATAAGGGTCTGAATGCAACACTTTTAGCACTAGTATATGATTGATGCTAACAGTAAAAATTTTACATTGTGCCTTAGCTTAAAAGAATGGATGTGGCACTGAAACTCATACCACACCTGAGTCTTCTCCACTGTTCCTGCTATGGGCACAGCTCTATCTCTTCCTTCTGCAGTCTGTACTTTCTTCCTACGCCCTGTTTTCCTGCTGCTCAAATGTTGTGGGTTATTCTGTTTCTCCTTTGATTTTTCTACTAAGCATACTTAAAAGCAGTTTTGGGGGATGTATATTTTCCCACATTTTTTCTTTCTGCTCACTTCCTCTTTCTGTTGGTCATCGTAATTTCTTTTGGAAAGCTTAGGGTACTGCTATGGTAAGTTCTATTATGAAGATGGAGTATTGTTGTTCTTGGCTTTAGTTAATATCAGTTATCAATGGTGGAGAGCTGTAAAGAAAATTTGCTTCTTGTGTTCCCAATTTGTGGTTTCCATTTCTTCATCTAAATGCAAACAGTGTTGGCTATTTATGGAATTTGGAATGTGCCATTCTGTTTTATATTAAAAACCCAGAAACCCTTTCACTTGTGTGCAGTAATTGCAGCCTTACTTGTTATAGAAACTGTTTACATAAGAGTGCACATTTAAGAATCTGATTTTAAGTGAACAGAAGCACGAAATTGGATTCACGCTTTAAACATGACTCTATACTCGATGTCACCTAGTGCAGGACAATCCGCAGATTTCTCAAGCCAACAAAGAGCAATAACTTCAGTATGGCATCTCTCCTTGAGACTGTCCTTAAAGGAACAGGGAGAAACTTGCCACACTTGTCTGGCTGTCTCTATGGAATACAGTAGACAAGCTGCTATTCCACAAAAAAGGTAAAAAAATGGTACATTTCCGTGTTGTAGAAAGTTAACTGTGAGTTATATGAGTTTCCATTTTGTTTAACCTATTTATTAATGATCCGAAAAAGAGATTGAACACAGAAACAGCTAAATATGCAAGTAGCCTATGTTTGTTTTGATTAGCCAATTGTTAGGATGTTTGAAGACCCTCACAAATACAGATGAAATGGACAAGATGGCATGTAAGATTCACTTCTCATAGAAGTCATAATACATGATTATAAATATCTCACCATCCTTCTTTCTGGTTAGGACTATTAATTTCCACCAAAGGAAAAATAGAACTGGTCAAATGGCACAGCAGTATGTCAAAAATAATTTAAATTTCAGTGGTGAAGACTACTCTGTAGTCATTCAAAAGGCCAATAGTGAAAAAGGCTTCTTTCCACAGTTCAATGAATGCCCAAATAAGACTCAGCTAAGGTCAGTAAAGGTGTTTCTTAGTTTTTGTTCTAGTCTTTCTCTTCTCCCCATCATCATGTCTTTTCCTTTTCATGTTTTGTGAAGGTAATAAATTCTGTAGCATTTGACTTTTCATTTTCCAGTGTGAATATAGCTTTTTCCTATTCCTGTGTTTGGTGTATGCTGTGTATAAATTGACATGGCTCTTGTGACTTCAGACAAATGGAACTATGCCAGTTTATACCCTTTCTTTCACTAAGTCTGAATCTGTTCATCAAGATGCAGCTTGGATTTCACTGTCTGCTATATGTGTAATAGATCAAAAAAGAAATAAAAAAGGGCCTGACAGTTTTGTCACCAGAAATGAATTCTGCAGTTTGGCACCTTCATTTTGCAATCCACTTAGCAATTCAATTTCTGTTTTGTCTTACAGTATTACTATTCTATAAAAGATATCTCTGTTGGAGGCATGTGTATATGTTCTGGCCATGCAAAGGCTTGTCCACTGGATCCAGTGACCAATGTATGTATTTTTCTTTTTTCTTTTTTAGTATGCTGTACTCACAGGGTGGAACATGAGAAAAAAATCTCAGTGTTCCTCAGAGTTCTCTGAATTTGTGTCTGTTCTTCACCTAGAATGGTCAGAAGCAGTGCTAGACTGAAATAGTGCTGGCAACCGGAATAATAAACATTCATACAATGTCAGTGAAGGGTTTCTCTGAAGTGAAAGAATGAGTTAGAGTTATTCAGTCTGTATTGAAAGCTTCCTAGGAACAACAGAAATTTGGGTTGTGTTATGCATCTGTAGAAATGAGCGTAGTCACTCAGTCTTTTCTTTACTGATATTAATCAAGATGTTTCCTAAATGACTGTCAAGTACTTAATCAATGCTCGCAAACAAATGATGGCTTTAGAATGGCACATTTACTATTCAGGAAGTATTAATTGAGTGATCAGTCAAGCTATCTAGAAAATCATGAGCTGTTTATAATGTCTTCCAACTTGTAGCTTTCTTTTTGCATAGTTAATGAACATGTAACCTATGTAATTGTAATTTAGAAATATGATTAGTTACTTATGATCCAAATCTATGCACAGATTATCACTAGTACAGAATTTTCAGCCTACTAGTATTACTAATAGACCACATTGTGGGATTCCTTCATTTATTATTCACTTAAGTAGGAGCTTTGTAGGATTTAACTGCAAATCTTGTTTGTATGTGACATTAAGCCATTGTGTAGGAACTGATTAATAAAATCTTGGAAGAAAGCTTACAGAGTATGCATTTACAATTTTATGCAGTTTACATGGATCCTTGTAAAAAAATTACAAACTCCTTGGGTTGAACCTTCTAAGTTTTTACTGGTATGTGTATAGCAAGTGTTGAATTATTGTTTCAGATTACCTCAGTTATCAACCGGCAGCATTGTCTCAGTGCCGTCTCTTAGAATTGGGCCTGCCTCAGAAAATAAGCGCAGTTATTGCAATTAATACGTACTTCAGTTCAAATAGTTTGGCCACTTGATAGAATAAAAACATTTTTACAAGTGTGATGTCTTGTTTTGCAGGATAACAAATATATATTGTTGTCTGACCAGTAAAAAAATAGTGTAAATGAAAAAATTCAAGCCATAGAAGATTTAGAATACTTGGTTTAGTTCTCCAAGGATACTCTTTAGACTGAGTCATATCAAAATAGGCTTTGGCTTGTAAACGTCATGACTGTAGTTGTTAGCACAATGTCATGGATCTGATGGCAGGTCACCATCTGGCAATTAAACACCACCCAGCTCTTCGCTCACTCTCTCCTCACCCTCTCCCTGGAATGAGGGAGAGGATCAGAAGAGCAAAAGTGAGAAAACCCTTGGGTTGAGATAAAGACAGTTCAATAGGTAAAGCGAAAGCTTCTCCTACAAGCAAAGCAAAACATGGAATTAATTCACTACTTCCCATCAGCAGGTGTTCAGCCATCTTTGGGAAAGCAGGGCTCCATCACGTGAGATGGTTACTTAGGAAGACAAAACATCATCACTCTAAAAGTTCTCTTCCTTCTTCTTCCCCTACACTTTAGCTGGTGAGCATGACATGTGGTGTGGACTGTGCCTTTTTCAGTTGGGGTATTGTATCCCAGCAGCATCCCATTCCAGGTTCTTCTGTATCCCTACCCTATTCACTCGTAGGGTGGTGTGATAAACAGAAAAGACCTTGACTCTGTCTTAGCGCTGCTCAGCAATAACAAAAAACATCCCTGTATCAGTGGTTTCCGGCACAAGCCCAAACATAGCCCTGTACTAGCTCCTATGAAGAAAATAAACTCTACTACAGCCAAAAGCAGCACACACAATGAATCTTCCCCCTTGCATAACAGTGAATAAACTTGCTTGAGTTTACTGTCTTGCTTTTATGAAGCATTCCTTAACTTAACCTTGTTTTCCAAGATTTATACTTGTCCTGTGAGCCATAGAATTTCTTCCAGTTAGCTTGCTGCTTTGACCTTGAGTCACTTCACAAGGACCACAGACAATACCCTCCTCTGAAAAGCTATTGGGAAGGCAAATTTCACTACTCATTTCTCCAACCTACAGCTCCTTTTTTCTTTTCCAAGCTGCTTCTGTGGCTCAGAGAGTTTGGGTGTTCCCTATAGCAATATTTTCATGCTGAGGATAGTGTGGGATGAAGGTGGTCTGCAGAGGAACTGAAGTGACTGAAAGGCTGGTCCTGCTCTCATCTCTTATTCATTTAAAAATTCTGCTATTCCTGACATAGAATTAGTTATGCAGTTACAAGGTTACACAATGAGTTTACTTATCCAGTAAAAAAAATTATATAAATGTTAAAAGAAAAGCCAAGTTTTATTGGATCAGCCAACAGAACTGATTTCACTCTGCAGCTGCAGGATTGCTACATCTAAGGGAAGGGTGGAGAGTGGCTTACTTGTTTTAGTGTAAGCTAGCTATCAGATCAGTTTTCTTGTAATGTGAAGCTGTACCTGTGGCGTCCCAGCACTTTAGATTATTTGCTCTATTGGGGAACTTTCATTCTGCACCTTCCTTTCTTCAGTTAGTTGGAATTAGATTCTCCTAAGCTCTTCTGGCCAGCTATTTCCCTTTGCATCCTGTCTGTTTTCTTAAAATAGAGCTATAAAAGTTAAACATGGTCTTTTGTCTCTCAGTTGGTGAATGCAGGATACATAATGAATAAAAACGAATAAACAAAGGAATCGTAGAGTATAGCCATTCTTAATGTTAACATTTTCATAATTTGAACTGGAATGCAGATTATGTACATGGAAACATTCTTCAAAACATCACATTGTGTAAATATTTGTTTTTCTTTTAAATTAGAAATCCGTCTGTCAGTGTGAACACAACACATGCGGAGAGACATGTGATCGGTGCTGTCCTGGTTTCAATCAACAGCCTTGGCATGCTGGCACTTTCCTGGTTAAGCACGAATGTGAACGTAAGTTGAAAGTGGTACAGAAGGGAAGGTTTATGGCAACTGCTAGTGAAAATCGAAATCAAGTCTTGCATGATGCTGCACTTAGTTTTATTTTTAGCCACATTTGTTTATGAATCAGTTATTGTTTACTTATTTAGACCAGCTCAAAAGAGTTAACGGAAAAACTACACATAGAATTATGGTTTTATTGAACTCAGAATATTTTATTGTACCATGCTGATATTGATGAAATACTGTAAAAAAAAAATCGACTTGTTTAATTTTTATAATTATGATTGTTTAATTTTGAACAAGATAAAAGGACTGCGTCCTGATAAATAAACAATCTTTTTTACATTTTTTATTATATTAATCTTTAATGACATGGTTTTTGTAGAAGTGACACTTTTATATATTGTAATGTTCAACTGCTCTGAAACAAAATATTTTTATATGATCAAAAGACAACTTGAGTTTCTGATTTTTTAAATGGAAAAAACAATGCATATAGATTTTCAGCATGGAGTGAAAACATACCTTGAAATATCAGTTTCCCACAGGGTGGGATTTTCATTTTCAGATTTACTGAAGTAAGGTTAGTTATAATTGAAAGGTAACACCTTACTTTCAAAAGTCACATACGGCTTAGATTTCTGAACTTAATAAAACCTAGTGCTCCATTACATGTAAGTGTTTATTCAATTGTAGGATTGCAGCTATAGTTTTACTGAGTGGTTAAAAATAAATAAATAGAAAGAGATATCACCATATATAAAGTATAGTAATTGCTTAGTTGTGTCCTATGAATTTTGGTTACAGAGGTGACAAGGACAAGAGGGAATGGCCTCAAGCTCCACCAGTGGAGGTTCAGGCTTGACATCAGGAAAAAAAATTTCTGGGAAAGGGTCATTGGGCACTGGAACAGGCTGCCCAGGGAAGTGGTTGAGTCATGTTCCCTGGAAGTGTTTAAGGGACGGGTGGACGAGGCGCTGAGGGACATGGTTTAGTGATTGATAGGAATGGTTGGACTCGATGATCCGGTGGATCTTTTCCAACCTAGCAATTCTGTGATTCTGTGTCTTTATTTTAGCTCGGACTGTGTCTGCACTGGGAATGGATTCTGAAATGAAATTAGGGTTCATTTATTTTCATGTTTAATTTTTGAGAGACACTCATTATGTCCTTTTCAATCCATAGTGAATTATTGTACTTTCATGGTGGAAATTGTTCCCTGGATCTGTTTCAGCTAAGATGAAAATGACTCCCTACAATGTTGACAAGCTTTGAATTTCGATTTATGTTGAATTGAATGTTTTAATATCATATGGGAAGGAAGAGGGAGCTACCTAATTTTCACAGCAACATATTATTAGATTAGCCCTCCTGCATGAGGACTTGATGTAGGCTTCAAATCTGAACTTCTAAAGAAGTTTTCAGATAGGGAATGCCTTTGTTCTGACTAAATTCTTATATGCCTATGTGCAAATCAAGTGGTTTTAGGTTGTCTTTTAGCTGTCATGGAAATTATTTTACCATACTTATACTAATCTACTGCTTCCCTTATAAATCCTCTTGTGTTTCAAATTAGCTGACTGCATAACCACGAAACGGTTTCTGGAATATCAATTTAAACAGAGAAAACCCTAAAACAAAACAGAAAGAACATAATTAGGCTCTATCTGTTGACTTCCATATTCCTCCAGACAAAACATTAAGGGGCAGATATAATATATAGAATTCCAGGCTGTATTTGTGGTGGAACCACCTTACTTTTCACAGCTGTAGTAGTAAGTTAATGTTTGGTTGTGCTGTTGGTTGCAGTGTATGCAGCATCAATGATAAAACCCCTTATTAAGAGCATGTCATCTCCAGTCAGAAAGTATTTGCTAACACAGTTCTTTCTCCCCTAGCATGCAACTGTCATGGGAAGACTGAAGAATGCTACTATGATCAAGGTGTTGCAGATAGAAATCAGAGTTTGAATGTCCATGGAGAATACATTGGGGGTGGAGTGTGTGTGAATTGTACAAGCCACACAGATGGCATAAACTGTGAGACCTGCATCGACGGTTACTTCAGACCTAAAGGGGTAAACGCATGTTCTTTTGTCACTTCATTGTAAAGCTCAGTGTTCTAACCATCACTTCAGCATGGAGAGTTAAGTTATTAAAAGGAGATTACACAATTTAGACTGCCATTTTGTGAAGGTTAACTTCCAATTCTGACAGTGTAGCAGTTGCTTTTCACAGCTGGAAATCTGTAAAGTTAACACTCATAGAAATATGAAAGTGAATTGTGTTGATATGAAGGAATGCACTTGATGTCAGGGCCTCCAGCTAGTATTTCAATTTAATTTAAAGGAGGATGTGGGCCTCTAAACAGAACTTTTGCCTCAGTAATGAATCTCAAGATTTGTTATCAAAGATCAAAGAAATATTGCTGCATGTGGTGCTAGAGAAATAGAGTCTATAATTTTAATTTTTTAAACACAATGTAGAATTAATAACCACTGAAATTCTATACTGTCCCATGAATGCCTTTTAGTTTCAATGCAGCAGGAATAATTTTTTTATAGTTTATCATATAAGGCTGTATTTTTGTCCAAGCTGAAGCTGTCAGAAGATGAATCTTACATTAGGTTGTATTGTCAGTATGGGCTGTACCTGTGCTTGAAACAGCTACCGTATTAGTAGCTATTAGTAGCTACCCTGATATTTTATCTGTATAGTTTTGGTTAGGTAAATCATGGTGCTTAGTCTGATTAGTTTTCAGCCCTTAAACACAGAAGACATCAGCAAATAACAATAATTGCATTCTCCCTGATATAATAGTTTCAGCCTTAGAGCTTGAGGAAAGAGGTACTGATCTCTTCAGCTGCAGGGCACTTGATTTTTTAACTCTGGATCTGGTTGTCATCCAACTAACAGGGAATTTATATATGTGTGTGTGTAGCGTATCTGTAGTATGTCTCATTCACGCAGAACTTCTAGTTTATATTCCTAGTGTAATATTAGACCAGGGTTTAAATTTGGTTGATGTAAATTTTTCAAGAACAAAATGAAATTGTTCCACTATTCAGTGCTCACTTTTCTTTACTTACCTGTTCTGTTCATTTACTAACTAACCTTAGTTAGGTTTTTGATTCATGTTTGCCATAACAACTGAAATCTTTGTCAATATTACTTTAGGTAGTGAATGCTTAAAAACTACTTCATTACATTTGTTGATTTTAATTATACAAGGGACTGTTAACTCCACACCTGTTTTTTATCAGTTGAAAGCATTGGTATCTGTGTTACTTAGATGTTTCTAAATAAAAATCCAAAATGTAACTTTCATGCCTAGACTGCTAAGTTTGGTAACCACTTTGTTTTTATTAATGTGCAAGCTACCTATATAGAAGTTGTTCTCTCCTACTTTTTGTTTAAGAAGTAAATGGAAGTTCTCGGTTATTGAAGGTAGGATTTTTGTTTTGTAATCTCTGTTTTTATAGGTATTGCCAGATAGCCCAGATCCATGCCAACCATGTTCCTGTGATCCAAATGGGTCTTTAAATGATACCTGTGTCAAAGATGAGAAACATGCAGAAGAAGGTAAGATTCCTAAAAGACAATGATAAAGCTTGAGTTAAAGCTTAAGTTCAGCAGTGGTCAAAGAAAAGCTAAACCACATTTGTGATATATCTTTAAAAAAATAGCATTTTTTTTTAGGTTTACTCAAGTGAACAAGAATCCACCTGCATATTTATGATACTTTTCTTCAAAGAGTAAGATTTTATAGTCTCAAATTTGATGACACTTCTTTCAGATTCATGACCTGCCGACTTGGGTACATTTGGAAGTGTATTCCCTATGAAAAATATTGGAAGATTTTGGTTTTTAAGAGCTTTCTTCTGTTACAGCAGATATTAAAACCAGTACAAGCACAATGTATTAATATCTTTTGCTCTCTAAGCATATTTCCATTTTAAACCTAGAAAAGAATCTCTTTGAAAGGTCTTATATTTATGTGCCAGCTATGTTATTATTGCAGGTTTGCAAGCAGTTTATCATAGCCCTGTAAAAACTCACTTCGGATTGAGAATAAACTGATTTCGTGTGCTTTAGAAAAAAGGGATTGACATTGGTTTTGGGTCCTTTTGTTGATTAACATCTGAAAATACTGTAGGAAGATAACAACTAAACTCAAGATCTGTTCTTAGGAAATGTTTTAATTGGGCTAATTACAATCCATTGACAAGAGATGTAGCAATCTTTTTTGAAGTAGAGACCGATGGAATATAAAAGCAGCATAGCAGAGGTGCAAATACAGGGCCCAGAGGTGTAAAATCCACTGTAACAACTATGTACTGATAAGATCAGTTCAATAAAATTATACTGATCGCTGTAACAGTGGTATATATAGTGGACTGACTTTGGCCAGCAGCAGCTGCACACAAAGCCGCTCTCTCACTGCCATTCTCAGCAGGACAGGGGGAGAAAATAAGGTAAAGCAGCTCATGGGTCAAGGTAAAGACCAGGAAGTTACTCACCACTTACTCTCATAGGCAAAACAAACTTGGCTTGGGGAAAATGAATTGAACTTCTTGCCAATTTAAATAATACATTCAGATAGTGATAAACAAAGGCAAAAATTAAACCCCATCTTTCTCTCCCCAACTGCCTTTTCTTTTTTCAAACTCAACTTCACTTCTTTTGGAACTCCTCTGCCTCTCTGCCTCCTCCCTCTCACAAATGGTGCAGGGGGATGGGGAATGGAGGTTGGAAGTTGTGGTCATAACGCTTTCTCTCTGATGCTCCTTTTTCCTCACACTTTTCCCTGTCTTCAGTGTGAGTCCTTCCCATGGTCAGCCATACTTTAGGAAAAAGAAATCTGCTCTACCATGGGTGTCCTTTCAAGAAATATCCACCTGTTCCTTCAGACAGTCCTCCATGATGTGCAGTGTGGATATCAGCTCCACCATGGTCTCCTCCAGGGGCTGCAGGGGAATCTTTGCTCTATCTCCTCTCCCTCCTTCTCCTCTGACCCATCAGGCTCAACTGTGCCCTGCTGTGGGTCTGTTGGAGCTGGTTGTGTCTTCTCCTCACAGTGGCTGCCCTGCAGAGTGCCCCTGCTTCCAGTGCTTGTGAACGGGCACCTGGTACCTTATGTCACATGGATTGATAGGAGAGACAGTAAAAGCAGAGGAAAGGATGAATGCCAAATCTGGAAAAAACGTAGCAAGTCTGTGCGACGCCTCTACCAAACCTGAATGTAAAGGATACAGACAACAGACTTAATACAACAAAGGAACCTCTCATGCTATTAAACAGGCTAAATTTTAGTCAAATGTTTGTCTCTACTGACATACAGCGCTTTTATGAAATAGTGAGGCTATGATTTTGAGATGGGAGAATGATTAATTCAAAGAAATGCAATGTCCCACTTGTGTGGCAAGCAGCTGCTCAGTCTCTTGGTTCCTGTCTGTTACTACTCTTTCTGTTCACACATTCCATGCTAGCCAGTGGTGTGGGTCATTCTCCAGGGCCCTGGCAGCTGAAAGGCAGTTAATAAGCTGTCAACTCATCTCTCATGGGAAGAGGGAAGCAAAGCTATAAAGACATCTTTCCATTTTGTTTGGTTGTCAGTAATAGTGTCATCAGGAGCTCTCATAATCTTATTTTTGTCTCTGGATATTCAACAAACCTAGATCATCTCATGGTTGCTTTCTAAATCTTACACTTTCTGAATCTGACTGGATGGTGCTGTGCTTTAACGCCTTGCTTCCTGTATCTCTTTCTTTTTAATCCTCTTATCTTCTTTCTGGTAATTTTTTCTTTAGCCTCTTTTCTGGACCTCTCTAGGAAGGGAATAATGACCCTGTTTGCATCCTTCCTTTCCCTTTCCCTTTCCCTTTCCCTTTCCCCTAGTGTATCCATCCATCTACTATAATGATTGCTAACTGTCTTTCCAATAAATCAAGAACTGTGTCATGTTGCCACCTTGAAGACAGCATATCCAAGATTGGATTATCTCTTTTTACCTCCTTTTACTTTTATTGGCAAGCAGCCAGTACTGCTTATCTAGCCCCAGGCATTCAAGCAAGTTTCACATCTCAGCAGTTCCTCCAGTCCCAAGAACTAGAGAGTTCTTTTCTTCACACAATTAAAACTCATCGTTTTCAACCTTCAACTGGTTTGGCTGCAACTGGTTACAGGCTTGTTGCTTTTGCACACACTAGAGTATTCTTGATCTCTGTTAACTTTGTTAACTCGGTTAACATGGAGCGATTTTTTTAAAACACATTGATATCTCCTCATTCCAACTTATTTACTGTGGAGGTTATTCTATGTGTTTAAAATACTTCCCATATATTAATGACAAAAGCCATGACAGATTTTTAGGTAGCAGCTATCATATATGGAATTGCCTCCCCAGAGTAGTCCATGCATTTGTTCCTGAAACCAGTTGTCTGTGTCCTGCCCCGCTCAGGATTCCAGCAAGAACTGGACAGTTTGCACTGTCTAGGCAGTGGCCAGAGAAAAATTCTGATATTTATCATATTTTATTTAAATATCGTAAGACCACAAGAATAAAACTAAGTCAGGCCTACACATAACTAGGATTTGTAGCCATTCTGTCTATCATGGTCCTGTTCTTTGCTCCTGGTTCTTTCTGTCTATTTGTTTTTCTTTACTTCTTATAGTACAAAATAAGATTCCAACACACTAAGAAAACTGTTTACTTCTTGGGCATTATGTTTGATTATAGTGTTTGGACCAGCAGGACAGATTTTTAACTGTAATATCTTATTCAATAAACAATAATACTAGTTGAAAGAAAAAGCCTTTCTAATACTTTTTTAAGGAAAAATTTTGGTAGTAATGAAAGAGGTTGTGTTAGAATAAAGAGCAGATCTGGATATAATTTTTGGTATAAAACATCATGAAAGGAGATAACTTTTTACCATTTTCCCCCCTCAAATTCATGTTCAATATCCTGATAAAATTCTTTTTGCTCTATACTGCTCACCCTGAACAGCAATTGGGTTTGAAGCCCTGGGGAACCTTCATAAGGAAAAGGCTGA
The DNA here is from genome assembly GCA_013389865.1 of Piaya cayana. Taxonomy (NCBI): domain Eukaryota; kingdom Metazoa; phylum Chordata; class Aves; order Cuculiformes; family Coccyzidae; genus Piaya; species Piaya cayana. The sequence continues at coordinate 215,973 of WAAB01016683.1, read as the reverse complement.
AAAGCATAATGTGTCTGAAGGAATCTATTCACCTGTGAACCAGAATGAATACATACTGCGTAGGCTGAAATATATCTCAGAGTTTTCTGTCTGGTTGTTTAAGGATAAATTGTTTGCCTGATGTAAGATGGGAATATGTTTCTTAAACATGTGGTAAGCAAGTGAGTCAGGAAGATTAGAAACATTAAATTAAAATGGAAACATGATAATAAGGAAAACCACTGGGGGTGTAAAGTCACCATGAACAGTTCTCAAGGAGAATAAAGGTGAAGGCTGTACATTTTCTGTGTGCTTGAATACTGTTGGTACAATTAAATAGAAAAATGTAGTAAGTGCTGTAACAACTGGCACACTGATGAAGTGCAGCAAGAGGATTTAAATGACTACATCATGTAGTTGTCATCAGGTTTCAGTACATAAGAGAAAGACATAAAGGACTCGCTTTATATGTGATCAGGTGTTGTTTCGGGGGACAGAGACATGTTTTTGTGTGTTACATATATTTGTATATTATTTTTATATATATCTATATATATATAGGTGAGGAAGGAGAGGCAGTGGGGTAACCCTCTATGTTAGTGGGTGTTTTGCTGTGCTAGAGCTTAATAATGGTAATGATAGGGTTGAGTGCTTATGGGTAAAAGTCAGCGGAGCACCTAACAAGGCAGATATCATGGTGGGAGTCTGCTATAGACCCCCAGCCAGGAAGAAGAGGCTGATGAGTTCTTCTACAAGCAACATGGAGAAGTCTTGTAATCACTAGCCCTTGTTCTTATGGGAGACTTGAACTTACCAGTTGTCTGCTGGAAGTATTATACAGCAGATAGGGAGAAGTCTAGGAGGTTCCTGGAGCATGTGGAAGACAGCTTCCTGACACAACTGGTGAGTGAGCTGACTAGGAAAGGTGCCCCCCTGGACCTGTTGTTTGTGAACAGACAAGGCTTTGTGGGAGATGTGACGGTTGGAGGACACCTGGGACACAGCAATCATGAGATGATAGAATTCTCAGTTCTAGGAGAAGTAAGGAGGGAGTGTCAGCAGAACTGCTGCCTTGGACTTCAAGATGGCAGACTTGAAGTTTCGTGGGAGCATCTTTAGTGCTCCCACAGCACAGCACACACAAGACATCCAGATGATAAGGCCCAGTCAGCATGGGTTTATGAAGGGCAGGTCCTACCAAGCTAACCTGAGCACCTTCTATGACAAGGTGATCCTCTTAATGGATGAGGGAAAGGCTGTGCTGTATAGTGTACTCAGACTTCAGGAAAAGTTTTTACACCATTCCTCACAGTATTCTACTTGAGAAACCTGCTTCCACTGTCCTGGACAAGTGCACTGTCTGCTGGGTAGAAACTAGTTGGATGGCAGAACCCAAAGAGTCATGTTAAATGGAGTTAAATCCAGCTGGAGGTCGATCACAAGTGGTGTCCCCAAGGCTTAGTGCTGGGTCCAGTTCTGTTCAATATCTTTATCAGTGACCTGGATGAAAGCATTGAGTGCACCCTTAGCAAGTCTGCAGATGACACTAAACCGTGAGGAAGTATGGATCTGCTGGAGTATAGGGAGGCTCTGCAAAGGGATCTGAACAGTCTGGACTGATGGGCTGAGGCCAACAGGATGAGGTTTAACAAGGCTAAGTGCAGAGTCCTGCTGCTGGGACGCAACAACCCTGTGCAGTGCTACAGACTAGGGGAAGAGTGGCTGGAAAGCTGCCTGGAGGAGAAGGACCTGGGGGTGTTTGCTGACAGTGACTGAACATGAACCAGCAGTGTGCCCAGGTGGCCAAGAAGGCCAGTGACATCTTGGCTTGAATCAGAAACAGTGTGGCCAGTGGGACCAAGGAAGTGATCGTACCTTTGTACTCAGCATTGGTGAGGCTGCACCTCAAATCCTGTGTTCAGTTTTGGGCCCCTCACTATAAGGAGGACATTAAGGTGCTGGAGTGTCTAGAGAAGAGCAACAAAGCTGATGAAGTGGCTAGAGAATAAGTCTTAGGAGGAGCAGCTGAGGGAACTGGGATTGTTTAGCCTAGTGGAGAGAAGTCTGAGGGAAACCTTATCACTGTCCATGACTATCTGAAAGGAGGTTGTAGCAAGGTGGGTGTTGGTCCCTTCGCCTAAGAGATAGGTAATAGGATAAGAGGGAATGGACTCAGATTGCGCCAGGGGAGGTTCAGGTTGGACATTAGGAAAAGTTTCTTCACTGAAAGGGTTACGGGGCACTGGAACAAGCTGCCCAGGGAGGTGATTGAGTCACCATCCCTGAAGGTATATGAAACAGGTAGATGAAGTGCTTAGAGATATGATTTAGTAGTGGACAGGTATGGTTGGTCTAGATCTCAAAGGTCCTTTCCAACCTAGGGATTATATGATTCTAAGATGCTGAGCATATATAATTTCCATTTTTATCATTGTGGTATAACTTTGTCCTCACAGCTTACACTTGGCATTCTGAAATGAAATATTATTCTTCTTGCTTGTATAGAATATTTTTTGTTTTGAATATTCAAGAATGCTTTTCATATATTCTTTCATAACTACATTATATAATAAGTTCATGAGCAATATAGAAAAGGTAGAGCAAAAACTTATAAGAAATGTTTGCAAACTGTGATATTGGTAAAATAAGCTGATGAAAATGCCTCTATGTTTTGTAACTGAAAGGTAACGATTTTAAAACTGAAATTGTCCACCTATGTCTAGTCCACCCAAATAACTTGTAAACTTGACCATCACTGATCCTGTGATCACTTGAAATTGTCCATACAGTAGCGAAGGTGGAACCTGTATGATCAGAATTATTCTGTACTCTAGTAATTAGGCTTTCTTAGTGAATCAGGACTCTTGATTCAACCCTCAGTGGCTAGATTTTTACAAATAGCCATTTTACTTGGCTTTTCAGCACCTGCAAGAGCTGTAAGTTTTGGAAACTGGCAGAGTTTTATGACTCAGTCTTCACTGCGTGCTATCATGCAGTGAAGTTTCTTCCCTTTTACCTCTTAAAGTACAATATAATCCCAATGGCAGGTGCTTGTTTTTGCTGAAAAAAAATCTTGGACACTTTAGGATAAATAAGGTCTAGACATCTCGATCTTTATTTAGTCTTCATAGCACTTTGCTCAGCAGGCAGTCCCACTGACTTCCATGAGATCAGTTTTGGTGTTTACACGCAGTCAAACAAGAGTAAAAATGGCAGAGGGTAGTCCTGAGATTGCAGGGTTTTTTTCAAGAGTTGATTGCGTGCTTTTGCCTGTATTTATTTTTGTGCAGTTTTGAAAAACTGGTAGGCTGGAAAAAAACTAACTGCTAAATCTCACATTTCAATATGACTTATCTTCTAGGATGATCTTTCAAAGGCTGTGAACACTCAAAGATAGGACAGAAACTGATAATATTCAAGTGGAAAACAGGGAATAAGAGCTTTGACAAATAAAGTCTCATTCAAGCAAAACCTATGAAGTAATAGACTGAAAGCAAAATAAGATATGCTTCTGCTGACATGTTAGTTTATTTCAACAACAAAAGACAGACCTGAAACATCTGCCTGGAATCAAAATGTAATTATGCTATTGATATTATATGCACTACTTATGCACTACGGAAGCCTGGTCAGAGATAACCAGTGGGACACTGACAGGAATTTATATACTGTGTAATGCAGTGAGAGCCCAGATCTTGCAAGTGCTGGAATGCAAGAAGACTTTTAGCCAAATAAAACATACAGACTGACCATATCAACAAGCATCAGAGCATGAAGAATATATAAGAGTCAGTAGTCTCTACATCTTCGTCTCTGTTGTGGACTGTGAGGTCTCTTGCTCAGTGAAGGTTATCCCCTACTGTGTATATTGGATGAGGAGGACTGCTCAGCTGGTACCAGTGGAGTTTCCAGTTCTGGTCTCTCTTCCTTAACTGCAGATAAAGGAAGGAGCAGAAGAATGGAAGGTTCTTGATTGGAAACTGAAAAGATAGACTCACTGGGCAGTGGAGGAGAGACTGTACACGTAAATAAGTATCTGAGAGTTGTTCCATGGTGAGACTTAGCTTGTGAACCTAAGAATGAATTCTTCAGATTTTCAGATAAGACAGGCTCACTTATGAAGAGTTTGACTTGCCTGTGTCTTTTACTGCTGAATCGTGCTGTACAGTAGGGTATTTTCATCTGTAAAAAACAGAAGTTCCTCTTAGAAGACAAGATTGTCTAGCTTGTGTGCAAAAATTACAAAAGAGCCAGAGGCCTGCTGTGCTGTGGGACCTCGCCAGTGGCTAGCTGAGAGGAAGGTTAATCAGTAACCTGAGAATCAGTTGGGCCACAGGCATCAAAACCCACAGAGCACATGGTTTCATGGTAGTGAGTAACACAGAAATTTCCTGCACTGAAATTCTGTATATAATTAGGACAGATCAAGATGATGACAGTCAATATGATGCGCTACAGGAGATCAAATTGTTTGCAAGGTTAGGGAAGACAGATTGAATTTCATCTCTGTGTAGAATAACAGATAATATAATTTAACACTCCTGTAGGTGACTGCTTCTTCAAACAGCTAGTTAGAGGAACCATAAAAAGAGAAGTACCTCTGGATTTATGCATGAGGAACTGTTCTAAACCCCTCCTCTTGAAGGGTGGTGAAATTCAACATTCTTGCAAGAATAAAAAAAGCCTCCCCCCAAAAAACTCCAACTTAGTCAAAACAAGGAAACCCTTAAAAAGAGAATTGAAATGAACAATCCAAGATTGCTAATGGCAAGCATAGGGTGCATAGACTGCACATTAGACATTCTGAGAAGATGCATTCCTCTAGTTCAAAATGATTCAAGCAACATTATTAAGGTAGGAAAAAGCATCTATTTAAACAATAAAAAGGAAGCTCCCTGAAAGAGCAAAAGTTATATCCAATTCAAATAACAGAAAAAGACATAAATTGCGACAGATTCTGGAAAGTCATACTCTTAATAACATGTATACATGTTTTAAGGAATAATTTGTGAAATGTTTAAGTGTTGCTAAGAGGTACTTTTTTGGATAAATCAATCAAAAAGACTGCTAGAGATTCAAATTCAGTAGGAGTTAAATATGATTAAGGTGTAATCAAGTTATAACTGGAGATCTCAGGAAGGAAAAGGACACAGCAGAAAAGCTAGATAAATTCTTTGTATCAGTGAATAGAAGAGCTCAGGGAATTTCCCACTTGGGAGTCTTTGTTTAGAAGTATCAAATTTAGAGCAGATGATAAATGAAGAATGAAAATTCATCAGGCATATATCTTATTTATCCATGGCTTCTGGAGGTAGTTAAAATGGAGTTGCTTGAAACATTAAATATAGTTTACAATAGTTTTAAAACTTACATTAATACTAAATTAATAGAAACTGTTTATCCAATTGGAAAAGAAAGGCAGAGGGTTCCAGGAAACTAAAATTAGAGGGTTTGGTACCAAGCAACTTGGTAAAACTACAATAAATTATTTATACATTTCTGAACAAAATTGGGCAAAACTCAAGACCAGGTGTTTATGGGTTTTTTTGAGGACAATGTGCCTTATGAATCTGTTTGAAGGATTCAATGAACATGTGAACAAAGGCTCATTATAATTTGATTTTCAAAAAGTTTTGACAAGATCCTTCACCAAAGACTGTGAAAGAAAGTATAATAGAATAAGGAGAAAGGTTATTTCATGGGTTAGTACTTGGTTAAAAGAATAAACTGACGATTTTCACAGTGATGACCAGTTTGAACTGTTGAAAATATTCATATTTAACACGGACAAGGGATGAGTAGAAGATGACAAAGTTAGCAAGTACAGAATCTTTAAGCATAGGAAAATGAAAAAACTGCAAAACGTTCAGAAAGATCTCAAGATAGTCAGTGGCTGGGTAGTAAAATAACTGATGAATTTCTGTAGCAATTTTTCCTTAAAAGTAGAACACAAAGAGAAGTAGTTCTATTTGCCTATTGATTATAGCACTTTCGAATTAAGTTGTGAAACAGCGCTAAAAATTACCTTGGACTGTGACTTAGATATATCAGCTCAATGCTGGCTCAGCAGTAGTCAAAAAGGTCAAAAGACCCTTAGAAACTACTACTGATGTTTAAAAAAACAAAGCTGAAAAAAATCATCAGACCACTTATAGGTCCAGATTGTGAACTCCCTTCTCATTTAATAGTTTATTACAACTGAACATAGTGCAGGCAAGGACAACAGAGATTTTCAGCCATACAAAGCATATTTTTAGGAGATTTTGATATATGAAATAAAAATGAAATCACAGATAATGTGGTGAAAATGAGTAGAGAATGGCTACCTGCTGTTTTCTATTATATGAAAACTAGAGGACAATAAATATAGGTTTAACACACATCAGTGTTTTCTTTCACACTACACATATCTAAATGTGGAACTTGCCACCAGGGAGCTTTATGGATTCCAAAAGTAAAAGCATGTTCAATGGCAAATAGGTGAATTAATGGAAGAGGAGTTTTTCAGACATTGTTAGATGCAAGGAGGTGAGGATGAGTTTCAGTTGATATCTCTAATGTGTGGATTTCTGGAAGCTCAGAATTCAAATCACTATATATGTGCTCTATTCTTACATGGTTTAATTCTAGCCTCTCTCAGACAGGATACCGAGTTAAATAGATGCCTGTTCTGGTCAACAGTAAATGCCTTCACGTTACATCTACCAAAGGTGTTGCTGGAAGCACTCTAATGCACATATCTGATAACAAGGATAATGATAAAGCAAGAATGTCTCGTGTTTTCTCCCTCTTCCCAAAGGTATGCTGCCTGGTTTCTGTCACTGCAAGACTGGCTATACAGGACAAAGCTGCAATAGATGTGCGTTGGGTTACACAGGATATCCTGAGTGCCTGCCCTGCGAGTGCTTACTGAAAGGCAGTGTGAACACTGACCCTTGCATAGGTCCCTGCATCTGCAAGGTATGGATGTTAAATTCTTCTGAGCCATCTGAGGGTGCTAATATTGAAACTTTGCAATTCATGGTCTTCTGTCATACAATAGCGTTCCACTATTTTACCTAACTGGTTTAGTATCTATGTTATTCACTTCTCATAGAACACTTGCTCTTGTTCTTGTAAAGTCTTAAATTGCCTTGCATTGTCTTTGTATTCACTGTAATTAGCATAGATACATAGAAGCCTGCTGCCAGTCATACAGGATCTTAAAAATTTGTAATTAAAGATTATTAAGAAGCCCATGAATTGTTTGTTTCTATTTGCTTCAAGTATTGTGGGCTCTAAAGCTGACCTGTAATATGACGCCAAAAGAGTGAGTGAAATGATGATGAATTAAAACAAATACAAAAGTTGCCTTTTAGGAGTTTTCATTAGGGATACAATGCTTTGCTGAATTCTAAAATGACCATTCTCTCCTGCCTTTGGATGGTTGTTTAGAAATCTCTAATTTATTTTAATAAAAAGAAAAATTTCCATCCTTTCTGTAGGGTGAATTTCTTCATTTCTGGGCAGGAGATTAAGAATTATTTTCTCTGTGTGTCCTCATGTACCTCCAGCAAATTATATATCAGTATACTGAAATTAAAAAATCTTCTAAAAACACATGCATCCACTTCTTATAAAGTACTTAGTTACTAGTAGCAGTGCGCATGCTCTGTAAGTCATGGATTAGTAAGTGACCATGAGTAGGCCCAAAGGACAATTTACTGCACCGTGGGTCAAGTTTTCTGTGTCGTACTTGTGAGGGTTCACTTCAAGGATTTAATTAACAGAATTAGTCACAAGTTTGAATCTTAAAATACATTGCATCCTTAATTATCAGAATGTACAAAAAAATATTCTGTTTATCAGCTCATGCTGCATACACACGTAATGCTCTGGTGTGACAGCTGAATAGCACTGAAATCTACTCAGAGAATTAACCTTATCCTCACTTTATGTAACAGTCACATGCTTTCTGCCAGAAATAACATCTATCCACATCACAGTTCTAATTCGTTTTATATCAGGGCCAGAAGATGAGAAAAGGGGTGCTTTTGCTATATTCAGGCTTGAAAGGAAGTTTGATAAAGGTGTCATATGCCAAATACAGAACAACCACTGCTAAATGATTCTTATTATTATGCCATTATTTGTGTAGTGCTTGTTAGTACAACCAGACCAAAATGAACAGATATGAAATAGAGATAATTCTTGCTACCTCAGTGAGTCTATACTAGATACACTTTTTTTTTCCCACTGTTGATCCTTTGTTTCCTTTCTGCTCTGCTAATCCATTTATGAGTGCCTGTGGGAGAAAAATGATACCCTTTGCAGATAGCTGAGGTACAGATACATACACATTTACTTTCACTAGCAATCTTCAAATTCAAATCAAAACAGATTATGGTCAAAGGGACACTGAAATCATCAGATTAGTTATGCTCCATATGAAGAATAAAGTGGGATGTCTGGAGAAGTTAATAGCAGGTCTTAGGAAAAATGCTTCCCTTCTTTTAATTACATCTTTCAATTGCACATGATGAGCTCTAAATTTACTGTAGTTTTTTTTGTTAAGGAAATTGACTGCTGAAAAACAGTTCTAACTGTAAGCAGTGAAATGCAATGAAGCGAGCATTAGAGTGTTATTTTTACCGCATTAGGCAGAATAAGCTAAAATACAGAAAAGTGAGGGACAGATGTAAATGCCTGATTTATAACTAATTGTCTCGGAGAGATTTCTGTAGGTATTTGGTCAAAGTCCCATTTTTGCATAATTTAAAACTGGATTGAACACAGTATTCAAAAGTAATAAGGCTGCAGAAACATTGCTTCATTATCTGGAGGAAAGGTTAGATCTCCTTTCCAACTTTGAGTTTTATATGTCTATTATGCACTAAATTTGCTGCCTACTCAATTGAATTATACAGGTTTTACTCACTGATGACATGCTTGTGACTGCAGAGTAGGAATTTTTTTTCATTTAAACACATACTTTTGCTTTGCAGATTTATTTTGTTTTATCTTTCCCACTCTGTACACACCAAGCATATTAGCAAAGTCTGAAATATTTGGGACCAGTGTTCATAATTCTAGTTAGTAGAATTGTGCATAAGAGCGTTTCAGTGATTTCTCAGTTGTTATCCTTATTATTTTTCACATGAATCATGAGTAGCCGGGTTATTTCAGCATACCTGTGGCAACAACATGCATTGAATAACCCTGAGACTGCTGGTGAAAATCTTTAATGAGATGTTAAAGTTCAGAGTAATTGACGGAGAGCCTTGAGTTGTGTTAAAGAGATTTTTGGTATGCCAAACAGAGTCTGCGTGATGTTGTAAAGGGGAGCATAAATAGAGACATAGTGAAGAAATTTTGCTACATGTTACTGTATAATTAGTGGTAAAAATCTATTTACATTTTCATTTTATCTTCTTTTTGATCTGTCCTTATCCTTTTCATTTTCTCTTAATCGATGTTTCTACCCATACCTCCTCATGCTTTGCCCTGCTTTTTCCATCCTTGCTAGATCTTAACCAGGAGGCTATCAAGTGGCTTTTGGTGACTTTACTTCAATGCTGTGTGTTTCAAGCAGTCATAGACTACACAGTGTGGGCAGGCTTTTTATAACATGTTCATTCTCTGCTGATGTGGAGCCAACAGTTCGGTCCTCTGTACATACCATAGAGCACTGTCTCTAGGATTAAAGGGGACTGTATGTAACACTTTTGATAGGGAAAGAATTTTCTGGGCTACCATGCAAAAAATATTGAATTACTAAGCCAGCATCATAGCATGCACCTTTTACAACATAACCCTTCTAGAAAAGCTTAGTTCATCTTTGCCTACAGGACAAAGTGATTTATTGTGTAAGCTAGCAAGACTTAATGCACAACATAAGCTTTCACTGAAAAGTGTAATTATCAAATGCTAAGTTTAGAATTTGTCATGTATGTTTTGTGCCTTGCTTTCTGCAGAGTAAGAGCTCGCAGACCAGGCTGCGTGGCTGGCAAACTTGTAGTTATGGAAAGAAGAAATGCAGCCCTTTTAACACTTGGATTTAGCCTGATTTTACCTGTTAGTGATAGACCACTGAAAAACTGATATGGTGTGACTTTGGGATGACTAATACTATGTACATGTAATTTATATCAATTAGTCATGTGCAGATTTTATCAGCCATACCTACAAACTATAGTTGTTGAGGTTGTAACATTGTGTCCCCTATTTCCTTCCCCCCCGACACTTTTAAAGGAGCCAAGTTAGATTTTTCCCTGAAATCAGCTGTGTCATTAATGTAAAACAAAAATTGAGAATCCTATAATATCTATATTTTGTATCCTGTTATTTACATGCAGCCACAGTAACTTCTGTCATGCAGAGGATTCTGTACTAATATTCACAAATAAGATTAGTCTTTCATACAAATGTCTTTATAGTCCTCTTCTGCTGAGTGTAAAGCTGAAGTGTAAAGTTCTAGTCTATTGCAACTGAAGTAATATTCTAATGTGCATTTCCAGGAACATGTTGAAGGAGAAAACTGTGACCGTTGCAAATCAGGTTTCTTCAATCTGCAGCAAAATAATCCCAAAGGCTGTGAGGAGTGTTTCTGCTCGGGGAAAACAAATGTCTGCACACACTCTCACCTTACCTACAGGACTGTAAGAAAAATCTTAACGTATCAGTAAATCTCATTGGTTTTGTGTTTTGTGTGTTGTTACTGTCTGTTGTCACAGTGTGTCTTACTATAAAATCATGCATGTTCTTTTGTACCCCACATATTTCTCATTTATCCAAAAGAAAATGCTTATAAGCGTTGTGTCTCTTCATTGCAAGAAAGTTCTGAAAATGTGCAGTTTAACAATGAGAAGCACAAAAGAAGTTGTAACAGTAAAAAATGAAGCCATGTGCATAAACACCATCCTGGAACGTGCATATTTAATCAATCCTGAATTAAATTCAATGTATCCATAGGGAAACTTCTTTTCCCGGTCATTATTAAATTTCTATACCTAAAATAATTAAGAATTCTGAAACGCTAAATGTACAACATACAGCATAGGTAAGAAAGAAGGATGTCCTATAGGCAGCTGGTTGAGTGAATTTCTTTTGCATACTGCATTCCTAGGAAAGGATGTGGAGGGGAGATGAACCTACTGTTCTTTTTTGTCCTGTGGAAAAATGTCTTTAGCCTGTAAATATACTCTAAACTTTATATTAGTTCTCAAAGCTCAGATATCAATTCCACTGTAATGGATGCATGGTATATATTCATATCAGTAGACTGAGTTTGGAAAATGTGTTCTAGGTCTAATAGCTCCTGGTTTTGGCTGTGTTGGTATGCTGGATGTCTGCAAGTAATATCATATATGGCTAATCCTTGTTTGCATGCCTGCATCTGGAAAATTTTCCATCCCATGGCTGAGCAAATTTATTGATTTGCTTGTATCCAGGCTCCAGAAGCCTGAACGATGTGCTCTTTTCTGATGATTCATTTCTAGTTATGGGATTTCAGAAATTCAAGTTCTAGTGTTTTACAGATTTTCTTTGGCTATATAAAAAAAAAAGTATATTGGAATTTGTAAGTTATGAGGCTTTAAAATTACAAATTATTATAAATTATGCTGCCTACAACAATCAGAAAATGTATTCCCATTTGTCTGCTCATCTTCAGTATCCTCTGTGACTTGATATTATTTATTGGAAATTTGTATAACATTTCAAGATAATCTTACACATAAGTTTGTATGATAGAACTTCCTCCTCACTCTTGTCTGTATGAAGCAGAGAAAGCAAATACTTGCAGTTACTTCTGAAGTTATAACTCCCAGTCACATACAATAAGAGATTGTTTTTCTGTTGTTATTACTTTGTTGTTTCCTTTGTTTGTAAACTGCTATTAATCATATAAACCTGATCAGTTTTTTAAAAAAGACTAACAGGCTTTGAGTATTGAAAGGACTGATGTCTTGTTTCTCATTGTAATTTGTTTCATTCCGTTGGGGTTTTTTTTGTCTATATAGATAGAAGACATGAATGGCTGGTATCTGACTGACTTACCAGGTATCATCCGAGTTACCCCCAAGCAAAAGAAATTTGATGGCCATCAGCAGTTCAGCATCAGCAATGTGGCTGCACGAAGAGTACTGCCGCAGACTTATTATTGGAGTGCACCCAGTTCTTATTTGGGCAACAAAGTAAGTGCAGATTGTACTTGCCTAAATGCTAATTTGATTTGTTAAGGAAAGAAGTAAGCTTAGAAGGGGGGTGGAACAGAGGGAAGATTAAGTTGGATAGCTGTTTGACCAGCAAAATTGCAAGCAGACTGACATCAGACGTATGGAGTATCATTGAGAGGAAAAAGTTACATAGAGAAAATTATCTGAGTATCTTTTACCTTAGCCCTCTTCAGGCCTCTGATGTCAGTTATTAGACTAGTCTATGTAATTCACAGCATTATTTTTTCAATGAATTAGCCAGTGCGTGGTTCAGCTTGTCTTGTTCTCTTCCCACCTTATCCTCAGCTATGCAAAACTTAATTCTTTCTTCTGCTTTTCAGAGATGGAAGTTGTGTATCAGATGTTGTGGGGGTGTCTTACAAAACTTCAGTGGTTGGCAAGAAACTTATATGTGGGGAGCTCTCTGCCCCAGAACTCAGAAAACGCTGTTGTGAGCTCTGTGCCAGTACTAATGCGTATACTTATTCAAGTTGGCATGTGTCCATGTACACACATATTCACGCCCTGCAGGTTAATACCAAATACTTGCTTTCTACAGTCTTGGATGCTTTACTGGTTTGACTTTCAGGCTTCTCACCATTAGACTTTCTGCTGTCATACACGATGCCTTCATGTAGATCTCTCTTTATTTCCAGAGAGTAGAACTGAGGACTGAATGAGTCCTATATGTGAAAAAAGCTTAACAGCTCTCCATTTACCATAATTATGTTAAAACTTATCAGTAATGCTAACACTAATGCACTTCAGCACATTTTCCTCTGCAGTTTCTTCAGGCTACTCAACTCTTATTTATTTATTTTCTTCCTGCTGGCTGAAAATCAACGTGACAGAAGGTAAGTGAGCATGTTGAAACTAAATAGCATTATTCCAAAGAACTGGGCATCTTGTTCATGGCTATAAATTGTTAAAGATAGTTAGACTTACATAGCTGACCAAGGGAGAGTTTCTTCTATAACCTTCCATGTTTTCTGAACTTACCCGAGACGTGAACTGATACTTTTCCAGAGAGAATTTCATCCTGCTTCTATTCAGTGTGCAACGTAATGGTAAGAATGTGCACAGATTATTTGAACATAGAAGATGCTTTTTCAGTGTAATTTGGAGGTCCTTTGTGGTTACTGTCAGATATCTCTGTATGAATGAAGCAATTTGCCTTAATAACCGAACCATAGAAATTTTTGATACTACAGTAATACTGAAAGCACTCACAGATTACCACAGTACATCTTAACTGTCATGTTGCATCACATAAGTTAAAGGCATAATGACATGCTTAGGCCATATGATTTACACTATGGAATGGGAAATGGAAATAGAATATTGAGTCCTTATTTGTAATCTTAATAAAACATTTCTCTAAATAGTTGAAACTGGATAAAACCAAATAGCTGGAACTAGATAAAAACATCCTTTTTGAGAGTTATTGCTAGCTGTGTTATAGTGCAATGATTGGTATCTCAGAGCAGGCAAGCTTCTTTTAAGAATTTTTGTCTTAGGAAATGTAGAGAATTATTTAGGAAAACTTGTATCAAGACATACATTTCTATTGTTATTTATAAACCTTGTGTCACAGAAAACTGCCTTTCTTTTGGTTGTTAAAATTATTGTTCTTAAATGTGATTCCCCAAAATTATATTTAGTAACAAAGGTAGTAACCCTCCTGCATTTCTTAGTATACAAATATAGCTCAAAACACTTATTTAAGATAATTCTTTTAATATTAAGTTGTCATGTTGCATGTATGCTTCCCCAATGTTGATTCCCATATGTGTGCTATCTGCTTGTTTTATAGCCATCTCCAAATGCTTCTTTTGCATGAAAAATGTGTTATAAATAGGATAGTCCTGAGTGCACAGCCCTTAGATTATTTTTTTTTAAAATCTATATCTGGATGATGCTTGGCTATGTGATACTAGACTTACTGTGTTTCTGAGGAGACATACATAACAAGAGGCTATAGATGGTACAGGATTCTTGTTTATGTCATAGTGAGGTGTCACGGTCCACTCGTAAGCAGATGCATGATGGTTTGTTTTGTTTATGATTTCAGAGTGCAAATAATTCAGAGAGAGTCAAGGGAGTCAAATTTTGATCTAACCTAGCACTTTATTAATTATGCTCATAAAGTGACTTACAATAGAAAGAGACACGGAACAAGGAAAGAGATGGGGAGAAGAGAGAAGGAAAAGGGGTTCATAGCTACCACCACGGGTCCACAGATGTTCAGTGTTTCTGGGAGACCCAGTCCAGAAGGCGTTCCGTTGTTTCAGTCTTTGCTGGAGGTGATCCCATGGTGAAGGGGGTCTTCTGTCTTGATCTTCCATTGCCCTTCTCATTCAACTGCTCCAGAGCTGTCGTTTATGCTAGTCAATACACCTGTGACCCACCTTTGCCTGTGGAGATATGCCAGTCTCCACCTAGCAGGCCACACATGCCAAGAGATGAGTGTCTGCAGGTTTTCTCCCCTTGTGTATGCACTCCTTATGGCGGCAGTGGTCGACCTGGGGTCTCCCAATGAAGGCCAGTAGTCATCATCACCTTGTGCGCATGCTCTGTTGGCTATGGGTCTGTGGTAAGTCCCATCGTTAATCTTCCTGTCTTTTCCTCCTTGCTTCATGGATCATTCACAGTGGTAGGGAGCAGGGAGGCTTAAAGACAGGTACAAATCATTTTTGAGATAAGGAGGCAGGTACAGGTACTTAGGTACAAAGCATTCATTCCATACCAACTCTGGCGGTTTTCTGAGGCCTATATTTCTGATTTATACAGTCAAGTCCTGAGGCTAAAAGTGAGAAAATGTTGAGACAGAAATTGATCCTTTGGACGACTCTTACATGAGGCAAGAACATGAGTGAATATTTTAGAGTCACCATATCCTATTCATCTTTTGAATATATAAGCTACTACCAAAACTTAAACTTTTTGTGCAAATACAGATTTTTTTTCTAAAAGTCAGATATTTTACCCGTCCGACAATATAATCTGTGTTCGAACTGAAAAATTGTGCACAGCTTTTCATGCAGAATACATTTGGGAGTAATCTGGCATAATGTAATTTCTAGAAATAAAATATCTAGTGGATAATTTGGGATAAAAGATTTAAAATGGCTATTATTAAGGTTTTAATAGGTGTCATAAAACAGTTTGTGTTCTTGCCTGACTGCCTTATCATGGCCTACTGAACTAAGGACTGCAGCAGTCGTAAGGACTTGTGGCTTTTTAGAACTTCTAGTTACTGAAAAATTGTCTGACTTTATCAACTCTAATTACATTTTAGGTATTTGAAACCACCATTTTGTTTTTATTAGCAGTTTCTTGAACTGTTTTGACAATGGATCTGTAAGTTTATTTTAAAGTTGTGTCCATGCTAAAGTAGTTTAGAAATTTGTTTGAAAGCATTGAGTTGCATTCTGATAATGTTTGGTGGAAGCACTGAATTGAAAATATAAAATTGATTAAAAATTAGATGCCAAACTCGGCAAGATGTCATGGAATACTTGTTACTTTAAAGTCAGTGTGGAAGAGTGAGGTGTCCACAATGTTTTAGAAGTTAAGAAATTATGTATACACTCTGCCTCTTTTCCTTAGATACCTCAGCATACCTGTTCTAAGGGCCAGCTTTAACCATAAAGGTGGGCATTTACCCTGCCTCTTTCACATGGTTAGGACACTGCCCTTGTTCAACAGTCACAGGTTATTTCAGCCTTTAGGTGGAGGCTGTCCTAGATTCCAGATCTCTGAACATTATCAAGTCTCAGTTCCCGGCAGTCATACAGAAAATAGTATCTCACGTCCACTCTAACTCCTCTATCTGGCTTTTGCACAGATCTTAGTAATGCTGTTACTCAGACTACAAACAATATGGTCAAAGTCCTAAAACACCTCTGCTCAAATCCACCATTTTCTTATTGGCAGATATTAATCAGATTGAGAAGTTTCTTACATCAAATGTTGTTTTACAGGAGTAATTTGAATTAGTTGTACAGTATGATCCCACTCAATATAAGTACAATTTATGTATTTTGTCCTTCATGAAGTCCGAGTGTGTTGAAAATCAAACCAAAAAAATGCTTGGATAAAAGGCACTGATATTTCTTGGAAGAATACTAGCACATCATGCTTGTCAGCTCTGGACACTTATGTTGCTGTATGGTAGATAGATTGTTCTTTCTCTGACCTCTAGTTACAACCATGACAACAGCTGGAAGTTTTACGTAGAGTCTGTGCATACAGAACAGAAAGGGTACTTGTTTGATTTAATAGCGTCACTTCATTTATTTTGCCTCTTCTTTTATAATTAGCTGTGTAATCTATTTGCTGGGTTACAGAGTCAATGTTTCTTTGAGTTCAGAAATGAAGACACTGTAATAAAGCTGTAGTCAACACGTGCAAACTTTAAAAATCTCCCAGACCCTTAGAAGTACTCTTCTGTGCAAAGCTAAAGGTTGGGATGGAGTAAGCAGTTTGTTTTGTGGCATGTTATCTATTTCAGACTGCGTAGAATACCTCATAGGGTTAAATATTGGATTATAAAGTAATCATAAGTGAGGCCCTTGTGGCTTATGTGTTTATTTCCTTCCATTTGTTTTTATTTCTGTGGCAATTCTAATGCAAAAGGCAAAATAATGCAAAGGAAATTCTACAGATCTGGAGGGGAGTGAGTGAGTGAGTTGAAATGCAAAACATAAAGCAGCTAAATAATACAATAATCATCTGGAACAAAAATGACAGGATCAATTGTCCTAAATTATTAATGCGTCTAAACCCAGAAAGCTTTCTCTGATATTGTCATGGTTTCACATCTCAAGACTTTCTCATTCATAGGACATGATAGCTAGATAGATTCACAACTCTATTTCTTGCTTTAACTGCCTGCCTCAAAAAGGAGAACAAATCTAACAACACTTGGTATAACAACATTTGATATAAATGGATGAGATGCAAATTAAATTGTTATTGGAAGCTACTTTTTTCTTCCATCAGTTTGTTTTGAAATTCATTGGCCTCACGAAAAGTGGAGAGGGAGCTAACCTATATTATTCGAACACTCACTTGTTAAATTTAGCCAGCACACTGAATTATTGTCAGGGAAGCAAAGCAGTGAAACTTAGATAGACTGATGTGATCTCCTTTGTATGCCTTTATACGTCTTTCTTTTCACTGGTTTTATGGACAGTTTAGGCCCTAATGTTTCTCTAGTGCAGATGGGTTATCCATGTCTAAACAGGCCACCACATGATTGCAGTGCTTGAAGTATCTGCTAACTGTGTGAGGGATTTTTTCTGCAGTGACAGTAATTCCTGTACTTCATGATGAATTTGCTTTTCCATGCCTTTGCACAGAAAGGAGTTTCAGCCCCAAATCTCAGTGTGTAACAAGGAACATCTCCAAACCTACAAAGTAAATTGAGGGTGGAGTAGGGAATGTTAGCCTCAAGTATAAGGTATAACATACAAAAACCAATTTTATATGGACATTTATTGTTTCTTAATGTCTTGTAAATTTCAGTGGGATTCTAGTAAATTAGATGCATATTATTCAAATTTGTAAAAGAAACAGTAATAGGCATCAGCAGCACATAGTAAGCAAGAAATTTCCATTCAGTGTAACACCCCTGAAGTTATTTGCAGTTTCTGCAGATCCTCAGATTTTTTTAAGTACTATCATCAGCCAACACATGGCAGAAAATTAAAATTATTTATCTTAACCTAAAGAAAATTATCTTTTGTAAAGACAGATACTTCAGTATCTTTTATCTTTCATACTTGAATATGTTATTCTCAAAAAAAACCTAGTTTAGTTTATTGATATGTTTTTATTTTTAATAAATAAACCTTAAGCTAAGTAATAGAATTTTATGTTAGATCCCAATCTAAACTGCCTTTACTTAAATTATGTCAGCATGGTGTTCAGACCTAGTCAACAGTTTGAAGATATCTTCAACTTATATCAAATGTGCTATTCATTTTATTATCACTTACTTCACTGTAGTTGCTAAAAATTGCGATACTAGGCAAATTCAGATACTTAAAGAATGAGACGAACATAGCAGGAATACAAGTGAAGAGTACAGCATTTTAATTATCTGAACCAGAGGTGACTGATACTTTCTTTAAATGTACTTAATTTGTGTTATGTGGCTTTGTCTTTGCTTCAGTAGTCTGTCAGTGTGGCACCATGATATGAGACAGGGGCTGGTCTCTGCATTCTTTCACAGTTGTGTCTAGCCAAACTTTGCTTGGTCCCCTGTACAAATTGAAATGGTATCTGGACTGTCCTGTCTGGGGTTCAGCTACCCATGACTGTAAAGAAGCAGCAAGACATAAGTAACTTCTGCACTCTTTGTTCTTTGTAAATGTTTTTAACGATGTTTGGATAGCCTGTTGAAACAGTTTAAGTGCAGACATTATTGTGCTTGCAAGGAAAACTAAGTATGCCCAGTAGACTGGTACAGCCTCTTTGCGCCTTGGAAATAAGTTGAAACAGGGCTTAGAATCTGGCTAGCTGAGTCCACTGACTGCAGTATTTCATGTATCCCTGATACATTTAATTTCTTTTTGCTAAAATCATCTTATGCTTCTGTAGAGAGAAGAAGAAATTTATTGTTGCTGAAATTATTTCATAAATCTCATGTCCTTTGTGTTACCTGCTTACCCATGTCTGCCTTGAAGGCAAGGGTTTTAATCAATAGTGGAAGTTGAAAAATGGAGAAACAAGCAAGAAATAAAGTAGTTTCACAAAATAAAGGATGTGAATGCTACAGAGAGAGTACTGAAGGGTGTTAGGAAATAATGAAGAAGAAAATAAATTGAGGAATATGTTTGCCAGATTGAAAAGTCTTACTTTTCTTATCTCTGATCCCAAATACTAAAATACTGAAGGATCTAACAAGGCAGGAAAAAAAAGGAAAGAAGTCTTTGAGAGAATTAACATATCTGGCAATTTGTACTGAAGGCTAATCAGCATGCAAAGTAACATGGTGATGATGGTTCCTAGGCTAGAGATAGCTAAATTGAACAGTGGTTGTTTAAGACTGCAAATAGAAACTAAAGTTTATTAAAAGGAGGTTACACGGGGGGGTTGTTGCTCTTGTGTGACTTTGCATGCCAAATACTTCTTCAGCAGAGCAGAGTTTGTTTTGGAAGTTCTATTTGAAGTTCCTTGCTGATCACAAGTTAGCTGGAAGTAAAGAGTTTAATGGAATTTTACTTAACTTATCCACTTACATTAATCAAACATAATTTGTAGTCCAGACACCTGGGTTTCGCAGGAGTGTAATGAAACAATCTATGCCCATCACCAAAAGGGGATACATAAGGTCATTCTCAATATATGAGAGGCACAGAGGTAGTATTCAGTTCAGTTTCCAGATTTTCCATTGTGAATTATTGAGTTCTGCCTGATTTACCTGCCTCCCCCACAGTTTACTTTAAATTTAAATGAATTACAAAACCTTGAAGTAGAATGTAATTGAAATGGTTGAGTTTATAACTCATTAGTAAAACTGTATGATGCCACTGAGCTTTAGTTTTATAATTTTGTGATGTTCAAAAAAGTAGTATGCGTAAGGGCAAAAGTACTGAGAATTTTTGATGGTGCACAAGGGAAACAGCCTTTTCTGCATACCATTTGTAGTAGTTTATATCTGTGCTATATTGTTTTTGAAGTCTGGCATGTTCAGTAGCATCTGACAATCTCAAAATATTCTTGACAAGCACATTCTTTACAAGATAGATAAATTCTGTTATTTCCAATTTAAATATAGGAATTAAATATAGGAATTTTCTTCTCGTCTGTCTCCAGAAACTAAATGTTGGTGCCTGAACTTGATTAGTTAACTTTACCTTGTGTCGTTGAGAAGTTTTAAGACTAAACCAATGAAGATCAGGTGCCTAAATTCAAGTGTTAGTTACCTGTGTACAGAGGCAATTAAGAGATATATGCATGTGAATTTGTGTAACACATATTTCACTGTATGGCTGTCATGTACATTTTTAATGATTTCATAAGTCTGAGAGGCTACCCTCATTAATCATTTTACATCCATTATTGTTACAAAAAAGTTGCATATTTGTACAACAAAATATTGACAGGAGTCTCTCCTTTTTTAACACACAAAGCACCATTGCTAACTAGAGTATTGAAGAAGGGAGAGTGGTTTATCAATGGTTGAAAATGGTAAAAATTCAATTAAGATGTCATTAATGAAAAGAAACTCAAACTGACATTGAAAGTGTATAGAAATACCTGCTTTCTATTTTATTTTATTTGTTTATGGGGAGAAGTAAACAGTTCCACTACTAATTATAATAAGGATTAAATGAATAATTTTTAAACTCTATATATTCTTGTTTTTTTTCCTAAATGATTGGTGACTGATAGGGACATTACTCTCTGTGTACCTTACAAACACTAAATTTCAGAGAATAGTATTCCATACTTATTGAATTTCCAATCAGTCATCCAAAAAGTATAAAAATTATCACTTCTGTATATTTTTAATAGGAAAAAGACAGAAAGGCAAATCAGCAAATAGTCTGATAGTTTAACATCTATACTGGGTCTGGCTGGACTGGATTTAACTTTCTTCATAGCAGCCTGTACAGTGCTGTGCTTTGCATTTGTGTGTAAAACAGAGCTTGTGCAGTATCAGGAATTTCTCTCCAACCCTTCCCACTAATGCATAAGTCTTGTCACCTTCCTTCTATTTTGTCCCCATCCCATGTCAGAGAGTAGTGATTGAGAAGCAGGTGGGTGTTTGGCTGGTAGGCAGGGTCAACCCACCACATCATACCGTTGATAATGATGGAAGAAACAAAACCTGAAAGCCTTTGACAGTGCAACAGTTTCAAAGGTAGTTTTCAGTGTGGTTGCAATATACTGACAAAGAATTCAACAATGAACTGGTAACCAGAACTGACAAGCAAAATAGTGATTAGAAACTTGAATTATTGGTTTAGTTTTAAATGGTCTTTTCATAGTAATTATTCTAAACATTTTAATATTGTGAGTGACTCATGCTTTTATTTAATATCTAAACAGACTACGAAGCATCCTTTAAATCCTATAGGTCCTGTGTCTCCTGTACACTATTCCCTCTGTCTCATCCAACCCATCATTATCTCACTGCCAGAGATTTCTGAATGGATCCATACTGCTTCATTAAATCTGCACAAGGCTAAATGAGCTCCATTACTTTATGTTCCTATTAGGTTTATATAGCATAAGCTGAGCTTTAACAGGAGAGAATGATGGGAGCAAAGATTTAATTTTCCAGAGGGAGAGAGAGGGGCTGTAGCTAGCTACAATAAATACCTTTAGAAAGGAAACCTCAGTGGAAATTTTAAATATTTAGTAAGTTTCTAGATGCAAGGGTTACTCTAACTACAGAATAAATTTGCCTTGGTCTTCCTGGACCCAAGAGACAAAAGGGTTAAAACCAGGTATTCGGCATATTGAAAGGATAATCATGTCCTAGAACCCCAATCTGAACTGTGATGAATTATTGAACAAGTGGCTTGTTGGGTGATTGAATATTACCTGCAAAGCACTGTTCCTCTCCTTGAGGCACATCGAGAGCTAACTGAATTGAGCCAATTAGACTGACTGTCTCTTCAATGAGTTGCAACCTATCAATGGGAATAGCTTATTATGATGATAAATGAACCCATCTCTCAAACTGAAGCCTGAGTACACACTTCAGCAGTTTCCCTGAATCATAGGGCCATTACCTATCAACTTCAGATTGACAGGAATGACAGCAATGAGAGCAGATAGCATGCATGAGCAGACACAGATGATTGTCTTACCCAAATGCATATATTTGCACTAATTTTTGGTGAAGTTGTTTGATTGGGTTTTTTGGGTTGTTTTTTTTTTTTAAAATGGGCCTGCCTGAACATTCCATATTTTGCTAGAAGTAGTTAACATTTCTCACAAAATGTGCAGTTCCATTCTTGTCTCCTGAGATGTCTGGATGAATATCTGATTTGTATCTACAAGCCTTTTTAATCTCAGAGGCACTCTGTACTGCGATACTGGAGAATCCCTTTTTTTAATTGAAGAGTTTGTTTTATTTATTTGTCCCTCTTAGCCATATCAGTTTGTTTTCCAGAGGCAATTTCCTCAGAAAAATAAGCAAGATAAAGGAACTGTAGTATTACCATTATTTTTCATTATTTTATGATAAGCTTTTGAAACCTTTAAGTACCAAATATCATAGCATAATTGAATCATTTGGTTGGAAAAGACCTTTGAGATCATCAAGTCCAACTGTACCTGTCCACTACTAAACCATTTCCCTGAGCACCTCATTAATCCATCTTTTAAATACAGCCAGGGGTGGTGACTCAACCACTTCCCTAAGCAGCCTTTTCCAGTGCCTGATAACCTTTTTGGTGAAGAACTTTTCCCCAGTGTCTAGTCTCAATCTCCCCTGGTGCAACTTAGAACACTTCTGGAACAGTTCCTTGGTTAGTTTAGCTCTTTTTCTAGACAGGAGTATTTTTCACGATGAAGGCAGTTGTTTTAACAAATTTCTGTGTCAGTTTTCTTCTGGACTTTTTTTGGACTGATTACATGCACACACGTGTACACAGAGAGACAGGGAAGGATTTCTGTATTTTATTAATTATAAAGGAGTGTCAATGAGACACACCTTCAGTTTACTGTTCTGAAAGAACAATTCGGTTATGACTCAGTTTTTAATATGATATAGCATAGAAGAAATGGCTTTATATATTTCCAAATGTCATCTCAGTTATCTGTAAGATACCTTGCGTCTGCTCTGAAAGTGTGGCCTGGAATTAGTACTCCCTTAAATTAAAGGTTTTAAGTTATGAAACTAGCCCATCGGCACTGCAGTTCTACACATATCCATGCTGCTCTTACATACTGTGGTTCATACCAAAAGGTTTCCTGCAGTGTGTGTGCTGATGAGCTGTGCCTCACTTCAACCTGTACTTTACTGTGCAGATAATAAGGCAAAGCTTGCACTAATACAATTTGGCTTTGCCATGGACGGGGTAGTACATTTGCAGCAATATTAGTGGGTATAAATAAAGTGAATAGTAATCCACAGTTTTCCGTCAATATTTATCTTCTGTGCTCCAAAAGCCTTTGCTGCTTTTCCTGTAAATGATTATTTAGATTGTTTACTTTCTTTCCAGGACCATGAAGTCTATTCTCTATTCACTTTTAGAAGTAAGATAATTCTAAGCTACCAGCAATTGATGCATTGTACAGATTGTTAACTTTGTTCTGATCACATGCTTCCCTCTCTCAAGATTTTTACATGGTAGTTCTTTCAGGCTGCCTTTAAGTATTTTGGATGGCTAAATGCTGAAGGTTCTTTTCAGAAAACGATTGTTCTGTAGATCTATGAAATGTATTGCCACAAGTAAATCTCTTTATTTCATGGATGCAGCTAAAGAAATTAGCTTTATAAAAAAGTATTTATGTTTCCTTTCAAAGAGTCCTAATGTTTTTAACAGAACTTCTTTAAGTTGTTATATAGGTTTTGTGTATGTATTTTTGCATGTTTTATTTTTTATGACCACTTAAATTGGACATTTATGTGCTTTTCTGCATAAGATATATGCAGAACATGGAGCTGTGTTCTGCTGTGTAACAAAACAGAAGATTATTTTTTAAATACAGGATTTTTTGGCAGTTTGATTATATTCAGGGCTTGTTGAGTTGAAGATGACAAAATATTTACTTAAGTTATGAAATTTTTCTCATTTAGGGAGAGGATATTCATCTAAATAGCTTTTGACCTGACCTACTACAGTCCTTCTGACATTTTTACAGAATAAATTTAGTTTCATATTCAAATGCCAAAATCTTGAGAAAGTTAAAAAGCCATCTATCAGATTTTTATTTGAGAACTGTTTTGAGGTGCTTAGAGGTGTAGAGGAGAACTGTAGCAGAAGTAAGTGTGAAGTGACTATAGTCAACCATGTCTTTGAAAATTATTTTCCAGAGTTTTTTGCCTGTTAGAAATGTGCTGATTTCTAGTGTGCAAAGGCCAGGTTTTCTTAAATACTACAGCATGTATGCTACATCTGCTGCGTTTCATAAAGCACTGGAAACACTGTTTATTTACTTAAATATGTACACTTTGCATGAAGAATATGGTGAATTTAAGCTTCTATTACAAAGCAGTATTTGTTTCGCTCTAGGCAGGTAGCAACAGCCACTTTAAAACAAGTGGATGTTAATAAATGCTTGAATGAAGCAATGTGGATACAGATTCACATTATCAATTAAAAGATCCACCATAATGAGTATATTACCATCTATGCTGAATTATGGTGGAGTTCTTATGGAAAGATATCCATTATAAAACCTAGCAGTTATCAGGTCCCTTCTAACCCAAACTATTCTATGATTCTATGATACTATGATTCTGTGATTATGGTCAGTGTTAAAACAGTGAATAATAAACGAATAATTAATAGAAGGGATACTAAAACTAGATTTCATTCATTAACTGTGTTGGTAAAAAAATATAATCAGTATCACAGATTTATGTACATATATTAGTGGGCTGTGCATGTGCTTTGGGCAATCTGTGATTGTCAGAAAATTTGAACATTGGCTGCAAAAAGTTATTAACTATTGCACTAGAAATACATACACACATTTCATGTAACATATTTAAAGTTCAAAGAAAATATCCTGAATATTGCCCAAAAGGTCTTAAATATTTTCTTCATATCTTTTGTATACACAGCAACTTAAATAGAAACCCCAGCAGTATGACAATGGAAATTAAGCAAACATTTTGCCATTGGTGTACTTTATTATCCTGACTGTGTGGAGTGAACAAAAGCATGAATAGCTAGTGACTTAAGCTGCCCTAATAAGTACATCTGCTTGGGACGGCATTAAGCATCCCATTAAGAAGAAAGGTAAAAGCCCTTAACCCCTAAGCTAAGCACCAAGTGTGATTATATGGTATGTTCGGTGAACTCATCAGTCTTTCCAAGGTTTTTAGAGTCCTCCATAGGGCTTATTTGTCATTGTAACCTCTATAAGGGTTGGTAGTAGGTTCTCTTAATTAATTAATTCCCTTATTTATCGATCTATTCTTTATTAGATTTTTTTGCCAAATCTCCACATGGATTTTCTAACTGCTTCATAGACAATTATGTTGTTAACAACTGGTCTACAAATACCACGTGATCCCACTGAGGTGTTTTTGTTTTTTTTTATAGAGAGGAGAAAAGGAAAAATGTAGAGTTCATGAGGGTAAAAGTAAAGTGTGGGTGCATACTTTCCCATGGCCTAATTCTCATCTGGAAGACTAGGAAGAAAATGAAGTATAATTTTCTTGGAGAAATGTGGATCATGTTTATGGGAGATTTTTTATATGTTAAAATAACTAAGGCAAAATTTCTCCAATTGGGTATCAATATGTTTTGGGTATACTAACATACTTTAGCTATTCTGTTACAAATCTTTGATCTTGGTCTGTACTAGGTGTTCTGTTCTCTAGATCCGTATCAGGTATTCTGCAGTGCCTCTCTGAGGAAGAACTTCCACCATCAATGGTGAGAGAAACAGGAGCCCAATGTGTAATAAAGCAGTAAACTACAACAAGATTTACAATGCAGATCCAAGAAGAGGAAATTGTCCTGAGAGGGAGATCATAGATTGAAGTTCAGAACTGCTCTTGCCAAGCAGTTTTATTTGACTCCTCAGGGAGAACAGATAGAGATGTGGTAATACATTACCTTCTGAGTATATTGCTATTATTATGATCATAAGGCAGCAGAAGAATATACTTACAGTTCTTTTCGAAGAATCATAAACCATTAGTATCTTTCTGAGGAAAAGACAAGGTTGAGTGTGTAACAATGTCTAAACTGTACTAGACAAAAGTCCATCCAGCCCAGTAGCCTGTTTAGTCACAGTGATCAACAGCAGATGCTGAGGGGAGAATGTAAGAAGCAGGCAAAGATATAGTGATACTTCATCACATACTTTCCTAACCTGAACCAGCCTGTAGCATGGGTACCTCTGAACTAATGGAAGTGTCTTATTTAATAGTCTTCATCCATCCTAACCACACATTAAAACCTTTATTACATGAAGATCTAGCAATAAATGAAGGTCTTGTTTGGAACGGTAAGTCTGCTTCTGTGGCAGCCCACTCTGTGTCCTTCCCATTATTATTGTTATTTAATTTTGAATTTTTCCTGAAAAATAGTTAGTATGGGGAAATCCAGGAGACCAAAATGTTTTCTGTGTAGCTTCAGTTGCACTATTAAATGTTCTTTATTTTCTTTTAAGGGAAACCACAGTGGTTTTGTAGTAGGTTGTAGTGCTGCTTTATGTAGTGCATTTATGCTGGCAACTTATATAAGCAGTCTGGAGGCAAAATTACCTGTGCTGCATAAAGAAATGCAGTTATTTACTGTGGCATCAAAGCACAAACTGTTATATTTTCTCTCATCCATCTGTTTGTGCTCTAAGTTGCTGTCTATTACATTCGACACTGATCAAAAAGAAGGAAAATATTTTGAGATTATATTGTTGGAAAATCCTTTTAAATGTCTCTTTTTCAGGGACAAGTTATTTCTGTCTTCACATTATAATCTGCTAATTAATTAAAACAGTTATACTAGCAGTGATTAGAATATGTGTGTTGATGGTGTTAATATAATTTATAATAAAATATATTTCATTAATGTTAATACATTTTATGATTTTGCTTCTATAAAGACTAAGAATTTGTAACCTTTCCTTGATTCAGATTACTATCAAAATAAATGTGGGAACAACATATTGTTATTACTCTTCTAATTTATGTGATTATATCACACACTACATTTTTGTACTGGAGTGTATAAAAAGCAGTGAGCCTTGTAAAGTGATCTAAGCCAGTATTAAAATAGCTTGCAAAGGTTAGAGAAAGGGAAGTAATAAATCAAATCAAGTGGAATCATAGAAGAAGAATTAGCTACTTTTCAAGGCATATTCTGCCTTTTCTTCAGCAGGCACATGCAAGAGAAGTAGTGGTCAAAGATACTTTTCCCAGCCGATGTTTTCTCACTTCTTTCACAGAAATGACATCAATAGTATATTCTCCAAAACTTGGGTTTTGCCTTCCAAGAACTACTAGAGTTTTGTGGGACAGTTAATTGTATAAAAGTATATGTGATCATGCCCTCATCCTCTTATCTGCTCCTCAGTCATGCTCTCTGTACTCCTTTAAAGATGCACCAATTCATGATGTTTTGGATACTGTCAACATCAGTTATAAGGCAGAAAAGTTGTACTTAATTGCCTAAAGTCTTGTCTTAAATATCTTTCTGGAGGCCATAATGAAAGTGTGTGTCCTTGAAGTGGAGTGGAGATTTGCGTTCTTAACTGCATAGTAGCTATTCTGCGTTGGTACTGTCTTCTCTATTCTTGTTAATAAATTGCACTGAGACTATTGTTGCTGTTTCTTGTATAAGGAGATCCAGGCTAAAGCATATAAATGCCTAACCATTGTTGTAATGTTGAAATGTTGATAGTCTTATCTTGTATCACGTATGTTAAGTCATTGATTAAGACTTTTATATATTTAAACACCAGGAGCTTGAAAACAAAAGACACAGTAGATATTAGTGCTAGAGCACTATGACTACATATAAAGTCCTTATAAAAATGTTCAAAGGGAACAGTGGCGTTCAAGGACTTTCTATTCAGACTTTGGGAAACAAGTAAGCCTATAATTGTGCAAAAATACATGAAACAGGCACCATAGCAAGTTGATCAGTTCAGAGTTCCCCTCCATCCCTAAAGTAAGCTGCATCGGTTATTTAGAGCTATGAAAACAATCTGACCTGAGAGATTCTCGTGCTGTGGGGACTGAGGATTAGATACAACTCCAACAGTCAATTCACTTAATAACTGCTCATGTCTGAAGTTACATTATCCACTTTTCTATCCCTTATAGAATCCAACTAAGCTAGATCAATATCCTGAGGAAATGTGGCTTTCTATTTTAGGATGACATTTTCCTACTTGGCAGGATGTTATCTTCACACAACATGTGTACAATATGGTACTAATTTATGTCTGTATGTTAGTCTGGGAAAAGTTGTCTTGCAGAGTGTATTAGGACTTACAGCTATTACTTTAGACATTTTAAAACACTCTTAAAATATCGTACACTTGTTCATCTTACTGTAAAACGATACTGTATTCAGGAAGTAGGAAGGAAAAAGTCAGTCAAGAGTTGTAACTACTGAAATGAAGCGCTAATAATTTAATAAATTTCATCATTAACTTCTCATTCACTAGGCTGACACTGAGGTTATAAAATGGTGCTTGGGCCAAAACTCAACACATGAACATCTATATTAAACCATAAGGTGGCACTTGGACGTAATGAGTTTTAAATACATAGGTTACCAAAAGTGAAAACTTGCAAAGTAGTTTTTGAGCTACACTGTCAGAAGTCTTGTTCATATGGGTACTTTGAGATTACATCTGTAATAAGAAACTAAGAATTGCCTGGACGTATTCTTTAGCTTTGAGGCCACTGATATGGGGTCACTGTTGAAACACTACACTATTGAATTAGTAGCAACTATTTAAAGAAGTAACAGTATAATGTAACTAATAAAATTATTGCATTACTTTACACTACTTAAATCTTTCATCCTTCAAAAAAGACTTGTTTTGCCTGAACTATAATTTGAGAATGGCTTCTGGCCCATCCTTCCTCCAAACCATTTCCAGAAGAATTTAGGAGAAAGAGAATCGTAGAGACCTCTTTTCTTACTGTTTTCTGTTCCCTCTGTGCTAAGACTTAGAAATTCTCCAGAATTAAGCAGAACTGTATACATCCTAGTTGAGCATAGAAAAACTTCAAATCACATTAATTCTTTGGCGAGATGAAAATCACTAGAGAAAACAGTTTGAAGGAGCTTAAATAATTTCGTATTTGCTAGCTCACCAAGCAGTTTATGAACTGAACTTCCTAAATCAGAAATGCAGAAACCTTGCCAAATAATTTGTTCTATTCTGGTGTGGTAAGTTCACAAGTCAGTCTTGATGGCTCTCTTTGTAGCTGAAGCAGAGAGACAAGTGTCCCCAAAGGGCAATTCATACCGTTAACTTTACATGAACTTTGGGACAACCTCTCCTTTTCCAGTGACAGTGGAGGGACACTAGGAGTATAATCTCTAAAATTTAACAAGGCATTTAAATGGGATTAGGGTCCATGCTATTCCCACTTTAACTTGAAAGTATTCTATTTCAACAAATATTCAGAAAAGCTGACTAAATGTAGATAAAAGGGAACAAAACCTTGACTCATTCATGAGAGAGATCTTAGTTTAGTTTGTAATTTCTGTTGAAAATTTCTTTGACAGTCTGCACTGCATACTTTACCTATAAAGTATGCTTAAATATAGAAAATCTTGTTGTGCCATTGGTGTTAGATTTCTGATAGAAACCTGTACAGATGAGTCAGCTATCCTGTGTAATAACACTCAGATCTCCCCATGAGGTAAGATATTTCACGAAAGTAATCATTTGTCATTTTTCTCAGAAGGACACTGAGGCTCTGGAGTGCATCCAGAAAATGGCAACAAAGCTGGTGAAGGGGCTGGAGAACAAGCCTTATGAGGAATGGCTGAGAGAGCTGGGGTTGTTTAGCTTGGAGAAAAGGAGGCTGAAGGGAGACCTTATCACTGTCTACAGCTACCAGAAAGGGGGTTGTAGTGAGATGGGTGTTGGTCTCTCCTCCCAAGTGGAAGGTGATAGGATGAGAGGAAACGACCTCAAGTTGTGCCAGGGAAGGTTCAGGTTGGATATTAGAAAAAAATTCCTCATTGAAAGGTTTATCAGGCACTGGAACAGGCTGCCCTGGGTGGTGGTTGAGTCACCATCACTGCAGGCATTTTAAAGACGGGTGGATGAGGTGCTCAGGGATAGAGTTTAGGAGTGGACAGGTACAGTTGGACTACATGATCTCAAAGGTCTTTTCCAACCAAGCAATTCTATGAAACTATGATTCAATTTACATGTGAAAATAAGATAGAGTGTCCTATGTGTAACACAGCTATGAAGAAACTGCAGTCAATATAATTTCTAAGTAATGGTTTACATTACAGAAATATTTGTATGTACTTTACTGAAATGTTTCTGTTTGATAGATTATAACACATCAGCTTTCTAAACTATAAACTTCAAACCAAAACATAAAATGTGTATAAATTGCTAGAACCATCTCATGGTTGCAAAGGTCATTTCTCCATTCAGTAATGGCTGCATGTTGTCCCAGTGGCAAATACAATTTATGCTTGAATGGAAAAAGTACTATTAATGAATACTTATGTATTTTAGCTTTCTGCATAAGATGAAGCATCTGGAAACGAGTTCAAAACACATGATCAGTCAGCAACAGCACATGACAAGTTTTTAGATCCTCAATGGTCCAAAGTGGTATTTATTAAATAACTGCCCTAGCAATGCTGCTGTCAGTAGTGTGGTGTAAATGTACTGAGCTAACTTTAAATTATCTAGATATTAATTTCTGAATTTCCAGTCACTGCAGTCTAGATTGATTCCAGTCCTCAAGTTAACTCAAGCACCTCTGCATTAGTTTTTATACAACTTTGCACTAAATTGATGTCATATATTAATAAAAAGAATTCTAATTAAAGCAATTTATATAATCAACAAGAGCAATATAGAAAGTCAGTGTATCTAAATGGGGAGATATTCAGAAGACTAAGTGAGTTGAGAAGTACTTTTAATTACATGGAGACATATGAGGAGAACCCTGAGTAAAAACAACGTAATCTTGTGCCTAGATATCCAGGAAAACATGGTTACATAATTTCTGTGGGAATTAATTTAAATTAGATGTGCTGAAAGCTGCGTAAATATTTGTGCCACCCAAGAGCTGGAATGTAAAAGCGGTTCATGTCCTGATGGACAGTCAATGCTTTCATACCCTGCCTTGAACTTTAGCAGAAACTCTACAGTGTCCTGGGGGCCTGCCCGTATAAGCAGAAACCCATTTTCTTAGAAAACAGAAAATAATACTGTTCCATGGATACACCTGTGGTTTGTAGTAAGTAGCAAAAATAACAGTGACTTGTAGGCTCGCTCAAATTATCTAGCCCAAATGTGTGTTCCACTCTTTGATGTTCTCACAGTCTCTTCCTCCTTGCAACAGCTAGACTTTTTATCTGAGAAAAGATAGCAGTAATTTTCACTGCAAAAAATTCATATGCACTGGAATTAAGCAGCATTAATTTTAAAGATTAGAAGATACAACCATGAAAGATCAGGAATTCTACAAACATGGGAATGATTCTCAGGTGTGTCTGAATGAATAATGCATCTTTCATTGGGCCATGTAATAAAAAAGTTGGGGCAAAGGATAGTGGGATTTTTTTTGGATTAACTTGTGATAAAAACTTTTTTTCACCCAGCTAAAATAAAAAACTGGAGGATTTCCTTTATTCTCCCAGCCAGAATGAGAAACTGAAGGATTTCATTGCAGGTCAAAGGTTTCATTTGATCTGGAGCAGGTTTTTTTTTTGTTGTTTTCTTTCCAGGCTTTTATTAAAGCGAAGAGAATTAATAGCACAGCTGTGGAAGACTGGTAAATGCTATTTTGTCAGTTTAGCCTCTAAAATACTTTGCAGATGGAACTGTCCGGCAGACTTTCTCAGATTTTTTTTAATAGTGCCAGGACAAACAAAATAGCATTTTAAAAGTGAAATCGATGTATTTTTGAAAGATACTAAAACTCTTTAGATTGACTAACTCTTCTTCCAAGTAATTTCATGATATCCATTCTTTATATGCTCCTCCTTCTTTCATTTGAGGAATAATAGAGACAATAGAGATTTTTTAAAATACATCCTTTCATCACCTAATAATATTGATATCTTTTTCCCATTTCTTTTGCTAAACTGTTCAAGAGCAGAATGCTCAGAGTGATGTAACAGGACTCTGTTTCTAACCCCTAATTCTTAGCAGTCTGACTACCTCTTTCCAGACCAGGCTAAGCCCAGTTAAATACATGTCTCAATTAAAAAAAAAAATAAAATGTTTATCTAAAGTTTTGTTTGGATTTAGAGGTTGGACTGGATGATGTTCAGAGTTCCCTTCCAAACTGAACCATTTAATGGTTCTGTTGTTCTGTGATTACATACAATAAATACTAGTAACTAATTTTATTTTTTTTAAAATTATAATTATAGAAATTATATTTTTACAACTTACTTTGTGTCATAGAGATACAGTTGACTGTTTGGAAATCACTGTGTTGTAAATTAATGCATTCAGCTGTTGTTATTTATTCTCAGACGTTCCTGTTACGCTCTGCTAAGGTACAGTACCATGACCTATTCCAGAGATTAAGAATCATACTAGAAATACTAAATGCAAGTAAACCTGAGTTCACAGTAGTTAAATGGCAGTAGAGAGATCCACAGGGACTAAAATACAAATGAGAAATAGTATGTGTCACATCTTGTATATGGACTTCGGCAAAGTAAAAGTTTTTCTTTAAACTGTTGAGTGGTTGAGATGTTAGAAGTTAAGGGTTCTTTTAGTTGCACTACCTTCAACTTGCTGTTCATTTTAATTGATTCAGTTAGTTGGCAAATAAACTGAGACTGATCTAACTGGTTAGCTGTAAAACAACGTGTTAATATAGGTCAACTGTTCTAGATAATTGAGTCAGATACATGTTGAAGTCTTTGCACAGCTTTAGTCTGATTGTGCTGTGTTGAGTTTTACACTAAAAGCAAAATCTGTCTTGAAAACTGTTGAAAAAAAAATGTCACATAGAATTTACCATTTGCTGTTCACCACATTGAGAGTTCAATACTCCAGAATACTTGCCTATTTGTTTGTCTTCATTTCTAAAGAATATTTTGTGATGTAGCATATTTTGGCCATTTCTAACTGTATTTTCTCTGATATATCTGTAGAGTGCCTAGGTAACCTTAGATACCATAGCTTCAATTCAGGTTATTGAAATTCAGTTCCCTAGTTGACTTCAGTGAGACCTTAGATTTCTTGGAATTTAAAAGGTTTGTATTCCTTGCTTTCAGGTATTTCTGAGACGCTTCTTATAGAAAGACTGAGTGTTTTCTACAGGCTGTAACTAAAAATATAGTTGAGAATTTTCTTCTGTTTCTAGTAAGCATATCTTTATGTTTGCAGACTTCACATGATAATCTCAAATCAGCTGTTCCAGAATGAAAAAATCAATGGTATGGTGGGTTAACCTGGCTAAGGGCCAAACACTCCTTCAGCTGCTCTCTTGCTCCTCTTTCTCAGCAGTACAAGGGGGAGAGAGTAGTATGAAAAAGCTTGTAGATTTGGCTTAAGACAGAAAGATTGTTTACCAATTACAGTCATGGGCAAACCATGCCAAATATGGGGAAAATTAATTTAATTTATTGCCAATTAAAATATACTCGGGTAGTGAGAAATTAAGACATAAATTTAAAAAATACTTTTCTTTTGTCCTTTCCCAGGCTCAACTTCACACCTTCACTCCTGATTCCTCTACCCCTAGCAGAGCACCACAGAGGAAGTTGGAGGTTATAGTCAGTACTTAACAATCCCTCCCTGCCACTCCTTCCCTCTTAAGCTTCTTCCTTCAGGAAAAATCTGCTTCAGTGTGGGCTCTCCATGGGCTGTAGTTCCCAGCAGGAAGATCTGCTCCAGCATGGCTTCACAGGCTGCAGGGATAACTGCTGTGCTGTGGAATACCTCTTCCTCCTCCTTTTTTGAGCTAGATGTTCTCTCTGATGTTTCCCACTATTTTTTATTCTCTTCTCCTCTCCCCAGTCCATATTATTTTCCCTTTATTAATATGTTTCCACAGAAGGACCATGAACTTGGCTGATAGCTTGTGGTATCCACTGAAGAGCCAGCTGGACTGCACCATTCCCAGCACAGGGCAGCCTTTGACCACTTCCTACAGAGATCACTCCTGTCATCCCCCGCTACCAAAATCTCACTGCTTATACCCACTACTCTAAAATACACTGTATTACAGAAAATGTTGAGATATAAATCATTAAGTAAGTCAGGCTGAAATCCCTTTGATGACTTTTTGAGTGCATGAGGATTGAATTAGGCCTTGAGAACTTTCTCAAAAGATGCAACTGATATATAATATGCCTTCCATACGTACCAGTAAAATGCTTTCTTATGACCATGTCTTTAAATTCTTAGTTGCAGAAATGTAACAGATTTTGTGTCTTGAGTGTTAATGGTTTTGTGTGTTGCTCTTGGTTCCGTGACTTACCACTGAATACCTCGCAGGAATGATTTGGATGTGAAAGGTGTTGTTGGATATCGTTATTAGTCATCCAGTAACCTGCCATTTTGGTGGTTTTCAGCACAACAATCTGATATTTCACTTAGTGCCTGAAGCATACTTAAAGGTAAGTTTTAACAGGAGATAGTTTGACCTTTCATTGAAATGTATTTCAAATTCTCTACAGGAAGATCTGAAAAGTATGCATAACTGAGACTCTTAATGATTCAGGCTGTAGTCCAAATAAACTAAAAGTTTTATGAAGATCACTTACTGGTGGCTGGAATTAATTATTGGATCTGAAATTTTTATTACAAACTAAATACAGGATTTAAAAAAAACTTACCATTTTACAATTTACCAGTTCATTGAAGGCAGAATTAAACTAACCCTGCTCACACAGGAATATTTCAAAATAGTACTCCTACATATAGCAAATGGCAGGCCTCAATACTTATTTCTGAGCATCATTATTTCTACAGATAACTGTACACCTGCTGCTACACTTCACTATGGAACAGCATATGGAAAAAAACCCCACTTTCAACAAATCTAAAATCTTTTGGCATCATGTTGAGAATGCAGTGGAAATCCAGACACATTCTGCAGGAGGATAAAATTTTACAGTCTTCCAAAATATATGTAAAGATATGTTTTTTCTTATTAATAACTTTATTAATGGAATACAAGTAGGTGCGCCGAATTTTATGTACAATGTTTATTACAAGACCATGAAAGTGACAAAGACAATAAAAAAGGCAGATGTGTGAGCACACAGATTGTTTGTCATGGCTTACAGGGGCTGCATACTTTTCTAAGTTTGCTTCCTAAGGACAGTACGTTTATGTGTTAAAAACAAAAACCTGATGACCTCCTAAGCGGATTTGTGCAGGTTTAGTATATAGCTATTTACTCCCTGTTGATTCACAGTGCATTCTTTCTTTTACCTAGTAAAAAATGTTTAAATGTTTAGTTTGGACCCGTAGCTACCTGCTTTTTATTCTACATTCAGAAATCAATTGATGAATGATACTACAAAATTCTAAACAGACTTAAATGGATACAGCACAGTACACAGAGATTGTTAGCATTATCTTTAGCTCTTCAGAAATGGAATACCAACAACCTAGTTGACAGAGCCCGTGTTTACAGAAGTTTTCAGAAATCAATTAAGTTCATGGAGCTACAGTAGTTTCTGTCAGCAGGAGATCAGTTCTGAAAGATCTTTGGGAAAGTAAGAGCAGCTGTAGTTAGTCCAAGGAAAGGTCTTTCTAGCCTAGGAAGTAGTCTCCAACAGTGACCAATACTGCATGAATATGGAGCAGTATAAGCAAGCGCGCTCTCCTCAGTGTTGCCTAGCACACAAACCCAGTATGCAGCAATTTGCACACATTTCCTGAACTATACAATAGCTCTGTTAGAGTCTGAGGAAAGAGAGTGAAATACTGAGTGGGTTAGAAAATACACAGCATTTGATTAAAAAAGGGATTTAATTACATTATTAAATCATAATTGGTAGTTAATGCAAGAGATTATGAAATAATAACAAAAGGGCCAGTACAACTGGAGAGAGGGTGAGAAGAGACAGATGAAGGAGCAGAATTCATATTTTCATAATGGAGGGTGTGGCAGTGGAGGACCAAAAGACAGTGTTGGATCTACTCTCCTTCCATTCTAAGTTTCAAATGACTGTAACTGTAAGAAATGTTACTGTCATCAGTGGAGAGGGGAATTTGGCCTATGACCAAGTAAAGTGAAAAAAAAAGAAACCTGCAACACCAAACAGCCCACTCTCTGATTACGTGTGGTTAACTTAATACATGAGTATTATTTAAATACAGATTAGTATTTGTATAAGAGTTTATGGCATGTTTTTACTGTGTCTGGAAACTTATATAACTTTGTGTAGGTCGTGATCCTCATCTAACACGTATTTTAAACAGCACTAAGTTAAGCTCAACATTTTTAATAATTTTTTTCTCCTAATGCTATTGTGCAGTAATAGCTCTTTTATCCACATTTTATCTTCCAGCTATAAAATTAATTATTACTTCAGACTACACCACTTGCATTAACTCTAAAGCAGCAGGAAACCCTGCTAAATATGCAAGAGTTTGAGACTGAAGTAGAAAATACACATTGTTAGTCAAAACTTGTTTTATTAGGACTGACTTACACTAGAACTAAGCAGAGAATGTACATTGCCAACAGAAACAAGGAAGGAACACATTCAATTAAAGGACATTAATGTAGGAATATAAATCACATTAATCATGCTCAGAAGACCTTGTATTTTCATATTGTATATGAATTACATACAAGTACGTTGATTCTTTGTGAATCACTATTGAAGTGGAATGAATAGTAATGAATAATAAAAATTCCTAGATTTTATTAGATTCAAGATTCATATGCTGTTAGTTAGCTTTAAAGATCCTGCAGCATGTGGTGAAACTCTACACTAAGACTTTACTATTTGTGGTTAAAAAAATTACAGTTAGTCTCCAAGCAGTTGCTTATGACACCAAAACTCAGAATGATTCATCAGTCTTCTGGTATCTGATGCACATAGATACTGTCATTCTCCATTCTCCAAGTATGCAAATGACAAAAATCTAATCAATCATTGTTAGAAACTGAACTTACATTGCGAGAAATCAATAGCTATTGGAACTGACTTTTAATGCTTTTAAAAATAATACTATATTATTTGAGTATTATAGCTGTTGCACCTTAAATGTGTTTATCCTACACCAGAGTAGGGACACCTGTCTTATTTAGAAAATTAACAAATGAGGATCTTTACTGGCATCAAGTGGGATATTTTCTGAGAGTTTCTGAAGTACCCAATTTTATGGTCTGTGTATCTTCTCCGTAGAGGGTATCTTAAACATAGGTATACTAATTATATGCATAAAACTACATATATTTACTTGTATGCACATACACACATATTTTTCCCTTCTCTCAAGGTGAGGCTGTTAGTATGTCTAATATTGTTTTAATGTTCTGCATCTAATCTTTACTCTCTACAAAAGACACTGTTGCAGTTCCAACTTTATGAAGGACCTTTGATCGTCATTAAATGATATTGATGTGTCTGGGACTCTGTTGTCAACTGGAGATAGCCCAAAGGAGAATAAGACTTAAAAAGGAACAGGAAGAAATGTATTTATTTAATGACAAATATACATAAATAATAAGTACTAAAATAGATGTGTTAAAGTACCTAAAATGCAGCAGTTGTGTGGAGGGAAGAAACAACTTTTTCTTTATGTACGTGTTGAATAAGACAAAAAAAGAGTGAGGTGAAATAATGTTAGCAAAGTTAAAAGTTATACACTAGGATAACATTTCACCGGTAAAAGTTAAAAATTCAAATATGTGGGAGAAGTTATTGCAGCTTCATCATGGGTGTGTTCGACAACATTCCCAGTGGTATCATCTTATTGTCTTCCTGTGTTCTCCCGAGGAGGGACAGTGAGAGTGTGACTTGATGGGCACCTGATAGAGAAACCAATTTCAACTCACCACAAAATCTCACAAAGTTAGAGAATGCCTTCAGGCTCAATTGGTAGCATTAACAGTACCAAGTTTTTCAGATAAAGCATCATATTGGCTTATTTTGGTGTAATTACTTCATCCTTCCTTATTAACACCTCAATAGATCATGTTTAGCTAAGCTCTTCTAGCTGAACATCATTAAATAAATTATGGAGAAAGTGCTTATACTTTTAGGTAGAGTCAAGAAAAGAACTACAATTCATCACCTAACTTTTTATTTTCTATTAGTGATCTGTTGAAACATCAGTATCTCCCTCCTTTAACTTGGTTGTTTCTTGAGAATGTCTGTGTAGATTTTTTTCTTCTAATTATGCCAGTGGCCTTTTCTACATCTTAATAATTTTCTAATCCAAGCAGACCTGAATTTGAGTTAGGGAGTTGTCTGAAAGATGAGGTATCTATCCTTCTTTCATGCTTAGAAGAAGTGAAGCTTGAAATATATTTTTCCAAGGAAACACTGTCCAAGAAAGAAGCCGTCAATCATTGAATGTGAGAAGTGTCAACGTCTATAATAACAGCAACCAGGTATAGCATACCCAGTGCCCATGTACTTTAAGGCAAGGAATATCTTTATGAAAAGTCTCCGTAAAAACTGAAAAATGTCAGCATGCATAGAGAAAGCGAATGGAAGGGGTACTTTCAGCTAGTAAGGTCAAGAATATAGTCTGGAAAGGTACAGAAGATACACTATTGAGTTAGATGAGTAACATGTATGAGGAAAAGATAATTTTTTAGTAGAAATAATTTTTTAACATTTTTTTCACTTTTGTCTGTACATGCTTACTCTGTATTCTTCTTGCACATTCATTATAACCCTATTGGGCAGAATTTTAGATAACAATGTCACGTATTCATTCTTCTTTAAGCTTGTAAAGGTCATATTACTTTTTAGGTGCCTCTGATGTTTTCAGAAGATTGAAAAAGGTGCATATAGGACAATACTATCATATAGTTTTCATGCTCAATTGGTTGTGCTGTGTATTCTGTAGCCAAAGGTAAAAGAATTTCTGACATTTTGTAGGGTGATTTTGTGAAGTGAACAGGAGGCTTTATTTGAAATATGTGACTCTCACTTAAATCCACGTAGCACTTGCTGTAAAAGAATTCACAAAATATCCACATGATTAAATGTATGAAGTCGACAGGTCTGAGAACATTTAATCTCAGTAGAACTTTTCCTTGCCTTCCTGAATTCAAATTCATGTTCTATTAATCACACTCCCTGTGTTAACATACCTCATGGAACTACAGTGTTTTTTGATGATGAATCCTTCAAATGAGACTTACTATATGACTTTCATATAGCCTATGCTGTAAAAGATTGATGTAAATTCTTTGAGCACATTTAACCCTTGAGAAATATACTTTCCCTTTTTCTGAATAGTTATTCATTCAAAGCAAATTTTCTCTATCATTCTGCCTTTAAAGCAGAGGTAACTCATGAATATAAGGGTGTGCTTTTCTTTTTCTAATAAGAGATACAGCACATACATTAAAATTGGTGGAAGAGATGTTGCTTCAAGTCTGCAATTGAAAGGCACTGCATCTGTAGGAACAAATGGTAAGAAGTGGCAAGCTGTATTGTCTTGCTGTAAAATAATGTAATTTATTTGTTAAGTTTTTCTTTAAAGAAGTTTTAAAAAAATGTTAAATTAACATGTATGAATGCAAAAGGTGTAAATTCCTTGAAGCTGGATTATCCTCACAATAAAAAAAGCTAAAGATTTTATTTTTTTTTGTCAGCTACCATAAAGGCAAGTTGAAATTGAAAACACAGATTCTTTTAGGGTAGTCTTATAAAGTTATACCATTTCTCCTTTCTTACACTCAGGCATCAATTCACTTGTTTCTTGTCTTTCTTTTTGCACTCAGTTCTCATTAGCTTGATTGCTCACCTTCCCTCCAGCCTTCTAAGAAGAAATAGTTATTCCATGGAAGACCATATCTAAGAAAGACAAACACTTTAAATTTAAAGAAAACAATAAAGTTTACCTGTGAAGATTTCCAGAAAGGACCTTTTCTTTAAGATTATTTTGAAACAGACTTGGTTTTGCTTACCTTTTGGAACAGCAGCACAGTTGAGTGTTTTTGAAAGATGAGTTCATATCAAGTTTTGTTTTCACTGTGTGTGCATATGCCTATATATTGTGTGTGTGTGTTTCTGCATGTGTAGTGTTCATATATATGAGTGCATTACCTCGTGTAAGAATCATCTATGGATTACCATGATGATGATAACAAATGCAGAATTACTTTCTTGGTTGGATCCAATAAAGAATGGAATGATAGATTTTTATCTACACTGTTGCTTTTTAAAAAAAATTTCTATATTAAAACATATTTGGTAATTAAGTGCTGTCGAGACTTTTCTGAAAAATCTTTGTTCTTGGAGTCAAACAGTATTAAAATTCAATTTTTGTGTAATATATCCATATATTTAGTTACTATTCATTACCACGCATCTCAACTAACATCAAACAAAAGTTTCTTTCCCTAAAAGAAAATATAAAATATATTTCATAACTATGTTAGTTTGTCATGAATGAGGTTAGTGGAAGAAAGACTGCAAAACTAACAAGCAAGGAAAGTGACCACAAATTTTATCATGAGAAAGTATTAGCTCCAGAGGCAAAGTAATTCAAAACATTGTTTGTACTGAATGAAAACAGAGAAAAACCAGGGGAGTTCAGATTCACTGCTTTGTTTTCCCCTGCCCCCGAAAATGAAATTGAAATACTAGGAGTTTTTTATGATTAATGTCTGTGAATTGTAGTACACAGAAGCATGTTTATAGATATCTATATCTTTGTTTAATACTCAGATGTTTATTTTTGCTGCTTTTATTTTAATATATGAACCTTAGAGGTCTCCATGATGTGCAATAAAATACTGAATAAGAATGCATTATTGCTGTGTTTATTATATGAAATGATAAGCCACTTCTGAATACCAGAGACTTGGGGGTTGCATATCCTTCTATTTTGTTAGAAAAGAAGGAGTTTTCTACAAAATATGGTTGTATTTACATTCTATTTCATTCGAAGTCTCCCACTTTAAAAATTAAAAACATTTGACATATTAAAAACAGTATATCCTTTCTATCTGAATAATTTTGCACAAAGATATTGCTGTTTGCACCACTCTTTCATGCTTGAAACTTTATGGTAAGTTTCAAGTTCCTAAAGGATCCCAAAGTGCTAGTTATGTCATATTTTGCTTTGAATTACACGTGCAGCCATCATTGTGGTGTGTTATTGTCCATAATAATGTTGTGAAACAGTTAAGTAGATGGAGGTAGAAAAATTTCTTTTGGCTGGCTAGAAGTTAAGGACTTTTTCATTTTCAGTTGTGGCAAAGTTTAGAAATAATGTTCCTAATCTATTTTGCTTGGTGCTTTACAAATATGGAAATGAAAGAAAGCCTAAGAATGCTTTATCTAACCTGGTGGACTGTCCTAACAAAGAAAAAGAATTTAACTATTTCTTTTGGCACTTAGACTTTTAAACCTTTTTCAGTAGCAGGTCCACACTTGCATTACTAACGAATTTTGATGTTAAGATCATCACACGATGGGACATTCTCATCAAAATTGGATGCTAATATTGATTATCCTTAAACGCAACAGTAAGGCTGAGGGAAATATTTTAACTAACAGGGGCTTTTAATTTGGACTTGAACAGTTGCTCTTGTTTTATAGTCCTGCATTTTTGCTTTTAATAATCCTTGTGTGCTGGGATTTTGTTGCCATAGAAGTATGAGCTTTTATAGTTTTGCAAAATTATGCAAATTCTTCTTCTTTTTGAAATATTCATGAAGGAGTACAGCCAGAGATGGAAAGGTGAGAGTCGGCTCTTGTGTCCTAATGGAATTGAACGTTGACATAAATGTTCTAGTTAGTACTTCATTCTAATATTACAGGAAGGCATTTATTGATATGTCTAGTGTAATTATGGTTTGTCCCTTTGGAATCAAAGACCGTGAAACAGGAAGATGAACATTTAATCAGCAAAATTAAGAATTACTTTCAGTTATGAGGTTGTTGACAGCTGCAAGACCAGCAGTAAACAGTTTTTATTTAGAAACTTTTGATGAGGGTATGGTATTTTGAAACATGTTATTTTTTTCCTCTTCTTCAGTTTAACTGTGTTTAGTCAGGGAAAAATGTCTGCAATTTTGATGACTTATAAGGTTAATTTTTTAAAATATCTCTCTATGATGTGTGCCTGACATATTATGCTACAGTGTCACAGCTTCCAGCATATTTTTGCTAGACTGGGAGACTTTCAAAGACTGAGATGTACCTGCCATCACGGTAAGAGGTATGGGCAGTAACTGTACCTGAATTACAATTACCACATCAGAATGGGAAGAATGTAGATTCTATATTTCTGAAACCTTGATCTAGTTACAGCAGCTTAGGGTACAGTGGTTGGGAAGGCACAGTCATAGAGGATTTTGATCATATGGAAAGCAAACGAGGAAGAAGAAAGTGAAGAACCTTACTATGGTTATGTGCTGTAGTTACTATGGTTAAGTAACTATAACAAAGTAATTATATAGTCTAAATGTTGTAAAGGCTTGTCATTAGCAAATTTGATTTTAGACTTCAGATATGGTTGGCCAGACAGTTCTGTTTCTCTTCTGTAGGGAGAGGAAATGACAGTTGAGAATAATGGTAGAGATTTGAGAATTTGTGTAGTAAAAGTTTACATTCATAAGCACATTTCAGGAAATGTCATATATTATTGTGCAAATTTTTCAATCACTCTCTGACGCAATTAATTTTTTAAGTACTAAGTTCAGAAAGAGCAAGTATTCAACATAAATAGTAGTGGCAACACAGGGCTCATAGGAGATTTTTGGTTGCTGCTTAGC
This sequence comes from Piaya cayana, assembly GCA_013389865.1. Lineage (NCBI taxonomy): Eukaryota > Metazoa > Chordata > Aves > Cuculiformes > Coccyzidae > Piaya > Piaya cayana. The sequence continues at coordinate 173,037 of WAAB01016683.1, read as the reverse complement.
AGTTGTGCTTTCTCTGTAGACACGTGTTATTTGTCTCTTAGTCAGAAAATTTTCACTTAGGGAAGAAAAAATTAAGCCACAGTTCTGACAGTTCTTTCCATTGCTGGGAAACTTTAAAATATTCAGAATTATTTGGAATGTCTTGTTCCATTATCCAGTGTATGAAAGAAGAAGGTCATACACAATGAGTTTTTAAGGATATTTTGAGTATTCCGTGAAGCTCATTCAAGGTAGAGCAAGTAAGTTTTCTCACTGGTACACTTTATATCTTGCTCTTATTTCTGGGCATATAGCTCAGAAGCTGGAGAACATTTTGTGATCAAATTGAATAAAACATGTTTATCTTTGATTCAACTCTGCTTTTACATAGGATGAGCAGAGGAAATCCTTAAAATGAAAAGAGGCTGTATCATAACATTCTCAATAAGATTTCAGAAAAGAATGACTTGGAAATATTCTTGTAATGTGACTTTGTTATCAGGGTGGTCTGTTTCAAGAAACTGGAAGTGACAGTGAATGGTTTGAAATGCTGAGTTTCCTCTTTGAGTGTTTGAGGGTTGTAGAAGAACACTCATGAAAAGCAACCGAACCAAGAAATATAGTAGTTAGGCTACATTATGAAAGTTTATTCCCTCCTTGTTCCATTTACTTCTCTGGAGCAATATTCTGAAGAGGTGAGTTTAAGTAGAATGTAGTATCAATTTATGCAATTTATGTAGAATAATTTCAAGTGTACTTAAACAGGGAAACTGTAGGATTCTGAACTACCTGGGGTAGAGTTGAGGGAACTCTAGGTATTGGAGAGCTAGGGGAAGAAGCCCATTCTTTCAAGGGAAAAATTTAAATTCCCTATAAAGTAAACTCTGGCATTTCCTTGAAGCTAGTCAGAACTATAGTGTCATTCAAATACAACTTGATTATTCTGCTCCCTGCTCTCTGAAATATTACTATAATACCTTCTAATAGCTTTTATATCCCATCTAAATTCAAGTCTGTCTAAGAGAGGTGAGTCTATTTAATCTCTAATTGGATCTTGAGTAGGACTAAAATATACAATCTTTACTGAGACCTGTTACTAAATGAATGAAAGTTTCATGTTTTCTTGGTGCTGCTTCTAATAGAATTCTTTTCTAGTCCTTGCCTTCCTTCATTCTACAACCATCACGAAGACTGAATCAGCAAAACCCAATTAAATATCATAAATTTACAGCTAATACTTTTTTGTAAAGAAGATAACAATCTGGATGAGAGTAGGATTAACAATAGAATATTTCCTCAAATATAAGTAAATTAAGTTAGAGGAGCAACCCTTTGTCTATTCCTTTCTGCATTGAGTAGGCAGGTTAGAACAAGACATATGACTTAGCCGTTGGTTAGAATGGTACATTGTTAAGATGGTTCAGCACCTTGTCAAATCGTGTCACAACTGCATAGGTTCCGATCCATTGTGGACTAAATTGGTCACCACTAATAAACAGAGAATTCTTTTTATTTTTTTAAGGATTTCCTTCACATAGTTAGTGCTGATGTTCGTGTGGCAAATCTCTGTGTCTGCTGAAATCCATGACATAAAATAAATGTGTACCTAGAGAATTTGTGGTGGTGAAAGAGTCCAAATAAACTTCAGCATTTTATCGCAGCTCTATTTCATGGAAATTGAAGAAGGCTAGCATGGAATGTTAAAGTGTATATAATATGATTTCATTACCTTGAAGCACTGTTTCTAGTGGTAGATATTGCCACCAGGAATATGGCAAAGACACTGGAAGACTAAGTGAGCATCTGTGTCATTTCTCATGATCACGACAGCAAGCAAAATAATGTTCACAGGTATACCAGGAAACAAATTGAGGCTTTTTATGTTTAGGAATGTCTTCTGGAATAAGAGAAGATATTATCTTGTTGAACTTTGAGTTACTACCAGTAGCATTCTGTAAGACTACTCCTTGGATTTGTATTCAGTGTTATGTGTATTGGCTTTGTCCACTGAAATGTTCTGCCTATTCATGTCGTTGAGCCTTTCCCTTTTCCTTTCTCTTTTCCCTTCCCCTCTCCCTTCTGACCAGCCACTTTCTAGATTCTTTTGTCTATGTAAGGGACTTCTTTGAGTTGTCTGTGTGTAGCCTCATAGTACTGTATCAGATGCCCCAGTACATTCCATCTGTCTTCCACTCATGGCCGTCTAATTCACAGACAACTGTATTTAGATGCTTTAATTNGTGTTATGTGTATTGGCTTTGTCCACTGAAATGTTCTGCCTGTTCATGTCGTTGAGCCTTTCCCTTTTCCTTTCTCTTTTCCCTTCCCCTCTCCCTTCTGACCAGCCACTTTCTAGATTCTTTTTGTCTATGTAAGGGACTTCTTTGAGTTGTCTGTGTGTAGCCTCATAGTACTGTATCAGATGCCCCAGTACATTCCATCTGTCTTCCACTCATGGCCGTCTAATTCACAGACAACTGTATTTAGATGCTTTAATTACAAACCGAGTCTCCTCCTAGCTGACAGAAAAGCATTTTACTGCTTAATAAGATAAGGAATTCTAAAAAGCACCCTGTTTACTGGAGATAGTTGCAGATCATCTGAAATTAGGTTTGGCACGTTTTTCAGAAGAAATGAGGCAGCCCCTAGTGTAGTGGAGTAAGTACTAAAACTTTACAGGCAGAGTTACAAGTGGCATTGGAGAGGGAAAGAGTGAATCACCAAATAATTCAATAATAAAATTATCAATGAGATATAAGGAAGAGGTTTACTCCAGTGACATTAGCAGAAGGTATCCTGACAGCTTGCCTCAGAGAAGCATTGACAGCAGACTGACTAATTGGAGGAAGAGAAAGGCTTCTAGAATCTGATTTCCTTATAAAAAGATGTAAGCTTTCCTTATCTGTAGATTTGCAAGTAATTGTAGAAATACTGTTTATTTTCAATGCTGTAAATATTTGTGGTTTACTCTCACTTGTCTTGGTTTAGAAGTGATTTTATTGTGGCATTCATAACATTAAAGCATACTTTGCACAAGGTAGTACTGAGTTCTTCCTCCTAACCTCCGACTTTCTTCCTGTTGACCATAGCCATTTGTTCACAGGAAAGCAGCTGTCTCTCCTGCTTCAGAGGGTTTTGGCTGACTCAGAATGTAATTGTTGGGATGTCATAATCAGTTCTATCTACTCCCTGGTTACTTCCTTTAACAACATGAAACAGAACAGTAGAAGTACAGTTAACTGTGAATACCCAAAAAAATTAACTGTCTGCCAGAAGGTGGGTGGATTAGATTAAGGTAGCTGTGATATCTCTCTCCTATACTTCTATTTCTTGGGGAACCTATGACTTTTCTTGAGCACGTAGATTCTGCCTTCTGGGCTGGAAAGAAATATTTGATGTATTGATCTAAAAACAGGCAGGAGAGATAAAGGAACTTCTGTGGAACTTTTTTAGTCAGCTGCTCTTGTCTCAAGAATGCATGCTTTTGTCACCAACAAGGAAAACTTTTATGCTCTCTTCTCTCTGGTGTTCATATAGCCTCGGATGACTGTCCTCAAGGCAGAACACTTAATCTTCAGTTGATACGGAGAACAATGTCAAAATGAAGGGATTTCACAGGTGCCCAGCTTTTGTATTGCCCTTGTATTCAAAATTCAGAGAAAAATAGGTTTTGTACTAGATGAGACATAATTGTTGATGCAGCACATGGATTGGCCTCTGAGTTCTTTTGCCTGCACATAAACTTGGACTTGAAATATACAGAGGAAGGAAATCACCTTTATAAACAATGGCAGAAGAAAGTAGTACTTTCTGTTTTATATAAGCTTGGAGGTGGTTTGTTGTTTTTTTTCTCCTAATCTACATTAGTGTTGTTCAGCATGCAAAGTAAATATATATTTTTAACTAACAGATCTCCTCTCCAGTAAGTGTCATTTTGGGATCTTGACTTCAATGCATGACCCTGTCTGTGATGTGCAAATCTTGCCAGTTACAGCCATGAAACTCAGGCTGCTGTGGCAAGCAGAGACCTCAAGAGATTTCTCTGTTATATCCCATCGCTTAGGCATCATACCTAGAGTATCTCTGACATGTCTGAACTGCTGTTAAACATTTAATGAAGGAATTCAATAGCATTTTCAAGTAGTTTGATACTGTTTTGACCATACCTACAAGCAGAAAGCTTTCTCTATGCTCAAGTTAAATCTTCGTGACTTACCTGCAGTTGCAACAGGAAACTGAAAATGGCCATTTCATTTTTCCAGTTTTCTATGTCTTGGTAAACTATTTTAGTGTTCTCTTTTCCAGACTGGTCAAACCCACCCTTTCCCTCTAGTATTTCCTGTTGATTTTATGTTAGAAGTCCCTAATCCATTCTGGTTGCTCTCTGAACTATTGTCTGTTTGTCTAGTCCTCTAACATATTCTTGGTCTGTGTGACCTATTAATTCCCTTTGTTGGATTTTAATCTTAGGTAAAGGTTATGTAGTTGAGAAAAAGTAAAACCTGTCTTGGTAAATATTTTCTATAAGTTGCCCCAAACCACACAATCTTTGTTTTCCCATTATTTTCACTTTCTTGAATCCTTGTTAGTCTATGTGTTTAAGGAATCTTCAACCATCAACAAGCATAGAAGAAAAATGATTAACCATGATTTCTAGATGGTTGACCATGAAGGGAATGGTCCTTAGAGATGTAATTCCGAGGTATCTGCATATGGTTTTGCAACACTATATGTCTGTTTCCAGGAAGTACTGATGCTGGAGAAAACTGCCTCCAACTAATTAAGGCCTATTTTTTTAATTTAATTTCATTTTTCTGTTTGTTTGTTTTTTTTTTTTATTCCCCAGGTGGCAGCTGCTGGAGGACATCTGAAATTTACAGTCTCCTATGACTTCACAGAGGAAGACAAGGCAGTTCAATTGATGGTTCAATCTGATGTTATCATAGAGGTAATGTGATTAGTTGATGATGCAGTCTGGTGGATGTCATCATAAAGTGATGTCATCGTAAAGTGATTCTTTCAGCAAGAAAAAAAGAGAGAGAGAGAAAGAAATTGCTTACTTTGTCAGATGTTCAGCATGAAGCCTGATTGTTAAGGACTCAAAACAGCAGGGTGCACATACTTTCAGCTAATTTATAGTAGCAGAAAATGGACGTGCTTTTGGGAACTAAAATATTCAGTATCTCAAGAAGCCTCTGGCAATATTGCAGTGGCTTATAGAACTGTATTCTTCATCAGGAAAAAATGAAGAAATAAAATAATTGGTTGTTTGAAGTAACACACTGACATTCTCTCATCAGACCTGTTCATGTGCAACTTGGCTTTGTACGAATTTGCTTTTGCCTATGCAAAGCTGTGACACTAGGTTTTAGCTGAATTACCTAAACTTTCTTTTGCACTGACTTTCAGCTTTATCAGGCAAGCCCATTTCAGATCTTTGAAAGATGAAGGTTATCCCTGATATTTTTTATTCTTGTAAAATATATTATTCAGTAAATCCTGTACACCAGCTGCCTAAAGCTAGAGTTTCTTTTCCTGACTTTTTTTCATATTTAAATATCTCTCTCTTATGGCTCTGTCTAGGGAGGTGACTTGAGAATCAGCACTCCCAAAGAGGGGATTTACCTGCAGCCTTTTGAAGAGCACACTGAAGAAATTGTGCTGAAACCAGAATCTTTCTCTTTGCATGGTACTGACATTCCAGTCAGCAGGAGGGAGTTCATGACTGTACTTGCAAATGTGAAGAGGATCCTCCTAAGAGCCACATACAGCTATGAGATGAATGCCATCTACAGGTGAATGTAGGAAACGTGTCTGGTTGCTATAGGCCTCTTATCAAAATACTTGTTTTATCTCTTCACAGAACTAAGCTGAAGTAATTTAAAATACACTAATTTCATATTGTCAATCCACAGAATTAATTTACGCTTTCAACAAGTTGTTAGGGTTTTTTTTTTCCTATTTTGGGTAGACAGGAGGAGGAGAGGCAACAGAAGAAGCAGCCTTGTAGGAAAACAAAGTCACATGGACCATTAAGACATGAATGACAGATCTGTAAATATGTTTATTTTGTGAACACTGTAAATCCCATGTATATGGTAAATTATGGACAGCAGTAATGACATACTGAAGTGAGAGATTATATATTGCTTAAATATTGTTTTTCCCATTCGGTGAGCATACAGGGCCACATTAACAGTGGACTAGTGAATAATATCCTAAGTCTACAAGGTGAAAAGAGGCCTGAAGGGAATGTACTATGTTTTTAATCAGCAGCACACACAGAACTGGCTAATCTCAAAGCTTTTCCCTGGATTTATGTCAATTTGCTGCCTGGAATGTTTAAACTTACTGATTTCATGTCAACTCTTCTCCATCTTCTGATCAAAAGAAAGATGTCTTACGAGACAACCTAGTTGTTCTATCTAGGTTGCTGCAGTGTGGTTGAACCTGTAAAGCTCTACTTGCATTTAAAATTGTCATAAGTGCATGACCAAATACTACAGATGGGCTAGAAGACAGCCCCTCTCCTGATATTGTATTGTTGCACACTGTCTATACTTTATTACTTAGGTAGCATAAATATTATTTTTTAAATTTGCTATGGAACTGATTACATAGTAGTTTTCTGCTCACAAGGCATGAAACCTGAAATGTTCTTTAATCTGCATATAATTTAATTCAGCAGCATAAGCCGATTTGGAATGGAAGGAGCTGATAGCACATTAGTGATTATTTGCTGAGAGCATAGATACAGTTTTTGCTACAGTGAAATTTCTTAAGTAGTGCAAGCATCATTTGAATACTTAGGTAACTAAAATACATCCTAAGTCAAAAGGTTGTGTCAGCAGCATACAGTTTTCTGTTTTAAACTTTGGCAGTGTATATTTTTTTCCCTGCAAAAAGAGATCATGGGTTTTTTCACTCTCTTTCTGTGATTAATTAGTATGTATTGTCTCTCTGTAAATAAGTTTGTGAATCATAACTAGCTTGAGTTTGAACCAAACTGTTTCTGAATTTGCTCATTTGGTCACCAGTCTTATTGATCCTTGCATCCACTTTGAAAACTTCTCATGGCCCACCACCTTCCCACCCTGATGTTAGAGGAGAATCAAACCACTAGACCAGATGTCATCTCTTAAGCAATGTGAGCAGACCAGGAAAAACTGTTAATCCACAGCTTACATCTGAGACAATGGTAGCTCAGTGAGTGCCGTTCCTTCACTCTGTTCTAATTCAAATTAAAAAAAAAAAAATCAGTCAGAATTTTCAAAACTAAGGGAGTGCAGGAGCAATTTGGGGGGGAACATTAGTGGCTTTAATACTATGCTGTTTCATAGTAGATAAATGTGATTGACTTTGGGCCAAAGGTGTTACAAATTATTATGGGAAATATAAGCTTTAGATTTCAGTAGTTTACATACATTTATGTAGTGACATCTGCACTAGAATGAGAAGGGGATCTTTCCTACAAAAAGTCCCACTTTGGCTAGGTAGTTAATATCTGTGAAGAAAGCATAAGCCGGACATGCACTGTCTTCACCTTGTCTCTACTTTGGATCTCTGTGGGTGAAACAGATGAGATCCCTTCTGGGTGACAACATAGTGCTCAGATCAGCACACATGTAGAACTACCACAGACTATAGCTTGAGCCTTGCAATGGCAAGTGTTACTACTATAGTAATTACTACCATAGTAATATCAGCATGTCCAGAAGTCTCTGAAAATAGTTTGCAATAAAGTGACCAAATTTTATTCAGTGATGTAAGAGTGCTCATTGTTGTTTAATATGACAGAAGAGAGGGTGTGAAATTGATACCATGATGAAATGAACTGGATTTTTCACCTCTGATTTAACTGAAGGAGTTAGTATTTCACCAATCTGGGTGGGATTTACTGGATGGAGGCAAATCTCAGAACAGTGTGTCATCATAGAATCATAGAATTGCCAGGATGGAAGAGACACACCAGATCATTGAATCCAACCATTCTTATCAAACACTAAACCATGCCCCTCAGTGCCTGGCCCACCCATGCCGTAAACACCTCCAGGGAAGGTGAGGTAGCAGCAACAGCCTTTACTGTCATCCAGGCCAGCTTGCAATCTGTTGTTGTAGGGATATTGATTATTTTCAGGATATGTCTCAGTTCTGACTTTTTAATATCCTCTTTGACTTTCACTCATGCTAAAAATACTAGATGCAAAGCTGTGCTTACAAGTCTGAGATCATACAAAACAACTTTTTACTCCATATTCTGCCCTTTTACGATTTCAGTGCAAAGGTCCAGACCCAGTGAAGAGGACACTTTTTGTGTTATCTTGGGCTGATTAAGGACTATGTGATGAGCTCCAAAGGAAGGCATTTTTGCCAAAAAAAAGTGTAGAGCTAAGCCTTACTAGATAAGTAGATATGAACTAAAATTTTTAAATTCTCTATTAAACAGGTATGTGTGGTGGACAGATGGATATTCCTCTGAGAGATTAAAGAGGATCTGACAGGGAGACAGAATATTATAGTGTTATTAGATCCTTCATGAATGGCAATTTCTGTCTCTAAGCATCAGCAGAATTATGCAACATACTAATTAGAGATTGCTATATTAAGCAACCTGTTAATTTAAATGCTGGAAATTTTCAAAATTAATAATGACATTACATGTGTAAGGATTTCCAAGGGTGCTATTATAATCTGTGCTTGAAAAGAAATCAGAATGATCTTGCAGTTGTGTAGGAAGAAAATTAGAAATTCAATGGAATTAGTGAGAGCTAACTGTTAGTGACAGCTTTAACTTAAAGTTTATATTTTTCACCCGTGTTTAGTTTAACCTATTAAAAACATTACTTAATCACTTGTACTTTCAAGTAGTTACTAAGCAATATTAATCAAATAATGGTGAATTTTACTCGAGCATGTTTTTGAGAACATTTTTGGGGGTATTTCAAGCTTAGATTGTTGTTATAGCTCTATGGCATAATTAGGAAGCTTCCTTAAATGAGTGGGCTTTCATTTAGATGATCAAGTATGATAAAAAATGAGAACATAGAAATGCAGCAATCAATTTGCAAGTAATTACAGCTTCCATGTTTAAATCGTGATACTACACTAACTTGACAGATCTTCCAAATTATTGCAGTTAAATCTGTCTGTGGTAGAAGCAACAGGCCTGGAAAAGACAGCTCTGTTTTATAATTTTGATTAATTTAATAATGTTAGCTTGTGCTTCAAAGGAAGTTTAGTAGCACTGTTTCTTCAGTTTTAATATTCAGAGTGGCCACTGATGGTGAAGGCTGTAGACACTCAGATGGGAATTGGGAGTTGTGGTGCTAAAGATAACGAATTCCTTGCAACCGCATATGGAATCAGTGGTAGATGCAAGGAGAAAAATGGGAGGAAAAGCAAAGGTTTTTCTTCCATATGCATAATTGGCTTCAAGACAAATGAACAATGATTGGGTCAGTACTTCACGTGCCTTATGTAGCTGATGTGATTCAGATGCCTGGCATAGCAGACAGTAAACTGTGCTGATACAGCCTGAAACGTCCCCTTCCCTTTTAATCTTGTTTGTTTTTAGAAGTCAACAGTTGCCTGCTGACAGTAACAGTCATCTTAAATATTTGGTTTTGATGTCAAATCTCAAATTGTTCATGCATCTCCAGGATCCAGTGCCCCATTACTGCTGGCATTATGTATTTTAATGAATGCAGAATGGCATCGAGGAACCAAAATTGCAACATGAAAATGGGAGGAAAAAAACCCCAAAACACCTGCAGCTTTCTTCACTGAGTAACTGTTAATGCTAAAAACTGTTAAACACGTTAAAATCCCATTTAGCAAGCAGCAGAATGTAATGAAAATTGGAACAATTCAGTGAATGTAAATATATGATAATACTAGGCAGATTGTTTCTGTGTATAAATACTTCTCTTTGTTCCAGGATCAATGCTTAGAGGGAACTATCTGTAGTTCAAAGGATAAATAAAACTTGGCCTTTTACTAGTCATTTATTTCTTCATTTACAGATTCTTCTCCTTAAATTGTTAGATTTTTTACTCTTAAAGTAATCACCATTCAATATCTAATAATCTAATTGGTTATCTTACTGTAAGGAAAGCTCAAAAGGATGATTGTAAAATAAGCTTGCAGCAGTGCAGCAAAGCAGGAATATTGAAATGTGAAAGAGCTTTTACAGTTGTTCCAGTATCAACAAATTATTATAGATTTAAGTTTCTAACTGCATAATCCACAATGGTAGTCTCTGCAAAGTGTAGTCATTTCCCAGTGGTGATAACATATCTGGTTTTTTTGAATCCTAATTGCTGAAGTCTTCCTTATTTTTTCCCTTTGACTTGCCTATCTGTCTTGCTGAAAGTAGTCATAAAATTAAATGGGAAAATACTCTGTCTTAACCTTTCTTCCAACTACTGTAGAAATAATGAAATATTTTTCTCGTTGTTTTCTTATGCAAGGTTACCCAAATAAGTTTCAGGATTTTTTTTGGCAGTCTTAATATGGAGGGAAAAAAGTTTGTTTCACATTTTCCAAAGATAACTGATTATTTTTTTAACAAAATACATGCCATAATAGAAGATTGTTTTCTTCTGAAAAAGACTTACAAAAGAAGCCTTTTAGGTAGCTCTAGTAATCAAACACACTGTTAAGATTGCTGGGTGAAAAAAAAAAAAGAGATATTGAGCTTCAGTAATGCCTTAATGTTCCTTCTGAATTCTTATAAGAATTAATTCCCCGAAATCCCAGCTTTTTCTCCCTGAATGGATGCTGTTGAGGAGCACTGCATCTGTTTCATACATTACCTGTAAGATTATCAAAAGACTTTCTATGTCTCTCTCCTCCTACTTCCATGTTTTTTTAAAGAAAAATCACGTTCAGTGTTCGGCTAAACAATGGCTATTTAGCCACTGTCTAACATTTTTTTTTTATGGTGATTCTGTATGGAACAGAAAATTCTGCAACTCTATCTTCTTAGTCATTGGGCAAACCAGGTTAAAAGGTAGAAGATTTCAATTATCTTTTCTATACGTAACACTTAGATCCTCCTGGACATAGCTGAAATCTTTTTCAGAGGTCAAATCTCCAGGATAAAAATACTCTATAACCAAAACCTGGTAATGTAATGCTTTGGAAAGCTGGAGTAGTGATTTCTAATTTTTGAAGACGCTACTTAGTGTCAGATTTGCTATATATATGTAGCTGCAATGCGAGTTGACACTTGTGGCTTGCAGGCCAGGCATAGCCTTCTGTTTGCCGAGACAGTGCTGTGAGACTTTTAAAATCTATTTTTATCAATGTGCATCTGACCATAGTCTCTTTCATGTGATGAACAAAAGTAGTAACAAGCCTACAGAGATTCTGGTTAGGAAGAAATAGAGGAAAATTAAAACCTCCTTATTTTTAAACAGGAAAACACAAACAAACCACGGAATTTGACTATATACTGTTTGTTGCATCCAGCTGCACATATGTTTCTATCTAATTTGCTATGTTAACTGTTTCATTTCTGCTACATCCAGATTAAGAAGTGTTAGCATTGAAACTGCTGACCATGCTTCAACTGGGAGAAAGGCGGCATCTGCAGTGGAGTTATGTGACTGTCCCCCAGGATATGATGGTACCTCGTGTGAGGTAAGTATCACAGTGCAATCTAGGTCAATTATGCTAACACTGTGATAGCTGTAAGAGAGAGACCTCTCCATTTCTGTTAGGAATTTGGCATAGCTTGTCTAATTCCCTTTGTTTATAGGTGGTGGTTCATTATATTTGAAATCTGAAGTTTTACACCTCTATGGTGATTTCGAGGTTATGAAAAGACATCCATCTCTCTTAACAGAAAGAAAATTAAACCAGTATTTGTACTCTTCAGCCAACTGATATTACAAATGCATGAATCTACTATGACTAGGAGGAAAAAGGTGGTTAGCTGACCCGTGTACAACAAAGCTGGATCAAACGATCTGAGTAGTTGTTGAGTTTCCTCTTTTGTTTTCAGAGCTTTGCCATTTGTCTTGGAGTCTTTGACGATTGTGTGTTCTTGTGAAGATTGTTTTACTTTAGTTTGGGTCTTTTACAGATACCAACATATACACGTGGTCAGAAAATATTCACTTTCCCAACAAATTCATTAGGTCACACAGAATGTGTTCGTACAAGTATACATATGATTAACTAGCTTATGTAGGCATAGCTTGAGGTAAACAGAAGCCAAAAAAATTCTACAAAATCTTTGCCTTTAAGGAAGTAGTTTCAAAAACCAAGATGCTCTGCTTCACGAAGCTACAAACAGTACGCCATTTACACAGGCACTCTAGGCATTTGCTTGTCAACTCTCTTTGTCTTTAAAGTCTTACATACTTTTATGTGATATTTAAAGCTTAGAGTCTAGTTTCATGCCAAATGTGGTTGCTTGTTGCTGGGGCTAGATACACTAATGTAGAAGTAAGGCTGGAAGGAATTAACAAATATTCCTATCACTTCCAAAATGATACAATCACGCACAAAAAATTGGAGAAGTTTCTTGGCTGAGAAACAATTTTGAAGTATGACCATTGTTTGCCTATTCATTTATTTAAAGAAAAAAGCTGGATGAAGTGTCATCGTGCTTTGCACTTTTTTTTTTTCTTGTACATTTTTCCTCTCAAGTTAAGTGTGATTTCCCAGAAAGCAGTTGGAAAGGCCCCAGTTGCAGACGTTTCAATATCTAGTTTTGTTGTAGGAGCTGAAGGACTTGGGTAGAATTCCAGCTGAATTGGTGCTGCTGAAATGCTCTGTCTGATGTGTCCTTCAGTGTAAACCCTTCTCTCCAGTTCAAAACAAACCCTCAAATTTGATATGTACTTAAGATCATATTCCATGATAGGAAGTACGTATATAGATAACAGTAAATTTAAAGTCTCCATGCACAACCGTGCACATTCCTGCCCTGGTTGAGTGCTCACCACAGATCTATTGAAGTAAACCATACTGTAGTCCCTACCTGTATGTTGGTTTTCCTCCCAAGACTGAAGGCCAAGAAGATATGATAGCCTTCTACATGAACAAACTTTTTTTTGTCTCCAGAAGAGAGCCATATCTTTAAAATATGCTGTCTTGTGAGATCGTTCCATTACAAAAATTTTGATTTAATTTTGTACAAGATTCTAGTAAAAGAAAGTTGTTATATTTTTGCTAGTATATCTGAGAAATGAACACAAACACATGAACATAGGAAAACCAGGTAAAATTTTAAATTTCAAATACCAATTGTACTTATTTGTGATAGTTACTTTGCTCTACTCATGTGAATCTTCTGGCCTATATTTGTCAACAACTTCATATCTAATTGCTCTTCTCCACCAGATTTGTCCCTTTCTATCTACTCTTTTACTTAGACTGTGAGAGCAGTTGTCTCTAACTTGCATCACTATGATGGGCAAGAATTTTCCTGATTTTGAATGTTATATAATTTCTTTTGTTAATTCTCATTCTTAGAATTATTGATTTTGGAGCCTTACCTTGTGCAATATCATTTATATCTGTCCACAAGATCATTCTCTTCAGAATTGTGGGAAGAGGAAAAAGAGTTCTAGATTTATACAGAAACAGCTGAGGCAGTTGCATTTCATGCCACAGGAAAAAATAGTGTAATTTCTTTTAACCTGTTTTTCCTTTCTAGATTTTATTCCTCTGATTTTTAATTTTGAGTATTTATGGATTTTGTTAGAATAAAAAGAAAAGGAAATAGTAAGTGTAATGTCTCCAGTTTTTAATGTTTTTTAAAAAGAATAATTTCAGTTCATCTTCAAATTAGTTTAATATTTTGCAGGAGTAAGACAAAAAGGGTCATTGTCCTTTTATAAAGGAGAATCTGCTTGTTACCTCTCTGGAGAGTCTATGTGAATGGAAAGGGATTTTCTTTATTAAATGTTCCTTTTAGAATTCAATCACTACAGAAATTTCACTTCATATTAGCCAAGTGCTTTTGAAGGTCAATATTCTGTGATGCACTCTTTTTATATTATGCAAAATCCTTGGATCACATGAGCAGTCTTATTGAGGAAAGATAGTTTTCCAAAATTATAAAGCCATTTGTGAGGTATATAGCAAAGGAGATTGCTGCTTGACATCTTATTATGAAGGAATGGAATAACTGAATTTTTGCTTGTGAATCACGGTTGTACGATGTCACCTTTCTCAGAAAAAAATGGCCATTTATTTAATATTGCTCTGAATTTAACCTTAAAAGAAAAAAGAAATTAGACAACCTTCCAAAAGGGAAATTACTATACTCTATATTTAAGAAGCAGAATTTGTGAATAAAAGGATGGCTTTGTTTTCAGCCTGTGCTTTCTTTCAGCGTAGCTTTTTGTTAGACTTTGAACAAGAAAGACGAAATCGTGTTTTAATTGCTCTTTGCAGCTGAACTTCTCAGAAAAGGCTTTCATTGTTTTAGGATTTTCTTTCCTCCTTCTCCCCTCCAGTATTTTGCCTTCTAGCTACATTGCAATCTGTACCTCTTGCTTTGGTGCTGTCTTCATTTCTCTGATATTTTACCATTTCAGAAGAATGATCAAGTTTAGGCTCCCTCTAATCTCACACTTGCCAGCGAGGCTAAGGTCAGTGCAAAGCCATAGCACCAGGAAGAACAACTTTCTAGAGAAATGTTGGTATTGTTATTAATTTACAAGTATAGTTTTGTGTGTACAAAATTCAATCAACAGTTTTCAAAAAATTCCATTCCTTTCCCTGTCTGAGTGAGTTTAACTTTTTGTCTAATTTATCCTGCAGTCTTGCTGGCCTCGACACAGGCGTGTGAACGGCACAGTTTTTGGTGGAGTCTGTGCACCATGTACGTGCTTTGGTCATGCAGACTCGTGTGATGATATCACAGGAGAGTGCCTGGTAAGTGCCCCTACAGCAAACTTGATGGATATGCCCAACATTAATTCAATATACGTGTGTCATTGAATTAAGGGCCTTTCAAACCTGAAATACTCAGGGAGAAAAATAAAAATCGTCGATTAACAGGGAAGGTCTTTATGTAGAACTGTTGCTGTAATTAAGGATCCCCTCATACCAAGATATGGTAGCTTGTGCAGTTAAAAAGAAAGGATTTTTTTTTATTCATATAGGATTTATGTTTTGAAATAGAATCAATAGTTTAAAATATGGCATGCAGAAAGCAGCAAATATATCAGTATTCTTCCATGCAGGATTTATCTCCCCCTTCTTTGTGTTTCCTGCAGTGTATTTAATTTATAGTATGTTGCAGGTAAAATTTGTAAATTCTGTTCTAGTACAAGAAGATACTTTTAATGGCTTCCTTCATCCAAAATCCTGCTGAGCCTTGAAAAAAAAATTTAAATCGTACTTTAAAAAATAAAACATATGAATATGGAAAAATCAACTTTTTTTTTTAATAGTCTATGGAGGTTTTATGTAGTTACCTACTAATTCAGCAATTAAGACTGATATCCATAGCAAGCCTACCAGCACATCATGGTTTTCAACCCATTCAGAAGCTTTATGGAATGGGTGAATTATGCTGAATAGACTGTTCTGATTAACTTATGGGCATTTTTAGCTTTATATCATCTGACATGGCATGAAGCTTGAAACAAAATTTCTTATTTCATTAGTTTTGCAGAAACACAATTTGAGCCAGTGCCAGTTTAGCAGGATATTGTACTCTAATTTCCCTGCAGAATTTCAAGCAGACTTTCTGCTGTACATGTTTCTAAATGTTCTGGTTTACTTCCTCAAGAGATTTTGCTGGGAAAATCCAAAATGAAAACTCAGGCATTTTTCAATGTATTTTGGAAATTAGAATTATCATTGGTCTTCCTGTTTAGCCCATACAAAATATTAATAGCAGTGCAGTGCAAAACAAGATATTAGTAATGTGTACATCACTGAATTTTAAAATTGATTTTTCATAAATACAAGCTTAATATTATTCTTAATTTAATTATACTGTAAGCTTTAAAGAAGTACCCAGCACCCAGGATGAAAGGTATTTGTGAAATGACAATCACATTTTGAATCTTTCACATACATGCAATGAAAGTGTTTATCACTAGGGTAAAATGAATTTGTGTTTCTCGACAAGGTGAAATTTATTGCATTAATGCCTGTAGCCTCCAGCTATGATGCCTGTAACATCAGTGTGGGATTAAATCAATAAATAGAAAAGAAAGGGAAGGGAGAATCCTATTCAAGGGATATCATAGATATTGACTATTTTGCTTAGGAGTTCATACCAGATGCAAGTTCTGAGAACACTTGCTTCTTTGTCTTCAAATTTTAGCCTTTGTACAAGTTTCCTCTTTATTTTTGTCTATAGCACTGACCTGGACGTGAGCGAAGGCAATACAGTTGCATACTGTATTGCTGATGTAAACTATGGACTGAGACAGTAGAGCTCCCCCTTCTGATGTTTCGAGAGAGCTGGTGTAATGAGAGCACAGCACTGACAAGGAATTAGGAAATAACCAGTTGAAAATGTACTTTAATCTACATGCATTATCAAGCATTGTGTATTTTATGTCTTCTCTCTGGGCTTATACTAGTTCATCCTATAAAAAAGAGGTGCACAGGGAGCTTAAAATCAGTTCTGGATTTTCTTGCAGCTTACTTTGAAAACACCGTAAGTGAAGTTAGATTGGTTAGTATCCATGCAGGCTATTAAATGCTGCTATTCAATTTGGATCATAAGCCTTTTGAAGTGAAGGAGAGAAATGTCTGAATACTGAAAAAGAGAAATGTTTCACATCAAAGGCATTCTTTCTACTGAGGTTTACACAGCCTTTTGGCCTCCTTATTATTATTCATGGCATTTTTTTCAGTAATACAACAGACAATTTAGGCACCTAATTTACTGATGTGATACTTCTTTATGCTTTTCCTTAGCTTTGAAATGTACTTGAAAAGCAGCTGAAAAATGTTTTTGACTCATGATAAAAGCTCAAATCATCTGCTTTGACATAGGCCTGTATAAAAAGCTCATTTTAACTCATATCTTGCAGTAACCTGCAGAGCCCTTTGATCCCCACAGCAACCATATAGAGCTGCATGATACATCGTTCTCGTTACCATTGTGATATATGTAACTGCTTTGGTACACAGGGCAAATTCTACCATTCAGAAATACTCTTTTGTAGTGCCACACACACATTTACGGTAGCTTTAGGAGGCTGGATAAACCTAAGTCTCATGAAAAGCAAACACATTTTAAGGTGTTTCATTCATTGCAGGATACTACACTCCCATTAGGAAGCTCAGAGAAAGTGGATTTTGTATTTTATTCCTTTGTAAATGGTATGTACCATGTAGATTGAGGCCAGTGTCAGAGCTAGTGAACACATGCTTTAGACAGTGTTCATCACAGGACCAACAAAGTGTCTTCACTGATCTTCATATACACAGTAATAAAGTGATGCATTCTAAGCTAAATGAAGTATAGGCTATACCACTGATGAAAATGTTGCAAATGCTCTGGAACATCCTCATTGCATTTGTAACACCAAGAAAGGGTGTCAGTCTTGACATTATGATGTTTTAAAAATATTGGATGAGCATGTTCATGCTTCCAAAGACATAATACCATTGTCTCATCTAGATGGCCAGGAAATATACTAAAATAAGCACCCAGACTTACCCTTTTGCATTCTTTAACTAGCTTAAACTAGCAGCAGCCCTGGTTGTCTCCGTGACAGGTGTCCTGAGGAAAGACAGCAGCATGCCAAAGACGCTAATTTGGACTCGGTCATAGTCCCTGACTGAAGTTTTATTTGCATCACTAGCCTTCTATTCAGATCCATTCTTTCCACATTCACAAACACTCTGCTGCATAAGCAGCTAAGTGGGAATAGAATTTAGGATTCCCTGGTACTGGCCATATAGATGTTCATTTGTTTTTTTTCCTAAAGGGGAGAGCTAGCTCAGTAGGAAATGGTGGAAAACACACTCCAGGACATCAGCAATAAAGTCTTTGGGCAACAAAGTCTGAGTCATACATAAAATTTTGAACAACAACAAATTTCAGTCTTACTTAAAGGCTATCTAAGTGAGGTTTAATAACATTTAGAGGTAAAGCAAGTCCAGAAAAGGGAGGCATTCAAAATAGTTTGAGATCCAGTACTTGGAATTTGAAAGCATAAACATTTGGGCATAAAATTATTCCTGGCCACAAAGTCTGTGAACCTGTGGAACAAGGCATTGATTTTACCAAAACCACTTGAGGCTGATGTGCTGGAACAAACTGTATTTTCAAGGGAATAAAAAGGAAGCATATGAACACATGAGGGACAATTGATACCCAGATTCATGACATAAAAAGTTAATTAAATGTTCCTATGATTATGGACTTAAGATTTCACAGGCCTAATCATGTTTTAGGGAAGTAATATCATTAGACATTGCTTAAACTAGACAATACACAAAACCATTTCTGTACATTTGGCAAGTTTCAAACCAAGAGTCAACTAATTGGTCTCAAGAAAACAAAAATTTTTCATGACTACTTATAATATCTTCAGAAGAGCTCATAACTCATCTACTTAAGTACCTGAAGTGATCTATAAATTTGGAAAATTAGTATAAATTTTACTTCATCACTGAAAAGAACAGGCAAATTGTGTCTCATATGCATTCTACGTATTCCTTGTTCTTTGTCCTGCAAAATTCAGACTGGCTCAGGGAGGAAAGTATGTGACCACACAAGGTTATTATTTCTCAGGTTAACTCTGAGATTCAGAGTGCTCAGATTCAGCACTACATGTGTGGGGTTATCTTTTGTTTTTAAATTTATTGATTTATGGTGGGGAAGTAAGCAGATGCAGAGATCTGGACTGAGGAGAATTAGACATAATACATGGAAATGACTGATGTTAGAGTTTCAGAAAATAATTTTTCAGAAAGAAGGTCAGCTCTTTGTAACATGAATTGTTTAACTACAAAATGGAAGGGTTTGAGTTTTTTTGCTTAAAAAAAGCAGAAGCTGCAAATACCGCCCGGTAAGAGATGCATAGCTTTAAGGTAATGTTTTAGCTCCTTTCACTTTTATAACATCCTTGACATATAAGCCGTTCATGTTCTTCAAAAACATTAAAATATGTCTGAGGGTATTTGAACTGAACTTAACAGAAAAGAAGAATCCATTATTTTTCAGAAAAGGGACAAATAATGCGACATGGTGCCTAAAAAAAGTTGAATCGCAAAAGATTTCTCTTTTCAAATTCTTGTTATGTCTTCTGTTAAAAGCATATGTTAATGTTCCCAGCTATGTTTTTTCAGTATGGCTGGTAGATTCTTCTTGAATGACAATGCTTGAAGTAAAAATAAAATGGACTTAAATGACCTAATGAAGCAGAATTTTGCCAGTTGACAATTCTAAAGCTGTGATTTTGTTTGAATATGAATATCAATAGTTGGTATTAGTTCACAATCTACCGAATACTGTGGAGTACTGTGTCCAGTTCTGGAATCCTCAACATAAGAAGGATATGGAACTATTGGAATGGGTCCAGAGGAGGCTACAAAGATGATCCAAGGGCTGAAGCACCTTGCATACGAGGACAGGCTGAGAGAGTTGGGCTTGTTCAGCCTGGAGAAGAGAAGGCTCTGAGGAGATCTTACAGCAACCTTCCAGTACCTGAAAGGAACCTATAAGAAAGCTGGAGAGGGACTATTCATAAGAGCTTGGGGTGACAGGACAAGGGGGAATGGGTATAAGCTGGAGAATGGCAGATTTAGACTAGACATTAGGAAGAATTTCTTCACCATGAGAGTGGTGACACACTGGAGCAGGTTGCCAAGGGATGTTGTGGCTGCCCCATCCCTGGAGGTGTTCAAGGCCAGGTTGGATGGGACCTTGGGCAGCCTGATCTCAGTGGGACCTGTCTTTGCCCATGGCTGGGGGTTTGGAATTAGATGATCTTTAAGGTCCCTTCCAACCCTAACTATTCTATGATTCTATTAATATGTGAAAATATGATATTGTGATTAATGCTTTCATTTCAAAGGTATGCTGATTGTATACACAAACAGCAAGAATGCACCCTTTGAAACAGTAAACAGCATATTTTGAAACAGACGCTTCTGACTCCAGTGCGCTCTGTGACTGAAAAATAGGCATTGTGCTTTTTCAGATGCCCAAATGATAATACTAGCTATGCAGAGCACAATGCAAAAAACTTGGTACAAATCATTGCAGTCCTTGAAAGTCCTGAAAAAGAAATCAGTGTTCCTTAGAATAGTCTCATTATCTTTTGCTGAGGATAAATTATCTTTCAGACAATAATGCTGTTAAATATCAGTTAGACTTATTGCAAATGAGAAAATAATTGTAAAATGTTCTTAAAAATATTTTAAGTTAAATAATGAGTTTGGATATACCTACACTTTTTTTTTTAAAAAAAGAAACAACAACCCCAAACCCCTAGAGTTCTAAAACAGCAGCTTGGGTGAAACAGATTCTAGATTTAATCTGGCCCATTGTCTAAATCAGATCAGAACATAGCTCATTAAGTGAAGTCTCTCTCACAGCTTTTGTTTTAGCCTTTTGGAGTTGCCAGATGTTTTTTCAATCTATACTCAAGCACATCAACATGGTATTTAAGCCAAAACTATTTCTCCTGCATTCGCTGTTTCCACACTGTGAAAGGTTTACACCTGGATGTCTTGTGCCAATAGCAGTGAATGGAATAGAATGGTATGCTAAAAATGTGGCAAAATAAAAGGAAAGAGTTTAAGCCAGAAAACTAGTTGCTGAACCTATCTTTAATTGTGCCAAATTATTTAGAATTTCTGAATTCTATATGGTGAGAGGAAAGAATAGTAGAAGAGGTAATTAGTCTTTAAAATTTGGTTCTTACAAGTCATAATAGGAAGGCTATTTTCAGAGGAACAATTCCCATTCTGCTAAAAGATCATTTAATTTGAGATCAGGCTGAAGGTTATACACAGAAATGCAGATCTAATACTGCTGATCTGTTTCATATACTCAGATAAATTGTATCTTGTATTATGAAAACCAGTCACATACAGGAACACACTTTTTTTGATTGGGTCCTATATACAGTAGATTCATCCTTGTTTCTACTCACAAGCTGGATCCTGTTCTAGCAAACAAACATTAATTAAACAATTTAGTCTTTGCTACTCTTCATAAATACATCTAACACACTTCTAGGCATATACCTTGTAAAATGATCTAATGCACTTAGATGTGAAATATAATAATTCATTTTTATGAATTATATAGTCTGGCCTGTATTTCTGTAATCAACACGTGAAAACTATTTGTCAGTATATGGTCTCTTGCAAGACTGTAATACTAAACCTGCCTTGTGCTGCTCTATAGATCACTTTTCATTCATCAAATGACAACAATACTGCAGCCATTGAACAGTGGAAAGATAAAGCTCTGCAGTTCAGTATTATTTTTGGTTTACACTGAGAAAAATCATTCAAAAGTATAGAAATACCTGATGTGTGAAGCACTGATTGTCATAGCTAACCTCTAGAACTGGTTCTCAGCTAGCAGCAGAGAATGTCTCTTTTGAGAGGCTCACCTAGGTGAATGACCTTCAAGCACTTCCCATATGTAAGTTATCTAACTGTGAATTTGTCCTTTTCACCTTACATTTAGGACTGCAAACACAACACAGGTGGTCCATATTGTAATAGATGTCTTCCTGGCTTCTATGGTGATCCTACTAAAGGGACAGCAGAAGACTGTCAGCTGTGTGCTTGCCCCCTAAATATACCTTCTAACAAGTAAGAAGTATACTTATTGCATATTTCGCTTTCTCACTTAATAAATCATATAAGTTTTAAATTAATGCTTTTGCACATGTAATTGAGATTATTTTAATCAAATAGCATGTTCTGCAATATGAACTTTTATTTTATTTTTTTACAGTTGTACCGAGTGCTTAGCTCTGCTGAGAGGCAAAGATCAAGACAAATGCTAGATAACAGTACCTTATTCTAGTTTTAAATTAGAAGTCATNGTGAATTTGTCCTTTTCACCTTACATTTAGGACTGCAAACACAACACAGGTGGTCCATATTGTAATAGATGTCTTCCTGGCTTCTATGGTGATCCTACTAAAGGGACAGCAGAAGACTGTCAGCTGTGTGCTTGCCCCCTAAATATACCTTCTAACAAGTAAGAAGTATACTTATTGCATATTTCGCTTTCTCACTTAATAAATCATATAAGTTTTAAATTAATGCTTTTGCACATGTAATTGAGATTATTTTAATCAAATAGCATGTTCTGCAATATGAACTTTTATTTTTTTTACAGTCGTACAGAGTGCTTAGCTTTGCTGAGAGGCAAAGATCAAGACAAATGCTAGATAACAGTACCTTATTCTAGTTTTAAATTAGAAGTTATGGATTTGACTTTTTTTTTTTTTTAGTAATTCAGTTTAAATCAAATTATGTTGATTTGGTAAAACAGTGATTTCTTTTTCTTTTAATTTTCCTTTCCTTCTAGTTGGTTTGGAGTTTGAATTCAGCCTTAGATCTTGCAAGTAAAAATATTTTGTTAGCATACCTCAGCAAAATCACTATCATTTTGTTTTATTAGATAAAAATAATAGTGAAAAGTTAACCAAATGTTCCTTTTATTACAAAAGGTTGTCGATGCTACTTGCTACCTAAAATATAATAGCCCAAGTGGCTTGATTCTTTTTTGATTGGTCTTGTCACACTTGGTACCTGAAAATAACAATACTAAAATCATTTGATGTGATGTAGTTGAAAGGAACTGTTCTGAATCTTATCTAGTCAGCTTTTTTTTTTTGTGCGTATAAAAAACAAATTCTAGCAGTTTTAATTAGTATGTTTGATTTATGCAACGCAGTATGGCTTCAGAGAAAAGAAGCTTTGGTGCAAGTAGTGATTGTCCAGATTACACAGAAGAGCTGCTTTTAGGCAACAAATCTAACAGTTGTACAGGAAGATGAGGAACTGCTGAGCATGTGTCTGACATGGTGGTAACTAGTAGTCCCTGAAATCCCAACCACAAATTGCTGAAAAGAATCACTGTTGGTCCACAGGTGAATCAGATTTTGCTCTTAAGTAGCGCAAATCAACTCTCTTGCTCATGGTGGCATTCTGTCCTGTTAAAATTGGGGTGATCAAGGCAGGAATAATCTATCCACTTATAAGCAGAAATTCCAGGGGATTGTAACGTGGGAGCCTGCCTTCCTGTTATCACAGTTCTTCAGTTGGTTTTATTAGATATACATGGATTTATTATGTCTGCTGCTCAGGCATGGTACCTCTGACATTCTCGTTGTGTTCATATACATAGAAATTCCTTGCATAGTTAATTAATTCTTTCTTTTGTTTGAGAACACTGTGCTGATAAAACTGGAAGAATGCTATCACATCTGTATCTTGTGCACATGTGTAACATCAAGTCAATTATATTGAATTTAGGGTTTTTTTTGCAAAATGCTGGAGACTTGTATTATGTGGTCATCAGAGTTCTGGCTGCTCTACTTTCTTATTTTGAAATTGAACAAGTGTCTCCTTTTTAATATTTTGTTTTCTTGAAAAATATAGTTATAAAACACGCACAGAATATAAATGTTCTTGAACTGTGAAACTGTTTAGCCCCACATAATAACTGTGCAAGAGCTTCCTATTTCTAAAGTAGACAAGCAATACTGTGAACATCCTCAAGCTTTTTAGAACTAATTATAAGGTTCAAGCTTTTTTGACTTTATATTTCTAGACCAATTATTCAATTTGTTTATGAGGAAAAAAGGAATTGTTAATGTTTTACTGTGTTACTTGAAGTCTGTTAAAATACTTCTTGTTTGTTTGTTTTTACACTGAGTTTGTTATGCTGGGGATAATATATGTAAACAACTCAGATTCCTTTATATGAAAAATAAAGAATTTCTACCAAATTCATGTCACTGTACAGATATAGAATATGTCGTGTTATTTCTGAACAACCTAGCAAGTGACCAATTTATAATCTAAATGATTATCAATGGCTACCCATAGATTTTAATTCCTGTAGTACTAAATTCCTAGCATGGCATGACAGGGCATCTGCAGGTCCCTAAGCTTAACACTAAGTTCCTGGTATACAGAGAATGTTTTTCATTTAGTGAGCTCTAAGGTATGTTTCTATTAAGAAACTAGTTTTGTCTTTTAGATCAGTGTCTTATTTCTTTATGATATTTATAATGGTTACCATCAGTGTTCTCACAGTCTTTTACTTCGCCACAAAAGGTGAGGGAGAACTGTTGTACCCATTTTAGAAATGTGATGACGCTGGTGTTGTTCTGTAGTTAATTTAAGCTGATTTAATTGCTGCTCATTCCTTCTCCTGTTTCCTAATGGCATCAGTTTCTATATGCAATCACTGAAGCCAATCATAAAACTGCTTTCTGAAGCACAACGGTGATGAGTAACTTACCATATGTCATAGAAGAACACTTGGCCAAATCAGGAAACTAAAATGAATTTGTCTAAGCTTGTTTTCTGTATCATGGTCTGTATGTTTCTCTTTTTGCATTTATTTCCATATTTGTATTCATATGATGCAAATTAAATAAATACTTCTATTATAAATGGCATATGTAATGCACACTCGACTTTTGATGACTTTGTCATATCTCTTCTTATTAATGCTCTTTCAAACTATTCTGACTTTCTTCATCTTTAAGGAGTTTCAAATAAACTGATTCTTTTCTACAGAAGTTCTCAGAAATACAAGTAGATAATTCTTTGTACTAAATGTAAATGTCTACGATAATTACTAATTTTCTCTTGGAGTGGCGATAAATTTAATACAGGTAATGAAAAGTTTGCAACTAAATTTGTATGATGTGAATGAGGAATTCTGTTTCGTCTGAGAATGTTAAATTTTATTGGAGATCTGAATGAAATCACAAACCTGTTCCCAGGAGATGTTTTATATAACATACTTGTAAGACTTTAGGAAGGTCTGTCTCCCAACATATCACATATATATATGCATACTGTGTGTTCATACTTGTTCCATGTCCTGAGTGGTATTAATCTTGTTTCTGTATGTAAAAACTGAAAAGAGTGATGACAAATCCAGAGGGAGTAACATTTTTTCAAGCTTGATTTGACACATTAATGTACACTGTTCATTAGTATTTATCACTATTGAGTAATGAGATTCTATCACATTAGGAAGATAAACTCTTCTTTTCTCCTCCTATCACATATTTTCTTTATAGCATGCCAGTGGGAATTTCTCAATATATTAATGTTTAATGTTGACATCTGGACTGATTATTAAGTCAAAGAAAGAATCAAAGGATGCTAGGTCTGAGCATAACCCTTAAAGCATGGAAATTCTGCTATTTATTATTGCTTAGTAATAATAGGTATTTAATTGTTATTATCTTTAAAATTTATGCAGTTTAATTCAGAGCCTTTCACGGAGCTGTGGTACAGGCAGTCTTGTGCAACACTGTAATTTGCTGTGATAGCATCTCCACAAAGTTTCCCAAATAGCTCTTGGAAAGAGTGAGGTTGGAACTGACAAACAGGATCTTATTAGAAATGTCAGGTTCTGCTGATTAAATTCAATGGTAATGTATGCCTCTGTTGAAAATTGCTTTCACTGCTATTTAAAAATAGAATGAACAGTTATTATTTCTTCAGTTGTGTCCTCATGCATTCATGACTCTCTTCTTAATTGAATGGCATTGCAAAATTATACAAACATAATCCTTATGGAAAAGAAGAAAACCACAATACCTGTCTGTGTTTACTGGACCTGATGTTGCTACATTTATCTTGCAGATCTCTTCTATATCTGTAGGATAACTTAGCCCATGACAAGGTATTTGTAAATGGAACTAATCTATAACAGAAATAGAATAAAGAGTAACTGAGGTCAGATCATAGGATGGTTAACTCCTGAGAAGTAGGGTTCAGTCACTGGCAGGTTACATGATCTTAGTTAAGCTTTTCTGTCTTCCCTGTGCTTATTATTTTCCAGAAAATTGCATCATATATTTTGCTTTAATTTACTGGAGATTGGATTATGTTTTTTGGTTATTATTGTAGTATACCTTGAGTATATGTTCCTTCTGATGTGGTTGCTAGAACAATTATATTCCTTCTCAACTTCTGTTTTCCTAGGTTGCAGAAGATAAGTTTTTTTGATTTTCTGTTGTGAATAGTAACTCCACTATGCATCTGTTCTCAGTCTTTCCTATTTGTTTTTTTTTCTTTTTTCTATTTTTCTATACTTAGTTGAGGCCCTGTAAAGGTGCTATATGACTCTACATCTAATAATTGTTCATAACACAAGAGCTGGTTGCCTGTTCTTTGCAGTGTCTTTTATTGTGTCAGGAGGCTTCCTCACAAAAGCCTGTTAAGGGAGGGAGAAAGATTATGGAAAGTAAAATGCTAAAAAGCGAAGAAGCACAGTTCAGAGTTACAAAACAGACATCAAGAGGTGGAGCTTACAAATACCTATGGTATCCCTATTTATTAAAAAAAACCAGCTAAAAATAAGTAGAACATAGCAAAGAGGTAGAGCTTTCTACTCTGCAGGGTATTCTTAAACTTCAGTGTGCCTGGTTTGGCCTTTTGCTTGAGGTCATTGGCACATGATTTACTCAAAAACTTTCGCTGAGAAGCTGCACCAGATTTTTCCCTTTGTGCTCCTCCCCTTTCTTGTTCACTGGGTTTAGTCACGGCTGGTTATACACAAAGTTAACTGAGCTTTCAAATCAGTTGTCCTTCAGGAAGATTTATGTAAGGACCACATTATGGCATAGATTGTTTTGCCAGGCGCTTGGGGGCACAAACAAACAGCTGTACATTCCTGCCTTTTTAATGGTATCCAGACCACTCAGTGGCAGGCTCAAGTCCCGTAATAACAGGCTATTGGGATGCTGCCATCCGTTACTCTATATTCAGTGTCACAGAAATAGCAGAGTCATTCCAAATTCAATTTGTGGCAGCCAAACTTAAGCCCCATGTCCTAGACCAGAATCACTTTTCATGGGTGCTGTTTTGCAAATTAATGATCTCTGAAGTTGGAAAGAAAGCTATGCTGCTAACAGTCTTTTTTTTATGTTTCTTCCTTGTCCCTCTTCTTACCCAATATCAACAACACAGTTTTAGCCCGATATGCCATTTTGATCGAAGTCGTGGATTAATATGTGATGATTGCCCTGCTGGGTACGTGGGACCACGCTGTGAAAGGTAAGCAAGCACCGTGCTTTTAACTGTGAGAGAACTGAAACAAAAGTATTGATCACATAGTACTGTGCTCCTTTTTTCTTGCTTCCCCTTCTTGTCTCCATTTCTGTGCTCTGAAACTCACTGAAGAAATTCCTTTGCATCTTCCTCTGACATCGTGTCCATGCCTTTGCATATTTCTAGTGCTCGCTTATTACTTCATGGTAAAGTGCAAAACGTCCAGGAAGCATTTGCTCAGAAATAAGAGGTTTGGGGTTTTTTTTTTTAAATTTCCTAGCTTTTCTGTAACTATTCTGAGATTTTTTTTTTGTAATTACTTCGTTTCTTCTGTCATTTGAATATTTAGAGAATGGTGAATCAAGTAGTCAATAAATTACTGGTATTTCTTTTTGAAAAGTTAATATGCAGTGAAACTACATTCTCTTAATAAGTTATTTGATGATTTTAGTTATTTTTAAAATAATATTTTACATTTTCATTGCTGCTATTTTCTACTTGTAGTCTTTCTTTAGCAAACAGATTAAGATAAATTTTAGTGACAAAAAAGATAGTGCGTCTTCATCACGTACATGGAAAAGCTCAAAATATGTTTTCTACACTTCATTACTACCTATAAAAAAGAAAAATTATAAGTATATGTCTAGTGTGTCTTTGGCTATGACAGATCTGAGTGATATGTTAGTACTGAGAAAGTTGTCTCCCTTCCTTATATCCTGTTATTTGGGAAGGATCACATAGAGTATTTAAATGAAACAGAAGGCTAGCATGAGTGCTGGTGCTAATTCCTGGCAACCCCCTTCTACAGGAGGTGAGACCACATAAACAAGGAATATCATCAGTGTCAGATGACTTTTTGTCCCTTTTTCATATGGGTGGAACAGATTTCAAGGGCAGATAGCGTGCCAGGAGATGTCTGCTAGTTGTTTGGAGGCTGTGATGAATCAGCATTGGCTTTGGCTCCATGATCCCAGTCCCATGTGACCCTACAAATGGCACCTTTCTTAAGAAAGTCTGGGGCCAAATACCTAACACCTGACTAGACAGTTATGGGGCATGAAGACATTCCTCTTCTGTTTCTTAGTAGGCTTTTGCCATTTGGCATTTCCATGAGCTGCCTGCATCGTTTTCCAACATAACCCCCCAAAAAAAGGTAAAGCCTTTGAATGAATACTTACAGTATTCAGGCTGGGATGGGGAAAAGTAGGAATAAACCAAAAGGAAGAGCCAATCAGAAAAGCAGTAGCCTGACTATATGCTGTGAATCACTCTCTAGTACTGTCTTTCCAATTTACATTTACAGCTACTTCCTTTTAAATCCCCAATTGTGCTATATGTGTCCTAAAGTGTGAGTGCAGGCTGTCACCTGTTTCCACCCATCATCACTGAGTCTGCTCCTGCTGCGTGCTATTTTTGCCTGTCTTTTCCTGTCTGTCTTGGAAGTCATCACCTTCTTTCAGCTAGTGGGCTGCAAAGTTAATGACAGCAGGAATAAATCACATTCAGAGCACTTTGGTGGCAGTTTGTCAATGCAGGGTCATTGACAGCTTCCATTAGAAGCAAGTGCATTTTCTGATTGGAGCACAGGCTGTAGATGCAGTAGGACAGAATCTGAATAAGTGGTAAGCTTGGGTTTTAGCCTAATTTTCTTAGGAAATCAGGCTAGTGTGATCTTTTTATGCCTGTCTGTCTTGCTGCCTGCAAAGACATTTGAACTTCTAGGTCAATTTCAACCAAATTTGACAGAAGGGTAGGAGGTCTCGGAGATAATAATTGTTCCTGAAGGTTTTGTGAAAAGAAGGGGCTGAATAGAGGTTAATAAATCATGACATGTCACAGCTAAGGCAGAGAATACTGTGTGAACTCACACCTAATTAAACAGCAGAGAATACATGAGAGAGAGAGAGAACGAGAGAGATTATTAAATGTTCTGACCATAAGAAAACTTTCACAGGGCAAGGAAAATGTGCTGCTGTAGCCTGAGGGATTACTCTCTGCTGAATAGCAACATCCTGCAGCAAATACTCAGCCCTAAGCCTTGTAACCATGAGATATATAAATCCACTGGAAATTAGGCCATTAATTCCAGTGCTCATAAAACTATTTGCTTTTAATTGTAACAAGTTGCTTGGAAATGCCTGCAGCTTCCAATAACAGTGAACAGGAGAAAGCATGTTGCCTTTTGCTACTAATAGTGATTGTATAATTGCTAAGAGAGTTTACATGAAATTCTCTTTCACTTTAGTAACTGCAAAGTGACAAGTAGCCTGAGCCTTATTATTCATTAACTGAACTGTCCTAAATTATATATATCGGGTATCATTAAGTGAGCATATGTAGAACTGAACTTATTTGGCCTCCAAAGATGATCCTGTGCCCTCTAGGGAGATAAGATCTTTAGGCATACACACACACATCTGAATTGTAAAGAGTCAAATAAAATTGCTATTTCTCTCAGTTGAACTCTTCAGGGAAATGTTGCCAAAATTGCTCAGTGTTCTGAGGGGTCTGGCTTCTGACAACATCCAAAAAACTGCAAAATCCCAAATTGCGTTGGGAGGTACCATGTATCTATAATTGTAGAGAAAGTCCATATTCACCATTTAATCCTTTCCATGAGGAATTAGACTTAACATTCTTCCTTTGCTCACTGCTTACTTTCCCAAGGGGTATGAGGCAGGACAAACACTCTCCTAACTCCTTAGAGTTGTATGAGAACATAAAAAACCTGCCCTTTGATCCCAGCACATTTACAGGATGATGATACGTATTTTTCATCTACACAGCCTTGATACAGACAACAACACAGAGTTTTAAAGGAAAGAAACAAAATGGATGAGAGTCTAGCTTCCTCTGTAGCACTCCTTCATTTATAAATACGGTTTCTACCTAGAAGGAGAGATGAGAGGTCAGTGTAAATTAATTGGGATGAGAAGGATGAGCCTGATCATGTCCTTCCTTTCCCTGCATTCTTCAGGTCTAGCACAGGGTACCACCAGACACAGTCCCTTTTGAGTCCCTAGGCTTCAACCTGCTGCTCCTTCTAGGTAATATAATTTTTCCACTAGTGCCAGAAGTACAAGTCTGTATTACAGCGCTGATGGGAAAAGGGAAAACATTCAGGAGATCTGATACAATAAATGTGTTATACAACATTGTTTGTGGCTTATGAAGGTAGGCTCTCTGATGACAGAAAATGCAAGATTTATAGTTAGTCACACAGCAATAACATCTGTGCTGTACACCTGAGTTAAGATTTTTAACTGCGGGTTCACGAGCCATTTCTTCGCAGGGCTTTTGCTTGTGTTGCACATAGGTTGAATGCAAATAAGTTTCAAAGCAACTGTAAAAATATTATTTCTAGACTTCTAGACTGTTTGGATTTGCAGCCGAAATTAAGTCTGTCTCAAGAGGTTTGGTTTTTTTCCAGTGAATATAAAGATCTATTTAAAATAGGCCTGTGTTTCTGTGCATGTCAATATATACACATCACCATACAGAGTGCTATGGAGAAAACCAACACCATCCCAGCCAGACCCAGTACCCATATGTATAGGTCTATTTATTTAGTAGCCCTGTATTTAGCACCAGTTGTGCCAAATAAAACCACTGTTGGTCATAGACATGCCTGCATTTGAGGGTAAAGGTGAGCATGGAGGAAGAAAGGAAAACATGGAAACAATCCTTCTTTTCTCCTTTTACTCCTATTTTTGTTTATTTTTTCATCTTAGAGGTGTACTGTCATACTTAGCAGTTATTTATTCAGAGAGATCTTTTGTCTAATACGTAAACAGCGTTTCCTACATCACAATCATTATTGGGGTTTTGAGTGAGTTTTTTTTGGGTTTTTTTTTGGTTTTTGCTTTGTTTGTTTTTTTAATGTAAACCTTGCCAAACATGTACTGCTTTGAATCCGAGAAGAGTCGTTGAAGTAGAAATGTCCTTAAGGAAATAAAGATAGAGTTAATGAAAATGGATTTTTTTAATCTTCCCCTGCAAATTCAGGAGAAGTGGGAGAAAATGTGGAAGAATTTACAGATAGATATATGTAACAGAGTTTTATTTTATGCTTAACTGGTTTACCCCTCCTTTCAGGATTATCTTGAGTCTGAAGTCAAAATTATGTACATGCATAAGTAGGACATAGCTATGTGATTATAGTGAATTTTGCTAATTTTAGTTAGCAAAGTATAATCTGATGAGAACACAAAGAGTTATCAGGGTCTTCAGATATTAATAGAAGGAAATGATTAGCAGTGCATTTCTCACAAATCCCTGAAATAATTTTTTTTGTGAACTGCTTCGTAGGTTTTTGTGAATGCTGTAGATACAGAACTTACCATTAATAAAAGTGAAAGAGGAAAATGAATATGCATTAGGTCAAGTCAAATAGATTAGTAGTACCAAAAGATAGATTTATGACAAATATGCCAGTAATAAGTGAGAAAGATCTTGTCAAATCATGGGTGAACTTTGAACATCATCCATTTTAGGTAAAATAAAATAACTACATAAATTATCCAATCATTCTTTGGCTTTGATAAAACATCACTGTTAATTATTACGTGTATTGAGAGACATTCTTGGCATTTGAGATACCATCATTAAAAATAAATGTATCTGTTCTGGCAAAAGTAAGCTAAAAATCTTTTTTTTTGGCCTTGCTAAGATATGTACTATTCAAGGGAAAAAATATCTATTTCTTTGCGGGGAATACAAGGCTGTACAATATATGGCTACATCTGTGACAGGTTCTGAAAATAAAATGCCTGAATTAATCTAATTATAGGATTTTTTTGTTTTTAATCTAATGACAGGAGTCGTGTTCTTGAGTGCTTAAATGCACCCAAACCACTGGACTATTTATATATGTTATTCATCTGTGGTCTGCATTGTGGATATTTTTAGAGAATGGAAAAAATCCTACTTCATGTAATATCTTACTACAAAAAACAATTAGATACAACTATAATTTCCTCCTTAGTCTCAGTTATCCATTTCCATTTTTATAATCTGTGCTAATGATATGGAATAATACTTAATTAAAACTTAGACTGCTTAGTTTAGGATCCACTTGGAAGCTTCATGAGATATTGTGGATGCAATGGAAGAGATTAACTTTGTGAGCATAAAGGGACAAAAGCAAAAGCGTAGTGGTGCTCTGCTTTCCTGTGTTAGGATGATACCCAAAATCCTTGCTCAACCATTAGAATTGCTTTCAAATTGACTTTAAAATAGTAAGAAACATTAATTTATGTGATGTGTTTTATGTACTTTCTGTTTTCTTTACACTAATTGAAATTTATCTGAGATACACACAAATAGCTTCATTAGCTGGACCTGGGCAATTTTTCTTCTTTTTCTTCACTATCTACAGGTTGCTCTTGCTGTGAAGTGTGAGCAAATACAATAGAAAGGGAAAGCAGACCAGAATATAAATAGGAAATAGACTGTAAGACAAGTGGAAATTTGCTAAAAATACATACTGATGTTCCGTCAGTATACTAACCTGTTTTACATTGTACTCACAGGAAATTGCTGGTGGACAAGGTAGAAAATCTGGTGGTATTTTTAAACATCCCTTTTATAATATGAAAGATATAGTACATGCCAGCATAGTTCTTGTGATAATGAACAATCTTTTTGTTCCCTGCTTGTATACAGAGGTGAGCAACTATTACTTAAACCAATCTGAGCACGGAGTAAATAAGGGAAAGGCGAAATCAAGGGAGAATCTTGTTAAGTAAACAAATTTATGTCCGTATCACTTTCTAAACCTGCTTTTCTAAACTGAACATGTTTTTAAGATAGAGGGGGAAATCATCAGGCTTACTGGTAAATGAATACAGAATATCTAGACATGATGTGCTGAAATACAAAGCCTATCTAACATGGACCTGAATTCCTCTAGTGTGCCAATAGACAGACTTCTTATTATGCTTTGTCTCGTCTTCAGTGCCAGTGACAAGATTTTTCTCCCACTGAAATCTAATTACTAGCAGAACTGGCAGGATTTCAGCTGGTACTGTATCTACAGTGTTGTTAAAAAGGACAAGGAAGGAGAGAGAAAAAAAGACACTTAAGAAATATTTGAAAGAAGATCAAATAATTTCTCGTGATTAGTGAGGCAAGAAAATTAAATATTTCTAATAAGAGGATTATTCAACACTACTAACTGGTGACATCTTTTACCTTAGGTGTGCAGAAGGCTATTTTGGACAGCCTTTAATACCAGGGGGATCGTGCCAGCCCTGCCAGTGTAATGACAACCTTGACTTCTCCATTCCTGGCAGCTGTGACAGCTTGTCTGGTGCTTGCCTGAAATGTAAGCCAGGTACAACAGGCCAATATTGTGAGAGGTGTGCTGATGGATATTTTGGTGATGCTCTCATTGCAAGGAACTGTCAACGTAAGTCATGAACTTCTACTGCTCCTGACAGTATTGATCTGTCCTGTATCTGTGTTTGTGAGTGAAAGACTGTTCCTCTGTGTGAGCAGAATGATCCCGTATACTCACACTTTTAATAACAATAGCGTTTTACTTGCATCTACATCAAGAAAGGGAGTCCTTAAAGTAAACAGAAAGAAGAACCTATTAAAAAACTTCCTGCTGTGTTGAAATAGTAATGAAGTGGACATGGAAAAGAACCTGGGAGTGTGGAGCACTGCATGGATGCAAAAGGTTATACTAAATGTCAGATGTACAAAAATAAATAGAACTAAATGAAAATTATTCACTAAAAGGGCTATAAGCCATCCAGGGAAATCTCATTAACTAGTGAGACTAGTGCTGCAAGAAGGGAGTGATTTTTCAGTGACTGTAGATTATGACTTTGGCAGCACTTGTGACCTTCTTCTTACCTGCATGACCTCAATGCGAGCTGGGAGCATCTACCTCTTATAGGGCAAGTTTCTCCCACCTCCTGCAAAGCAGAGGGTAAAAGCTCTAAGGTGCTCTGCCCTGTCACTGCAGCCAGCTACCACTTCTCAACTGAGTGTTGGCATATTTAAGCATGAGCCCCAGTACATACTTCCTCATAGTGAATGCAAGAAATTATTGAGAGTAGATGGAAGATTTGGTGAGAACAGGAGCTTTTGCTTCTGTAGGAGCCTAGTGGCTACCCCTGAGCCACTGCTGGCACAATACAGAATGCAGCTAATAGGGAGAACAAGTGCGTTTAACTTAAAAACATTCTTCATATACCCTTCCACTCCATTCTGCAGAGAGGAATACACAGACTATAAACTGTCCTGAAAGAGCAGAGTATTTTATTTCATAGTCACAAAGATTTAATCAATTTCTTTTGTTGGAATAAACTCAGAGCAACTCCAGTGAGTACAAAGGTGTTATATCAGGATAAAATTATGCAAGTGTAAAGAGCTGAACCATTGTCTTTCTTCTGTGTGTGTGGGAACAGAGGGACTGCTTCTGCAGTATGTGTTGCAAGCACAGAAGTCTTGAGTCACTGGACAATCAAATATATTCTCTGCATGAGTTAACGGTTCTTGATGAATTATAAAACTAGTGCTAAGTGCATAATGTGATTTAAAAAGAAGTGTATTTCAAAAATCTTAGTTTCCAGTAGTTTGTCACCATTCCTGAGGCACTGACTGCTGCTTTGAACATTTCTCCAGTAGTGGCAGCTGCATGGGAAGGAGATGTAATGTGAGGAGAGTTCAGAAAACATACAATAAAAAAAAAGTATTAAAAATAAATACATATTTAATGTAGAATTGCAGGTTTTGCTTTTGTAGTTAGTATCTCTGACAAGGAGAGCCCCCTAATGTATTCATAGCCTTGTGCTCACAGTTACTTTGTATTCATCTACTCTCTGTCTTTCATGTGGGTTTTCTTTTTTTGCATATGATTTTTTTATTTCCTTTGCAGACTTCCATGAAGTTTGCCCTGCAGCTACAATATCAGAGGGACTGTGCCTTTACTTTGTTGTTTTCAATTTTGTTCCTTATTAAAAAGCCAAATCCAAGAGTATTGCAAAGCATGGGTTTTGCTTTCAAATTATTGTTTGAAATGTTTCTTGTTCTTTCTTGGTACAGTACTGTTGTCATCTGCATTAACCGTTTCAAATGACAGTACAGCTTTCTATCACTGTAGTGTCTCTAAATTTCTTGGTGTATCTGTACAAAATAATAAAACTAAGAAAACTGAGCCAATGTCCTTGGCTTATTTGATTTGAATCTAGTAGACTGGTTTTTGGTTTGAAACAGCACAGTGTACTGAAGCAAATACCTGGAGGTTGTGCTAATGGTAGGAGAACTAAGTGACATGAGATGAATTAAAGTAAATGTTCAAGTTTGCCTATGTGCCAGTGCATAGATACTACTGTTGGAGGCAAATAAGCATGTCATTTGATTATAAATATGCTCCCATAAATATTTATACAAAACAAGAATGAATGAGAAGGATCTTGACCAGTGTCATTTTGAGAGAAAGTAAGACAGATTTCTCTGACAGGCTGTATGGTATTATAGCAAGTATTTGGAGGTTTGGACAATAACTAATTTTCCCCATAGAGGTAAATGAATGGGAAGGCTTTAGGTGAGATAAATGCGATTTATCAGTCTGAGTAACAGCTTAGATGAATAGCCTTGACTGCATGTTTCTTCTGAATGTATGCAATGCCAGAGCCCAGGGAAATAATCAAAGTCTTGACTTCCAAATTCTGCCTTACCCCTATACTGCACTCGGTCATCTGTGGCTAAGAATACATGGTCTGCCATTTGTGGTAATAATATAAATAGGACAAACTGTTCTGTTTATAAAATCAGTGTAAATTTTCTTTTTTTAATCTCATGATGTCATATGCCTGGTAAGCAAAACAATTCAAATAAGAACAGCTTTTTGAGGTATGTATAAAAAGGGTGGTGAAGTACTGTTAATTTTAATTGAGAGTGGGGATTTGTGAGTTTAGGCTTACACATTGTTTTTAACTGCTGATCCTTTTAATTAGAAAGATGCTTGAAATGTGTAGATATGATGCTTATCACTGATACAGTTTCAAGTGTTGGCAGTTTTAAATCATAAATGTTATGGTAGGAGGACCGTATACAGGATGAAATAGGTAAATTATGATTTTCATGTTGAAATATGAGAGTAATAGGAAAAGAGTAGTAATGTTAATTATAGCAAAAGTATTTTTTAAAGTTTGTATTTTTTAAATATGTCATGACACAGAAAGAGATCAAAACCTTTAAAGGTGTTACCAAACTGATAAGAGCACCCAACACATTTTGTTACTTATTCCAGGATATGAGACATCTGTCTAACCATTTGAGAAATAAGGCCATGAATAGACAGGCAAGCGATGAGGTCACTTCCATTTAAAAGAAGCGACTTTTCCAGAATATCTCAGAAGTGGTTAGAAGAACAGAAAATAATCCGTTCTATTTATGATTCAGCAAATTCAATAAAGTAACAAGGCAGCTTCTGTTGTAATAGTTTATATATAGAAAAAAATATAACTGCTTCATCTCAAATGGCACCTTGCGACATGCAAGTATGTGACCAATGTTGGGACTCTGAAGTGTTTCTTAGAATGAAGCTGTCACATTGAGAAAAAGACTAACACATGCAGTCAGGGCACTACAGGCAGGCAAAATGTGGATTGGAGCACTGGTTAACAGAGTGCCTTCATAATCAGTATAGAGATGTGGATTCATTCCCCTCTGGGGGAAAAAAAAAAAACAAAACCAAAAAAACCCCAAAACATGTGCAGGACCCAGCTCATGCTGATAAAATTGGTAACTGCATGGTCATAGTCTCTGTGACACCTGATCACATCCTTCTTCTCTACTCTGAATGCTAGAGGGATTTTTTTCCCTAATCTCTGCAAGCCAAAAGAACATAACGGGTGATAGAAAGCTTCCCAAAAATTTCTCTTCTAGAACAAGAGAATTAGAAGCTAAAAGCATTGTTATTTTCCTCAAGAAAATGCAGTTCCTTTTCATTGCAATTTTAGATCCTTAAGAGAGCCTGGAGATGACTTAGACTGGTCAATTGAATTATATTTCTTCTGAAAACTGTGATGCTGGAGCAGATAATTCTTGGTCTCTTTTTCTCAGCTGTACTCCAGGGTGCTCTCAGTGAGGAGTCACTCTTTAGGGGTTCAGGAGGTTAGTGTCTCATAGTGAGGCCCTGGGAGGTAACCTTGTCCTGGGTCCTCAGCCTGCCAAAATATGCTTCTACTCTAACAACACAGACTTCAGTCTAGAGCAGAAGGACCAGCGTGGAGAGCATTAGCATTCCCACCTGCTATAGCTAAATCCCATCTGGCACAGCGGCCAGGCTGTTCTGAGGCAGCAGCTTTCTGAGAGTTAGAGAGCCTTACCTCCCATTCCCCCCACCTCAGTCTGGAAATTAGACATTAATTAAAATGTAAGGGCAAAGTTGCTGCATTAAAACCTTGAATCTCCATCATCACATAGTCAGTAATGCCCACTAAAAATCTTGGTTTAATCTAAAAGGAGCATATAAAACTATCTGTTTATGAAGTTGAGGCAAAATTTCTCGCTGTAATAATTTGGACCAAAATTCCCCATTAATGTGGGTCAGTTAATGTGTGTTGTCATTGTATGGGAGCAATACCTTCCTGCTTTACTCAGACCTGCTTCCCTGAGTTTCTCAGGGTGGCAAAAGCTGTACTGTAAACATTTGGCTGTTAAAGTTAGCTTCAGCAGCCTATATGTTTTAGGCAACATATTGACAATGCCTTCTTCCTCTGCAGCCTGTCGCTGTCACATTAATGGCTCCTTCTCAGAGATCTGTGACTCTCGGACAGGCCAATGCCAGTGTAAAGCCAATGTGATAGGGCGCCGATGCGATGCCTGCCAGGTGAGTGACAAGAGAAGGTGTTTTCTTTCAGTTTTCTTTCCTATTTCTCATACTAAATACAGTTAGAGTTTGGACAGGGTTTTTTTTGGTTTTGCACATTTTTCACTAAAGAAGATGTCTGAGTTGCTCATTTATACAGAGTGTTAAAATGGCTGGGCTTTAAAAGTTTTCCAAAGGTTTTCCTAGAACAATATGCAGAACGGTGCATGCAAATATATTTTAAGTCTCACTGTACATATAAGTAAATTATATGTGGTATGTACACTTTATATTCTGAATGCTCATTATAAATAAACTAGTTAAAAGTATCATAGCTCTAGGGGAAAATCGCTTTATGAAGAGAGTTGCAAAATATCTGATAGCATCTGGTTTTCAAAAAGAAACCAGGATACCAATTTACTACTGCTGTGAATGTTCTACTTCTATGTTTTTTCCTAGGGGGTTTTCTTATATTGTCCAAATAATGTATTCTTTTTTTGGTGAAAGTATCTTTTGCTTTGACATTGCTTTGCTGTCATGTAAATCACTGCAAAATAGTGTTTCATGAGCGTCCACAGAGTTTTCTTTAGGCTGCTAAGGAATATGTTATAGCTGGCTACACATTTATCTAGCTCAGCATGAGGACTTGTGGGTTAGGCTTGGGTCCTCAGAACACCTCCATGTGTGTGTGCAATTAAAATCACAGGGATTGTTTTCACCCTGCATAAACTGTGTAATTTTTGAACAGGTTTGTTTGCACTCTAATTTCAACAATATTTAGAGTCCATTCAAAGAAAAATTGTTGGTATCAACGGAATTTGCGCAAATTCCATAATGTACAATTGGCTGTTGGTTGGAATTAATCTTTTTTTAGTACTGTGCTAACTATCTTTATTCATGTACAATTTGCTGTAATTTTATAATCTTCACTTTCTAACAGTGTTTACTCTTCATTCTTAAAGCCCAGCTACTTCTGGGCCCCTGAAAAGCTGTTTTGCGTACCATGTGGCTGCAGTGCTTTAGGATCCATGTCACTGCAATGTGATATGTCAGGAAGATGTATCTGCAAATCAGGATTCATGGGCAGACGCTGTGAAATCAGCAGACACGTGCCTAAACTGAAAGAAAATGCACGAAGCAGTCAGCAGATCCGAGTTTCTCCTCGGAGATGGGGCGTCAGCAGTGCCAGTGGGTGCCCACGGGGTGCTTACCGGCCTGCTACTCCGGTAAACAGAAACTGTGTGCATTGCATGGTCTGAAGCCTCATATTTGCTTGTGTTTGGAGCTCCCACAGCCTTTTTTTTTTTAATTAATACATGTGCTACAATATATGAAATCATTAAGAAATGCACAGGCTCAGGAGACAGGCAGCCTTTTAGGATACTTCCCCACTTCTAGAGCTTCTCATACTATAAGAATGACAATGTAGGCCAGAAGTCAAATGGCACAATAAGTCCAGAAGCAGCATGCGCGAGATGTATGGGTGATGTTCATACATCAGTGGGATTTTGTGACCTTCAACAATACATGACTTCCCCTTCTACCAGTTCAAGAACCAAAAGCTTAAGGAGTCTGGGAGAAGGATCAGCCCCAGAGTGAAAGTGTAAATATGGAGTCTTGAAATATCAAACATAACCGGTGTTATGTTAAGTTCCCATGTGTGAATATGAAGTGCCCATTAGTTGAATGAACCAGAATGACAGAAGTATTCATTATTTATCACGTATCAACAAAGTGACTTCTTTCCTGAACTGCTTCTGGCACAACAGTGGTTTAGGAATGTTGGGGTTTTTTTTCCCCCCCTGCAAATCAAAACCTCTGCACTTACTGTATCCAGTTAGGAAAATACCTGGCAGTGTTTTTCC
Source organism: Piaya cayana (assembly GCA_013389865.1). NCBI lineage: Eukaryota > Metazoa > Chordata > Aves > Cuculiformes > Coccyzidae > Piaya > Piaya cayana. The sequence continues at coordinate 133,149 of WAAB01016683.1, read as the reverse complement.
TCCTCGTCCAGATGCTGGGACCCATGCCATTTTTACTTGCATAGATTCCATTGAAGAACATGAGCTTTTACCCATTTAACATGTATTATGTAACTGTTGCCCACATAAACAATCAACAAGCACAGACACAGGACCAAATCATGTAACAACAAACTTAGAAAATTCATCGTACTTCCTCACTGTCATCAAAGGTGTTATATCTTCTTCAGTAAACGTGATTCTTAGAATTTCTGTGTGTAAACAAGCTTTGCTGAGGGCTTAACTTGAGGGGGGTTCATCTTGGAAGTCTGCATGACTGATCACAATGTCTTTACTGTTCATAGCTCATCACAGAATACAACCCAGCATGGTAGTGATCTTTTCTTCTTTCACGCAGGGTGGAATGCTAGTGTATCAGACTTTTTCTGGCTTTCACCTTTACAACAGAATTTATTAGATGCTATCAAACTTTCGTTTGAGAACTGAGCTCCATGTTGTGCGTTGATTGCTTCACTGCATTAATCTGAATGTCTGCCCTGAGATTTTTGCATATTTGCATTTCGGTGTGTTTCTGTCTGTGGAAAAGCCATTTTTACAGATAGTCTGTATATTGAATTAAATCTTGGAACTTAATTCTGAGTTTTACTATTTCTCTCTGGTACAGCATGTTTTGTTGTGCAGAAATATATGATTGACAAAGAATTTGGAAATGAAAATCAGTGTAATTCTTTATTATACATATAATCAAGTATTTGCTTAGATTCATTTGATTCTTCAGGCCAAATTCTGACCATAGATGTGGTTTGATATTCTGCTGCCTATCAGCAGATTCCCTAAGGGAAATCAGATTTCAGGACTTTTACATGGAAGCCTGTTGAAGTCTCTGGAAATTCAGCCGCACAAGAGGTTAGCGGTTCCACTGTGGTACAAATCCATGCCAAATGCAAGTCAGTGCAGTTCTGCTGACTTGAAAAATCTGTACTGATGTATACTTGCTAAAAATCTAACATCGCATGCCTTGGTCACACATTAGTACATTCTAAAAGTAAATGTTTTTCACTTGGTTCCATTTATGTTCACTATGTAGCAGTGGTCTTTTTAATATCTCATTTCTAGCATTTTGCTTTCCTAGCCAAGTCTCTGATAGATTTTTACCCTTAAATGTTGTGATATCAATTTTAAGCCAAGTTAGTAACATAATTTGGATTTCAGTATTCTCTGTAAATTACCATACCTGAAAGAAGATAGAAAGGTACTCTCATTTTAAGTCACTAACTCAAGGCTGAGTTCAGAATTTGAACATCAAGTACAGTTTGCTCTTAGGACCCTCTGTTAGCTGGTGCTGTGGTATGTTTGTTAAAAGCATCATGCAGAACTCCACATTACAGTATACAAATAAGCATGCCCTCCCTTCTTCACAAGTATACTTATTGCACTCCACTAGTGGAGTTAAGGAGTTAAATTTATTCCTGTATTCAATAACATCTCTTCTGGTTCTGTAGAAACTTTGAAATACTCAATGCGAAAGAAAGCAAAGAATGAAAATAGAAGGGAAACAGAGTCTCATTGATTATTTCTATCAGTATTAGATGTGACCCAAGGACAGAGATTTTACCTAAAAAATAGATAGTTCCCATTATTTTCTTGTACTGTACACAAATATCTGTATTCTTCTAAAGTTATTCCTAAGTATCATTCCAAAGAAATACCCTCACGATGCTACTGTATACAGATGTTGCCCCTGGTCAAGGGAGATAAAAATCTAGTTATTCAGAGACTTTCCAGTTGAATCAATCTCCATTCATTGCGAAGAATTTGAATGCACTCACTTAGCAACAAACTCTGCCTGACATAATCTTACAACCCAGACACAGGATATGTGTATGGTGCTGACATATATTCCAGTTCTTGTGAGAATTTTGCTTATGGAAACACAACATCTTAGGAAATGCGTTACATTGCAGAACATTCATTATAAAATTAGGTAACATTCTGAAAGCTTATTTTTTTTCAGCTGTGTAGGTTATTTAGTACCTTTTCCCCAGGGTTTTACTGCTACATCTCAACCTGTTAAGAGTAGTATTTCAGTGATGAAAAGGAAAGAATCACCCTGATCTACCCACACACTCAGCTCTCCCTCTGTTCTCCTGGCAATGACTTCATGTAGTAATTACTCTTCCTTTCTCTGTGGCAGCCTGGAACATTTGGGTTACAGTCTTCAAGAGGATGTGTTCCTTGCAACTGCAACTCTTTTGGTTCCAAATCCTTTGACTGTGATGGAGAAGGACAGTGTTATTGCCAGCCTGGAGTGACAGGAAAGAAGTGTGACCGTTGTGCTCATGGATTTTACAACTTTGAAGAAGGAGGCTGTACTCGTATGTAAATTTTTTGCATGCAATCACTGATTTGTTTACTTGCTTGTTTATTTATTTATTGCTAAAATTCTAGTTTGACTGCTTTTAGATTGACTAACAAATTTTCCTGACAGGTAGGTGTTTTCATAGAATGGTCAGCTGTCAAGGATGGTGGCTGGCACAAAAAAAAAAAGACACAAGCAATTACTGCAATTTTAAGGTCAGTTTATGGCTAATCTATTAATTCTACATTTAGAAAGAACAGGAATGTCCTTGTCTCCAAGTCCTATCTGTCAAAATGTTTTCTATGAAATTCCTATAATTTAGTTATGGTAGTAGTATCATACAAGGCTGATTAAGGTGCTTGCCAAATCACATCAGCATGAAGGGATGGAAAGAAAGAAGAAGAAAAAGAAAACCCTTTGCTTCTAGTTTTAAGCCAAGTCTTTTCACTGTCCTTACATTGTTGATCCTTTTTTAAAAAAAAAATCTGTACAATAATATTTGGAATCTTTCTTACTTGTGTACTCTTTTAAGTACAACAAGATCTTCAGGTGGAATTATTATTATNAAATCAGATTTCAGGACTTTTACATGGAAGCCTGTTGAAGTCTCTGGAAATTCAGCCGCACAAGAGGTTAGCAGTTCCACTGTGGTACAAATCCATGCCAAATGCAAGTCAGTGCAGTTCTGCTGACTTGAAAAATCTGTACTGATGTATACTTGCTAAAAATCTAACATCGCATGCCTTGGTCACACATTAGTACATTCTAAAAGTAAATGTTTTTCACTTGGTTCCATTTATGTTCACTATGTAGCAGTGGTCTTTTTAATATCTCATTTCTAGCATTTTGCTTTCCTAGCCAAGTCTCTGATAGATTTTTACCCTTAAATGTTGTGATATCAATTTTAAGCCAAGTTAGTAACATAATTTGGATTTCAGTATTCTCTGTAAATTACCATACCTGAAAGAAGATAGAAAGGTACTCTCATTTTAAGTCACTAACTCAAGGCTGAGTTCAGAATTTGAACATCAAGTACAGTTTGCTCTTAGGACCCTCTGTTAGCTGGTGCTGTGGTATGTTTGTTAAAAGCATCGTGCAGAACTCCACATTACAGTATACAAATAAGCATGCCCTCCCTTCTTCACAAGTATACTTTTTGCACTCCACTAGTGGAGTTAAGGAGTTAAATTTATTCCTGTATTCAATAACATCTCTTCTGGTTCTGTAGAAACTTTGAAATACTCAATGCGAAAGAAAGCAAAGAATGAAAATAGAAGGGAAACAGAGTCTCATTGATTATTTCTATCAGTATTAGATGTGACCCAAGGACAGAGATTTTACCTAAAAAATAGATAGTTCCCATTATTTTCTTGTACTGTACACAAATATCTGTATTCTTCTAAAGTTATTCCTAAGTATCATTCCAAAGAAATACCCTCACGATGCTACTGTATACAGATGTTGCCCCTGGTCAAGGGAGATAAAAATCTAGTTATTCAGAGACTTTCCAGTTGAATCAATCTCCATTCATTGCGAAGAATTTGAATGCACTCACTTAGCAACAAACTCTGCCTGACATAATCTTACAACCCAGACACAGGATATGTGTATGGTGCTGACATATATTCCAGTTCTTGTGAGAATTTTGCTTATGGAAACACAACATCTTAGGAAATGCGTTACATTGCAGAACATTCATTATAAAATTAGGTAACATTCTGAAAGCTTATTTTTTTTCAGCTGTGTAGGTTATTTAGTACCTTTTCCCCAGGGTTTTACTGCTACATCTCAACCTGTTAAGAGTAGTATTTCAGTGATGAAAAGGAAAGAATCACCCTGATCTACCCACACACTCAGCTCTCCCTCTGTTCTCCTGGCAATGACTTCATGTAGTAATTACTCTTCCTTTCTCTGTGGCAGCCTGGAACATTTGGGTTACAGTCTTCAAGAGGATGTGTTCCTTGCAACTGCAACTCTTTTGGTTCCAAATCCTTTGACTGTGATGGAGAAGGACAGTGTTATTGCCAGCCTGGAGTGACAGGAAAGAAGTGTGACCGTTGTGCTCATGGATTTTACAACTTTGAAGAAGGAGGCTGTACTCGTATGTAAATTTTTTGCAGGCAATCACAGATTTGTTTACTTGCTTGTTTATTTATTTATTGCTAAAATTCTAGTTTGACTGCTTTTAGATTGCCTAACAAATTTTCCTGACAGGTAGGTGTTTTCATAGAATGGTCAGCTGTCAAGGATGGTGGCTGGCACNAAAGAAAGAAGAAGAAAAAGAAAACCCTTTGCTTCTAGTTTTAAGCCAAATCTTTTCACTGTCCTTACATCGTTGATCCTTTTTTAAAAAAAAAATCTGTACAATAATATTTGGAATCTTTCTTACTTGTGTACTCTTTTAAGTACAACAAGATCTTCAGGTGAAATTATTATTATTATTATTATTATGTCCCTTGTTTTAAACACATACATTTCAGCAGATGCTGAAACCCTAGCATCAGACTTAAATATATCCAGCCACTTCTTTACATTTATTTGTCCTTCTGGACATTAGGTCAGACACTGAAATGAGTGCTTCTTGTCCTTAAAGCAGTATTGACTCCCACATTGAAAAGAAGATAACCAATTGGACTCTTTGCTAATCAAAGTGTATTTTTGAAGTCTCATAAAATCATTTAGGTGTGATGGTGGGAGACAGAGGTAGTTGTCTAGTGCAACTGGCTGCTGTGACACCAGAACCATGATGGCTCCACAGTATTCTTTGCTGATAGCAAAGTGCTATAAAGCCAAGGGTATTGCTGCTATCATTCTTCAGGCAGAAGTTATATTCTTTACAAAAGCAGAACTCATCATGTCCAGTATCCTGTTCCTCCTCTTTTTCCAGCCAGAACAGCAGCAGAAGCAGCAAACCTAGCCTTCTGCCTTTTTTAACTCCCTTTTTTTTAATGGAAGGAGCATCAAGGCCTTGCGACCTACGTCTGTGCAGTAAAATTTGATTTCACCTGTACTGTTGATATACATTGAGCCAAGTTTATAGATCATATTTGAAAACATTATGATATTGTCTCTCTTGGGAAGGAAGGGCTCAGAAAATATTTACCACCTTGAAAAGTGCAAACACATTAGCACCTTGGAAGAGGGAAGATTGGTTCACAGGCACTCTGATGAGAGAGCTTGAAATAAAATGTAAAAGATAACTGCTGTCCTAAATCTCTTAGTACATATATGGAGGGGGGAGGGCAGAAATATTATTGTTTATCTTAACGATAGATCTCTAACATTTCAGAGCTTAAAAGTCTGTCACTGTTGCAGAATACTACAAAATGTTGTTGATTTCATACAATTGGGAAAGGAAAATGAGGGGGCAATTAGCAAGATTTCACATTAAAATTTTAACTGCTCTCTTGGCAAACTTGAAATGACAGAGTTTAAGGAACAGAGATGAAATGGGAAAGTAGTGTAGATCCAAACAGTGTTTTAAATAAAAATTATCTGCCTGTGGTCATCAAATATTTTAAAGAGTCACAAGAGCTAAAAATGTTCAGAAAATTCATATTTTAAATATTCACAGAATCACAGAATCACAGAATGACCGGGTTGGAAGAGACCCACTGGATCATCGAGTCCAACCATTCCTATCAAACACTAAACCATGTCCCTCAGGACCCCGTCCACCCGTAACTTAAACACCTCCAAAAGTTAATAGAGCAGATGGAAAGGAATTCTGTTTTCAAAATGCTGGGTTCCCTCTCACCCCTTATTTTTCATAGTCTTTTTATGTATTCCTTCAAATGACAAAAAAAAAGGAATTAAATTATGAATCACAGAGAAAATCAGAAATATAATAAAAGTATATAAAATCGAGGTAGGAAGAAAGTGCATAAAAATGAATTCCATAGTGACAGTTAAGTATCGAATAAAATATTGGACCACTTTTATCTAGCATTTATCCAAAAAGAATATAATTTGATTTTTTTTCTTGTGCAATAAAAAAACCATAAAGTCTAAAAAAACCCCTAAAGCATTATCAGTTAGCATTGACATTCTAGCAGCAGAGATAGAAAAGAGATTTCTATTTCACTGTTGCTTGCAACAAATGTGCTGTACTTTTTCCACAGCCTTTTTAATAATGATAAAAGTAAAAATGCAAGAAATATTGGGATATCACTTGCTTCCTCTCTGTGCTTTATGAACTAATTTTGTGTAGGAACTGGAAGAGCTGTCATATATGAAAGCCTCAGTCTCCCAACGAGAGATGTATTCTGAAACATTTTCAAACCACGCTCTGTCAAAAGATTTTACGTAGAATACAAAACAAATACTTATGTACAAGCAAATACTTATGTACAAAACTTAATCTCTACTTTGCATCAGTTACCTTATTTTGGAAACATTGATGGGGAGAAATAAAGGTCATTTCTTATTTGAACTATAGATACTAGTTATATACTTTCTGCTTTTACTCTGAATTGAAGGGTTTCACACAGTAAAGGTAATGAACTTCAACATGGCCCTCAGCAATGAACATTATGTTACACTGCCCTGTAAACACCCCAAGGAATAGATTATCACTTAGAGAGTCATAGCTAGCTTATAATGCTTTGGCTCTGACCTCAAGGGTGATGTTGACAGTGTGTACAAAAATAATCATGCACTATTTCTGCTCCGAGCAATTATGTGTCTTGTGCCACATAACTATTTACATACCTTAAATCTGCATTTGCCACCAATAAGTTGTTTGTTTCGAAACAAAGACCATTTTTTGAACTATTTCCAAAACCAACCTATTTTAATAAAATGTGCAAACAGTCCTAGTTTCCCGTAAAGAGGCGTATTACTGATGTCCCAAGACTGAATACATGTTATCTAAAGGAGAGAGTAAATGGGAAAAGGAAACTGAAATACCTTTTTTGCTCTTTAAGAAAAATCTGCTTACAGCAACAGAAATATCAGGATGTTGACTCAGGCTGGTGGAAGAGGTTAAATACACTGCAGGTTCCCTGTGTAGAGGGCTCAGAGTGAGTCAGGCGGCTTCTTACACAGGACAGCATGGGCTCAGAAACTGGATGTGAGTTCAGCATCTCAGAAGTCTCAGCATTTCTGCAGTTGGTGCTTTTATTTTTCCCATTCTCTTCCCATTGCAGTCACTTTAACCTCAGTTAACCTGTGTTGCATTGATCCTACTTTGGGTTTCTCCTACCTTTTCTGCCCCACTGTCCACAGATAACTGGGAGTTCACTGTACAGTTAAGTCTTTGGTGGAATGGTCCTAACCCTTTTAAGAGTCTGCTCTCCAGGTGTCACATAAAGGTGTAACTCTTCCTCTGCTTTATTTTTTTCTGCCTCCCATGAAGCCTGCAAATGTTCACGTTTTGGTGATAACTGTGATCCTGTCAGTGGCCGCTGTATCTGCCCTCCCAATACTGTTGGGGAGATGTGTGACAAATGTGCACCACATTACTGGGGCCATGATATTGTCAGTGGCTGCAAGGTGAGTGAACCTCTGTTTTCTTTGGTTTTGTTACCTCTTTCCAATGGGATAAATACAGTAATTTGTAGCTGAATATGGTTTTAGGTTTGTAAATCATGGTTTGTATCTGCCTTGCAAGTTTTGATGTCAGACTGGGGTGTAAATATTGGCAATCTGTTACTGTACACTACAGATCCTCTGTCTCAATTATGCAGCCTGTTAACACTGAACACCCTATTCATACTGCTGTCATACTGAGTGTCCTACTTGAGCCTGGTTTCTCTTCTTATAGCTGTGTTTAACATGATTGATGACTACATTCTTGCACAACTCATATAGATGTAGATCTACAGGTAACTGACAATGCCTTTGCAGAACAAATTTACTTTGGTTCTAATTGTGACAACACTGAGAATTTGTACTGGAAGTTTACTTGTGCATAAAAGACAGTGAAGAGAGAAAAAAAGAAGCTGCCATCGTAACTGTAAAATGCACTTTCTTCCTGGGTTCTTAATGGTGAAAAACCCCTACTCATTAGCCTTTAAATCCTTCTTGTTCCCCTGTTTGGTAGAGTTAAAAAAAACACTGAAGGGGAGGGAAGAAAGGGGAAGAAATAAGAAAACAATGATATTATGTCAGAGGCCATGAAATCGGTTGTTCATGACCTATTCTTGAGTTAAAGAGATAATTCAGTTAAGGTTAAAAAACTGGGGACAGTGAGTATTGTGCAAGTGGTTTCTCTTCTCTGCCATTCTCATTGATGCTGAGGGATTTGTAGTTCTGCTGCAATTAGTCCAGAAAACTATATCTTGTCTGAACGTGGTCGTGTGCTATTAAAGCTCTTTCTTAAAAAACTATTTGTCATGTAGCTCGGGCTGCAAACTAATTATCAAGAATAATTTATTTTTTGTATGCATGGAAAACTCTTCTTATGAAACCTCTGCTGTGCTGCTGTGATCTAAACTCTTGGCTTCTGAAACTAGCCTAATGAGGTTGAAGACCTCTGTTTGAGCTCTGGAGTATATTCTCTGATTGTCTTTTATGTGCGCACATTAGTATGGCAGTTCCATGGCACCATCTAAATTAATAATGATCTATCAGCCCACATATCTTTCAGTATGTTACAGCTAATTTCTGCAAAGTGAGATGTGAATCTCCTGCTTGCACTCTTTGTAGATTTCCAGAGCTGTCATAACTCAGGGGGATAGGGAGTATTGCATAAAACTGCTTGTTCGTGAAACAAACGTAACTTCTGATTGTGAATTAGGTTTCGATATTGCACAGAAAGCTGTTTCAGTGTATGGTGAATAATTTGCTTTCTAAGCTTTATTTTCAAACCTATCTCGTAGAATAAAGTTCTTTCTGTCAGGAGGTTTTATTTGTTAGGTTAGGTAGTAGTCTAGCAGTCTAGCATTTAACCAGTAGTTAAATAGTTTTTCTGGTATTAAGTTAACATTTAATTTGGATTTTCCTGTATATAATCACTTCTATAAATGATCTTTTCAGATCAGTAGAAAGGTGCTGTAGCTGTTTGTGTAATAAACTGTCTTGCTTAGAAACTGAATTGTGATTTCCAACTCTCTTTTTCAGCTTTGTGTACTTAAATTTAGCAAGTCTGTCCATGTCAGTTACTGTGGTAACCTGTAGTACTGGCACTGGATTTGCTTTTGCAAGCTGAACTTCTCCATATGAGATTCTGGTCACGCCAGTGATCACAGCAAATGTCCTGTGCTAACTTTGCAGTACAGTCACAGTAATAGCTCTGAGAATTTCTTGTGTTCTTTGGAAGCCTGCAGCTTTCCCTGCTACTTACTTCTGTACTCACTATCTAGACCTGCATCCCCTCACCACCACCCTCTGGCAAATCATTTTTCTATCCTTACCTGCCTGCACAAGTCTCATTCTGTGAGCAAGTTTTCTTCCCAGTGTACTACATGACTAAATCTCTAACCCTTGCTCTTTAAATTACTTTCATCTGAGAGTCCTGCTCATACAATGAAGATAGTTTCCTGTCTGATGCCTGAATAATAAACATCGAAGTAGATTCCACTGCAATCACTTCCCTTGAGCAATTCCAGTTTTAACAAAGTGGTTTGAACATGCCCTGCAAAGAGTTTACATAGAAAGCACTTTTTAGAGCATGTTTATATTTTTAAGTTAATTTTGTCTGCAAAGTATTCCAGTGTCTTGACCCTTTTGGATTTATTTGATAGCACTACCTAACTTATCAGTGATTAGCAATATCTGTTCAAAAAGAAAACAGTGTTGTCAATGTACTTAGACAACTGAGTACAATGTACTTAATACAGTTGCTTGAGCCTTGTTGAATAAAGGTAAATGCCTGGCCTTATAATTCAGATGTTACCTTCAGGAAATGGAAATTCACTGCTGTACTTTATTTGTAGATACTTGAAAGAGGTGAGTTGCTCTTCTGTTGTGGGTTTGTTTGTTTGGGTTTTTTTTTCAGAAGCACAATTATAATTTTCTCCTTGTTTCTCTCCTTTTTAGCCCTGTGATTGCAGCCTCATTGGAGCCCTGAGTTCTCAGTGTGACTTAAATACAGGCTGTTGTTTCTGTCGCCCTGAATTCTCTGGGGAAAAATGCACCGAGTGCAGGTTGGGGTACTGGAATTATCCACAATGTGTTGCTTGTCAGTGCTTCCTGGCTGGGACTGAGCCACAGAGCTGTGATAAAGAGATGGGGAAGTGCTCATGTGTTGATGATACTGGCCAGTGCAGCTGCAAGGTAGGACAATGAAGGTTGCAAGTTGATCTTACAGCTGATGAGAAGTTTATTCAAAAATCACTGGCATTTGTACTTGCCTGTTCCAACAATATATGCAAGCAAATCTGGCTGATTTTGATAGTGCATTTTCTAACTGCTATGGGAGGAGTCTAACATAAAGAAAAACTTAAATGCTTCTAAGTTGTTTTCCCACACACTAATACTTGCCAGGACAGCATCCTCTTAGGTTTTCTTCTCACCATATATTTCTTCAACCCCATTCAGTACAATTCTTGGTCAGATAGTTGGCAAATTAAAACCAAACAACAGTAACAGGATGCCACAGTGCTGGTTCTTATAGTTCATTGACATAGAGGGAGTCAATATTAATAATTTATGAGTAGAATTCACTGCAGTAGTATCCATTCTTCTGGGTAGACTGCATCCAATTCAGGATCACTAAAGCTACGACTTTCGGAATCATCAACTACAGCATTCTTAATTGGAATTGCTCTTGGAAGAACAACACACTTAGGTGGTTTGAAAATTGGCAGAATTGCTGGGCTTAAAGGGCAATAATTGTTTTTTTGACATAGAGCCTGTAGCCAGCAAGCAGAGTATCCCCGAGCCAATGCTTTCTTCAGTGACACAAGTGACAGAATTCACCATCAGCAGATTTGAGAATATTGCTGTTTTGCAGGAGGTAGAGGTTGACATTCTGAACACTAGAACTACAATCTAGAGGGTCCTTGAAAAGCTTGGTGATTGAGGAAATAGAAAGGTTATGAAATGGAGCAGAATAACCTCAACAATGAGTACAGTTTAGGAGGAAAAAGACTGAGTGGTGATCCCACTGAAAAGCACACATGGCTTCTGGGGAATGGCAAACGTAATATAAGCCAGCTATGTGCTCTCATTGTAAATAAGGCAAATTGCTTACTGGGCTGCCTGCGTACGGCATCATAGTAACCAATGCAGCTGCAAGACAGGACATCATGGAGAGTATGACCAGCAAAGTCCTTATCTCCCTCTACCCAGTGCTGATAAGAGTGCTTGGAAATGCTTTCCAGTTTTAGGACTTGATTCAAGAGTGTTCTTGAGAAACTGGAGACAACCCAGAGAACGGCTACAAAGAGACTCAGAGCAGGCAATCTGTAAGGATATACTGAGAGAGCTGGACTCTTTTAGTCGGTACAAAACAGAGTCTAAGAGAAAATGCAATTGCAGCCAATAGCCACTTCAAAGGTAGTTGGCAGAGTCACATCTTTTCTGATAGTAGCAAAAGATGTGGCAAGGACAACATCTGCAGATGGCAGCTTGGGAATTTTGGGTTGGGCACTAGGAAAAGAAAATCACTTGGACAGTCACACAGCACTGGAACAGCGGACAAAGTTTGTGAAATCTCCATTCTTGGAGATTTTCAAGAACTGGCTAGAAAGAGGCATAGGTAACCTCACTAATATTGGGGATAGTCCTGTTTCAAGGAGGATGTTTTAAAAAGTGACCTCTAGAGATTTCTTCTGTGACTCTGTTTCATTCCTTTTCAGGGACTGTATTGACACAAAGAGCTAGTAAAATGGAAGGATTAATTTAAATTACCTTATTGCCAGGTAATTCTTTGTTTAAATGGGCACCAGTGTCTTCATTCTGAGTTTAAAAGATAGACTCATTAACTGTAGAACAAAGTAGATCAAAGGGGACCTATGGCAGTCATCTAGTTCAGCGCCTTGTTTGTAAGAGGCAGTGTTTCCAAGGATGGAGTTCTCACAACCTCTTTGCACAAACTGCTTGCCCATTCTCCAGTTTTTATGGTGCGTTTGGACAGAAAACATCATGTTCTGTTTCACACATACTGGTACACTGATTATGGTGTGACCATCAGGAAAGGGGAGGGAGTGAGTTGATCATATGGACCATCTGAGTAAAACTCAGCCTAATAGTCAGTATTATTTGTCCTGTGTCATCATCTGAAATGGAAAAATAGAAGTATCTCAGTTCTTTCAGCCTCTTCTCAAATATGTTGTGCACCAACTGCTTGGTACCCCTTTTCTTGATTAGGTCTAGTATGTCAATGTCTTTCTTGTAGCTCTGGTAAGCACTAAGTAGAAAGAATGGGGATTTATGGTATTTTTAAATATAAATGTTTCTTTGTGGTTTCTTTTAAGGCCAACATTTACTGTATGTTTCTGTGAGTGCAAATTAATATATTAATATACTAATGCTAATGATTAATGATAAGAAACTGCAAATTGTGACAGAAAGTACTGAATTAAGTCAGCAGATCTTTTTTTCAGAATTTAGAGTTAAGGTTGAATTTAAATCTAGGGTTGGTTAACCTTTTGTGTAACTTTATTTAAAAAGTTATATACTGAGGAAACTGAAGAAGATAAAATGGTAATTGTTTCATTTTAAACTTGCTGTTATAGCTGCAGAAATGAGCTTTCAAAGGCTCAGGAGCCCTTTTGTCAGCCCTGACAAAAAGCAGCAAAGTCTAAGCTAAATACAGTGTAGGCACATTTCCTGATATAGTTACATGTGGAAATGAGGGTTAAAAATGGTAAATCCTCAGGATCATGTTGGTTTCCTGTATAAGCTTTGGAAAGTGGATTTTGTTATTTAGATTGGTTTCTTCACATTACTCACAAGAGTGAAAAAGGTGGGGAGAAAAAGCCAACCAGTGCTTTCATATTGGAGATTTTTTTAAAATACCTTGGTCTCAGTAAAAAATGGATTTTAAAGGCTATGCATAAATTATTGTGTATCTAGCCCTATCTGTTTTAGCTTTTTATTTGGATTAATTGAAAAAATGAAAATAAAAGCATTGACATTCCAACAGTGAAACGTTTCAGCCTTGTTAATACTGTTCAATGAAGTGGAAAACAATCACAAAGAGGTGAAAGCTTTTCTCTGTAATATTTCCATTAAAATATATTTCTCAACAAGAACATTTAGTACTACACCTTAAACATTCTAACTTGTCAAAGCTAATTCCTATTAAATAAAAGGCTTGATTAATCCTGGTAATTTCAGAAGGACATAGTTTTTCTTATCTTATTAATCATTTATTGAGCATGTCATGCCTAAAATCCCATTTGATTTTCTGTATTTACAACTGCCAGTGTGAAGCCAGCATCCATTGCTCAGAGCTACTCAGTGGATACAAATGCAAATGCATCAATTACATTAGTTGTGTATGTTTGCATACACACATGATAAGAACCTGGAAAGTTCCTTGAATATTTCCCTACACATTATCATTATTATTATTTATTTCTACCCCTGTTATCATTACTGTGTGGTTTTCTTATGTCTGCCTCAAAATAAAGCTTGCCTTTTTTAAAAAAAACCAAAACTGTTCCCTCTATTCCAGGTTAATGTGGAAGGTGTCCACTGTGACAGGTGCAAGTCTGGTACATTTGGTCTCTCTGCCAGAAACCCACTTGGCTGCAGCAGTTGCTATTGCTTTGGCCTGACTACACAGTGCAGTGAGGCAAGGGGGCTGATTCGTATGTGGGTGAGTAGGAAACTGCTGAGCCATGTAATGCGATAATGTTGTTTCCTGCTGGCATCTTTTAGCTAGGCACTGAGAGGTAGCTAGAAAATGGCCAAGCATTTAAGCAATCATTTTCCTCCTTATACTATGAGAAGTGGAGAGCTGTGTGTTCCATTAAACAATCAGGGTCAAGACATTAGAAGTAAATAAGTAGGTAAGAAAACCAGTTATAGGAAAACTAATGTGAAGCCAAAGTAAAGCTATTAAAACCCTCAGAAGGCCAAGCTGGTCATGTGAGGAAATTATGCAGTCCAATGCATTGTAACGTAATCTCTAGTATATGATACAGAGTTTACCCAGATGTATTCAAGGGTCAGGGATGCTTGTTGTCCAGCATAGATTTCCCATCATTCAGTTAATCTGTTTATTTTCATTGGTTTTGGTTTTAATTTTTCTTTTAAAAAAGCATTGCTAAAGCTCTTTTTAAATCCAAGAATGGGAGTGTATAATCAGTCACAGCAAGAGCTCTCTGCCTTTTTGTGGAAGAAGTCCTTGACACCTATGCTGGACTGACAAATATGACGGACTGGATGTCTCCATTTATCTCCAGCAAGCACACACATTGAGACCACTGCTATCTATTGCTGCCATGCTAATTCCTTGGTTATATGCTGGAGGAGCTATTTCTAATAGAAAATTACTGGTTCAGTCCTTGTGTATGATCGGTCATGTCTCTGCCAGAGAGCATTTTGACCATAGTGGGAATGTCTGCCTAACACAAATCAAGCAAAGCCCCTGATTTGTCATACACAGGCATCAGTTGGTTAAGAATGCTTCAGACTGAAGTCAAGGTGTGACCTCCTGCAAAAGGGTTCATATCTCTTGGTTACAGTAATACGAATAGTACCCATTCTCCCCTTCGCTGTTCAAACTAATAGGACCTTTTTCCCTTCCCAGTGAATTAAGTGATGTATCATGATCTGACCCAGTTTTTTCCTCATTATTTCAGTTTTGCCCATCATATGCTGTTAGGCTGGAGATGAAAGGCTGTAAAAGGCTGACACGTTATAAAATTTAATCAAGTTCCGTGACAGCAACATTTTCTAGAAAATTGTGCTTTGACCTTTGTGGCAGCACAAAGCAGAAACGTAGTTTAAAACTCATGATTATTTTGTATCTCTTGGTTAATTTCCTTTCCTGTTTATGGTCTCATCTAAGAAAAGTGTGTGGCTATGTCTCATCTAGTTTTTGGTACTCTTATCTATTTCAGAATCGGTTCAGAGTTGTAAACTGAGTGAGACTGGGTTCTGCCAGCTAATACTGACTGTTTCAGATATTCTCAGGTGCTTCAAATGCCATTAGACATGTTTACACAAACAAATACTGTCTTATATGACAATAAGGCAAAGTTGATCTGAAATTCAAATATATTGAGCACTTTATTGATGTCTAAAGTAGTAAACAGTAAAATATGGTTATGATAGGAACTCTAGGCCAGCAATGTTGGGAATCTGTCTGTGTCTGGTCATTCCATAGATGCTACTGTACATGGAAATATCAAGATACTCGATTCCTCAATAACTTATCCCCATCTTGTGAACACCATGTTGATGGGATGAGTGTTAGAGATATAACTCTGCATCTGTTTTCTTTGTATTCCTAACACTTTGCGAGAAAGCAATTTTGATACCAGCCCTTTGCATTTGTTCAGACACTTTCTGTGAGACTTTCTTCTGCACAGAATTAATAAGAATGTTATTACAGTTTTTGATCAAAATAATGATTTCTATATAGTGTTATTAGGACTCTTCCAGCAAGTCTAAGGAAATTACAACGATCTAAGTGGCATCCTTAAGTTTTTCACTGAATCTGAACCTAGAGTCACAGAAACCCTGAGCCCTCACTCTATATGTTGCCTGGAGGACACTTATCTTGACTATTGTGTGAAAGTGTCAGGGGATAAGGCACTGTGTTCCACAGCCCCAGTGACATGTAAGCATTGTTGAGAAGCATGCTTCTTAGTAAGGTATGTTTCTTACAATACAAACAGAGGAGACCAAAGACTGAAACAGCACTATGAAAATCACTTCAGTACAGTTCTTAAGATCACTTGCTGCTGAATTTTTTTAATTAGTGCTAGTATGCTCCTTGTTAACATGAGGACGAGGTGCAAAAGGCTTGCGGGGAAGTCATTATCCCTGTTTGTACCTGAAGACGTAGGAAGACTGACTAATTGCTCATGATGTGAAATGAGGTTACCTAGAAATATTCTTTTTAAAGAGTTAGAATTTTATCAACTATCACTGCATGGGGAAAAACAGACTTGATTTTTTTTTTTTTTTTTTAATATGTATAGGTGACCTTGAAGCCAGAACAAATGATTCTACCACTGGTGGATGAAAACCTTCAGCGCAGCACTGTGTCAGGGATCACATTCCAGCCTCCTGAAATAGTAGCAAATATAGAACAGGTGATGCAGGATCTTCGGTCAGAACCTGTTTACTGGAGACTTCCAGAGCAGTTTGAGGGACAAAAGGTAAACATAAAATTTCACTGCATTCTGACATGGATCTATAATATTTTTAAATACTGTTTGTGTTTTACAGTGCCTTTTTTCCCCCTTCCAATAAGCGTGTCCTCACACAGTAGAAAGTACTTCAAAAGAAAATAAATGCCATTCCATCACTGAAAACTATTTGGTCCATTTTCCCAGAAATTTTATAAGTCTGTAACATCAGCACTATTTTAAAATATATATTTACAGATAGTAACATGTTATATTTTTCCATAAGATAGATACTCTCATGAAAAATTTATATTAAATGTTAAGATGCATTAATTTAATATACATCTATTGTAACTTTTTGTTTCTCTTACTTTTACAAAAATGTACCTTTTTAAGTTACATAGGAGAAAACAATTGAAATGACACTCCTTTTGGATATTATTGTGCACCTCTGTGCCAATTTATTTTGTGCTTTTGATATTTCTTGGTTTGGCTTGGGAAAGTTGAGATGTTTATTTTTCTAAATACAGAATTTGGGTACCACCAAGATACACATCAAAATGTTATCTATTTCTTTCTTAGTCTTGTACAATAACAATTTCTTTTCTTTTAACACTGCCCTTGTCTCCAGACAGTTCCACAGCATGTATTGCTATTTTCTACCACACACGCGTTCATCAGACTGCACACAGGTGTGGAGTGTATCTAGCTCCTACATATGGCCAGGAATTTATCTTTAGCTAACTGAAAATAAGATTTCTTTTTGTACTTTGTGTTTTACTTTGTTAGCTGACCTCTTATGGAGGGAAATTGAAATATGCCATATACTTTGAAGCACGAGAAGAGACAGGTTTTACTACATATTACCCGCAAGTCATCATAAGAGGTGGGCCTCCCACTCATACAAGGATTATCGTTCGGCACATGGCTGCCCCTCTGATTGGGCAGCTGACCAGGCATGAGATAGAGATGACAGAGGTAACGATTCCATCTCTTTTTTTTTTTTCCCAGAAGTGAAGCACCTGGTTCTTTTTCATATTGTAAATAATCTGGTTTTATATTACTGTCTTTTAGCATGAATGGGAATATTATGCTGATGACCAAAGACCTAGAAACACTGTGCCCTGGGAATATTATCATGATAACCCAGGTGTCAACAGGACAGCGTCCCAGGCAGATTTGACATGGAAGCATTATGGAGATGACTCAAGACCAAGCAGAACTGTGTCCCGGGAAGACTTCCTGAATGTGTTGTATGACGTTCATTACATTCTTATTAAGGCTACTCATGGCAACATTATGAGGCAGAGCAGGTAACTATTTCATGCAGTGTTCTGAAATAGTGGTGTAGTCACAGATAATCCAATAGAGCTTCCCAGTAGAATTTTAATTGATAACATAAGCTACAGGCAGTTGCTGAGAAGAACATTTAGCATTCAGCAAAGCAGAAAAAGTAGGAAAGGGATATTTTATTACAGTAAAAAAAAAATTAAATCACAATAGACAAACAAAATACTTGTTTTCAGGATCCTAGAACAGAAAAATAGGTAAGCACATTCATCCTGAAACAAACATGCACCTCGGTAAATAACCATATTTCTTTAGAAATTAGAAATTGCTTTAAGATCCATAAAATGTTGTTACAAAAAGGAGGAAAGGATTCTGTTTTCTGTTGCCATGACGGATAATTCAAAAAAGAAATGAGCTTAAACTTCAGCAGGCAAGATTCAAAACAGTCATGAGAGAAAAATTATTGGGATAAAGAAGTTCTGGAATACATTATGTAAAATATTGGTAGAAGTTTTTGGTGGTGCATTCACTGTATACTTTGTAAGTAACATTTTTTAGCAAGTACACAGGAATAACTGGATGTAAAGTCCAAAGGTCTCCAGAGGTGCTTTCTATACAACTCTGTCATGAAAGTGATAGGCCAAAAACATGCCTACATTTCTGGGTCATAGATAGGTCTATAAGAACATGACCTTTGGCTTTTATGAGGGTCAATAATAGAGGCAGATACAATTCAGCATTGTAGCCTTGTGTGACAGAAAACAACCATTGCTGCTGATATTGTCTCTATTTAAAGTATATCATTTACAGAAAGTAATCATCCAGCTTGCCCTATCTAGATGCTAGATATTAACAACAGATGCCATGAATGTTTTACATTGGTTTCGTTTATTTTTGGCAGAGTCTGTTTAGGATATTGTATTACAAGCAAAAGGAATACCTGTGGAAAGAGATAGGAAAGTAACTCCAGTGTGACATGGAAAATGAGAGATGCATATCCATGTTTTGTGTCTATTTCTTTCTTCCCTTCCCTTTATGCACTACAGATCCTAGCTAAGCTGTGGAAACAAAAAAACCCAAATACTATCTTAGTTCAAGCAGTATGAGTTATGAAAATGAACCTGTTTTCATGATTTTGTTCTAATATGCATATGACCGTTGTGACAGAATTAGACCCACATTGTAATTCACCAATATTTTATCAAGGCTACTTAGTAATGTGGCACATAACAGAACAAAGGAGGACTTTTCAGTTTCAGAGGAGGCTTGCAAGGTGGCACTTAAATAACCAAAATGTATTTTTAGAGTATTGGATTTCAGAATATGGCATTATATACAACAGCGGGACATAGTGAAGAGTTCATCTGTTCTTTCTGGTAACTCTCCATCTGAAGTGATAACTTTGCATATCAGACCATATTTGATTTTGTAAGTGGTTATGTTACAATAGATTTTTATGACCTACCTTGTTATATAGGTAACATTGATCACATGGTTTTTGAGACTTTAAGTAGAAAACAAACAGCAGGAATATTTTTTTTAAGTTAGTGCCTTGAATGACTTCAGAGGAAGTTTTGCATAAGACCACAAAATAAATCCCCCAAAATGTTTTTAAAGGTTAGTTGGATATTAGCTTGCATAAGAATTGAAGGTTCTTATTAAAAATAGTCCAAGACACTCTAAAAGACAATATTTATGCTCAACTTCAAATACATGTTTGAATTAAGTGACTTATAATGCAGCACTTGTTTAAATAGAGTGTGCTGTGCTTTCTAAATAATGGCCCAGTTCTAAAATAGTAAAGCTTCTCTTTCTAGTTCACTGTACATAGAAAAGTATAAAGCAAAAGAAGCTGTGGATGGGAGGAGAACATTATATATGAAGTCTTTTTAAAAAAAATTAAGGTTTTCAGTAGTGTCTTAATTTCAATTGCAGATTTTAAAAGGTGCAGATAAGTGATAAACTACAGGATAGACATTTTAAAATTAAGTCAAAGCAGCAGCATTTGGAAGCATAAAAATAACCCAGTTCTAGGAGTAGTGCTGTATTTTCTATACAGTTTAGCAGCAATGCTAATGTTGTTTCTGCTTCAAAGCTGCAGCATTACTAGTGATTCAGATATTTCTGCTCAGAATCCAGTGCCAAACATTTTTCTTTTATATTGTACGTTTTGTTGCCCTCATTTTCACATTCACTGCTCCAAATTGAAACAAATATTTTATTAGATTTTTGTTTTACTTTTCAGGCAATTGGGCTGTGATAATAAATTAGTTTGAATTGGAAGTGTGCTTTCAATTTGCCTCTGAATTATTTCTATATCCCTGACACTGATCAGGTAGCAGTTGTTTGACTGCTGCCTATTAGACATGTTCCAAGATTCAACCAAGCCTGACCTTCCTTAAGCAACATTTCCACACAAACAACAGGTAGCATTTTGATCCCAGGGTATATTATTATGTAAATAAAGCTTTCTGAGAGTAAATTGGGTTTTTTTCTGCACACAGACTATTGCCTTAACCTTGAAGATGATGGGGAGGCAGATTTCATCTTGTTTTTCTATTAAATGTACAGAGATTTCAGTGTAAGCTTACATTGACATATCAGATCTGAATGGTTTTATCCTCTTTAATTTTTAGTCTTCTGGCTTGACCTGACTTTGTTTGCTTGGGGTTTTTTGTTCAGTTTTCCTTCTTCACTGAGCCCCTTACTTCTGGTATTAACAAATGAAAGTATCAAAAGGTATGGATCTGGTCACCTAAGCTCCATCAAAAAACTCTCATGTAGTTGAGCAGTGGGTATTTGCTTTTCCTACAGTCATCCTGACACTTACACTTATATGCCAATGTGCAGAAGAGAGGTAGTAATCATGGTCTGGGAGTAGATAAATGGACTGTGAGCATGAGGAGGAGTTGAGGAGTTCTGTGAGATCCTCTGCATTAGCCTTATACACAGACAATGAATAGACTCCAGCAGCATTATCAACATTTTTCCAGCTAGTCAGTCACATTTTCTTTTAGGTTGGTAATTTATTTGAAGCTTTAGAATTTAAACAGTTCTACCATTTTCTTGTTTCTCAAAGGCAGTAAGGGGTATCAGATCACAGCATTCATTAAAAAAAACTAACAAGCCCCCAAGAAAAGTAGTAAGCAGAAAGAACAGCACTGCAATACATTAAGATGAAATATATTTCTTTAGAGACTATGTTTCTTGCCTTTGTGAGCTACTCAACCCTATTTGGCAGGTCAGCATGCATGCCTGAAAGACGGAATGTTTAAGAGACAATGATATTATCATTAATACAATCAAACAAATGTTTGGAAAGTTGAAATATCAGAAGCTCTACCGTGAAATGTATTCCTTTCTGATACTAGTAGATGCTTCTGTACTAGGATTTCTTGTTTGTTTTTATGTCTAACTGATCCTAGGAAAATAGAAAAAAGGATATCTGGCTACAGATGAAAATTTGCTAAAAAGGCAAATGTCCATTGTCTTTGAAGTCTAGAGCTTGTTAGACTGCTTTAGTTGCTGAGGATGGATTTTACTTTATTTTTTTTTAAATAGTTGCCTCATTAAAAGCTCATTTAGTGAACAATTTTATTGTCATACCTATCAGAATCATGAATTCAACTGCATTTAGCATGTGACTTCAAATTCTTAATGAGTCCCTCATCTGAAGAATCAGATATGAGCTTTTGTTACTAGTTTGGCTGAAAAGAGATTTTAATAAGAGCCAGAATCAAGCATGTGAGAAAAGTTAGTTATACTATTGTCTAGAAATGGAAAATGAGATTGGAGGTGGTGGTAGCTTTGTTGTTTCCTTGGGAGAGGCAAACATAGGACTGTTTGTATCCTGTACGTCAAGAAGCATATAAACAACCAAATAAAACTGGCTGTGAACTGAGTTAGAGTTAGTGCTTGACTAATCTCATTGGAGATATTTGTTGCTTTTTTACAGGATTTCTGAGATCTCAATGGAAGTTGCTGAAGTTGGCACTGTCTCTGGGCTGACTCCTCAGGCTTACTTGATTGAGAAATGTGACTGCCCATTGGGTTATTCTGGTTTTTCTTGTGAGGTATAGTACTAACCTGACTTCCAGAAAAATCTTTACACAGTCTTTGATCCATTCATTAGTAAGGTGTGATAAGTAGAGTATGAGTTAATATAACTGGCAACAATTCTCTTTTAATTACCTACATTCTATCTCTCTCAGATATCTCTCACAAGGAATTTAAGGAAATTTTTTTTTTACATTAGGCAAATATGCCACTGAAACCATGACAACAACTCAAATACTTTTAGAACACAGAAACATGAGTTTTAATGTGTTGGCATTTCTGAGGCTGAATTGTGGGACTGATGCTGACTTTTCAAACCTTTTTTTGGACAGACAAGGGTATAATACTGCTATAACTGTGTACAACAGTTTATACTATGTTATTCTGTTATGGTGAGGCAATAATACACAATATAGTTAAGTCATATTCCAAAAGGCTGAAATGTATGCAACATTTTATCATGGCCACAATACACAGACTCTATGGAGAAAAACACAGGAAATCTCTATGTTGAATTAAAAAAAACTCAATTGATTCTATAAATTATTGATAGTTGTAAGTAAACTACAAATAAACATTTGTAATAGTGAATAATTAAAGTTAGTGCACTACTCATTCCTGAAAAGTTGAAGATGTCAGTTGAATGATATTCACCAAATAAAGTATAAAACCAAATTTGAAAACAAAAGAAAATTAAAAGAACATTACTAAAATTGTAACACCAAGCACTCTAAACAGAGCCATGCAGAATTTTAAAATTCTGTTCTGTGAATGCTTTCTAGATTTTTAAGTCTGCTTTGTTTTACATTTACATTCCTTTATAAAGCTTTATTAGCTTTATAGTTGATTGAAATATTCTGGTCTGAAAAAAAAGCTAAGCAGAATTTTCTTAAATGTTTGTATTATCATGAATAACTTGAATAACAACAAAAATTTAAAAGATAAGTCGTTTATAAAGTAAAACTTGAAGTAGCGCATTCTGAACAGTTGGTCAAAAAGGCAATTTGTAGTTAAGAACGTATAGGTTCCTTACATTGCTCCTTCCTCTTGAAACTGTTCCAATAGCAAGCCTTTGTGGATCAACACTGATAGGATGAAAGCAGTTCATTTTGCTTTCATTTTGCTTTCATTTTGCATGCTTGACCGCTCAAAATATCACTACAAATGCATTAAGAATGTAGATTAGAGCCATTCTGTAGCATGTCTTCATGAAAGAAGCTTCATGGTAGGTGTTTTCAAAGCCTTAGGAAATGTCTACTGCATGTGTTCAAACAATCAGTTTCTTGAATACTTGTATTTTATCCAAGTGGATCTATGAAAATACATTGAAAAGGGCCACTGAGTTGTGGCAAATATCTTTCTGTGTTACTCCCCTACATCTATTCTTCTACCAGTGCTGTTAAAGGACTCCCATAAGATGGTCTTTCTCAATCTGTACACAAAAGCTTGTGTCCTGTCAAATTTCAGTACTCCTTGTAGAAGCAGTGGAGCTGCTTGTAAAGAGGAACAGAAATTCTGGAACATGGTATTCTACTCTCTTGAAAGAGATCAAATCACTGAATTAGAATAAAACATATGGATAAAATAGTAATGGAACGTTTTTCCTGAACAATTGAAGTTTGGTAAATTTCCGACTCATTGAACACTGGGATAAAAGTGTGTTGTGTATTTCAAACATGCCCAAGTTTTAGAGAAAATCAGCTGGCTTGTATGCTTTTATAAAACGTATCTTATAATAGGTACAAGAGAAAGTGTTTAATAGGTAATACTTCGCAGAATGTTAAATATTATCTACTATATGTGCTCTTGATGCTGAGACTGGCAGTCTTTCTGCATGCAAACCAGTGTGTTTTTATTATTAAGCAGGACTAGTAATTCCAAATGCCTTTGCTGCTAGGTGGAGGTAGCAGGGAAAACCAACTCATGGATTTTTCAAATTCCTCTGACATCATAAATGGGATCTTGTAAAGGGTTCCCAAAGGCTGGTGATGGGAGAAAAGTTGGAGTAAGTAAGTGGAGGGAAAGATGCCCTGTTATCTGAGAGAACTCTATTCCTTTCAGGTATTAGACAGGGTTGTGTTATGCAGCAAACGAGGCAATAGGAAAATTGAGTTCAGAGGGAATGTGTGCAAAGAAGTGAATGAAGTGATTTTCTTTGCACTCTGTTTTGATAAAAGCATGCACCTGTATGTGTCTAAATACCCACACAACAAATTAACAGGCTCCAGCATTTGCTCAGAAGTACACATTTTTGTAAAATTACTGTAATTTTTGCATTTTTGGAGGAAAATATATGGTGATGCAACTAGAATGTTATTTTTATTTCACAGCCACTGGGGCCTGGAATAAATGTCTCTATTTGCACCTTTGTACTTTGTGCTTAATTGTACAGTCTTCACATGCTCATAACTTAGTTTATTTTTAGTGTGCTCATTGAAGGTTGTGTGGTGTGTTCTGCGAAGGTTTATTTTAATTTCAGCAGGAGATAAAAGCATCTGGTACTCAGGCATTTTTTAAGCAAATGCTAACCAGATATATGTACCTATTTCATGATTTATCCTGTAACTGCATTGTGAGGAGTGCACAGCACTTTTTACTAGAAGTGACATTTGTATTCTTTTTTTCTTTTTAATACACTAGCAGGCTGAAAAAGCAGTGGTAAGAGTTTCCCTAATGGTTAGTTTTGAAAACCTTCAAAACTAGTAATGAAAAATGCAATCTGCTTCATCTTTTGTCTGTTTCATCTCAGAAATGCTTAGATCAAAATAGATCAGACAACTGTCAATAACATAGGAAAAAACACTAGAGATTAGATTTTTTTGAGGATATACCATATATTTATACCCCAATCCTAAGGTTACTCAGAACTTGTAAAACTATACTTTAAACCATTTTGTGTTTGGACAACAGCTCTTCTGGGGAAGAGAGCTGGGGAGTGGAGAGGTGGGGGGAAGAAAAAGGGGAAATTGTAGAAAGTAAAAAAAATTACTTTAATTTGAGATTATTTATCTAAATTGGAATTCTTGGCAAACCATGAGAAAGCAGATAGGCTGTTTCTGTGCTTCAGGGATCTTGATGTAGTCTAAGTCAAAATAAAAGGGGGAAAGCAGGAGTGAGTTAGATTACTTTCTTTGTGATTCTAATAATTGTGTTTATGCTTTTTTTCCTGGAGGTTTGACAATGATTATAAAACTGTCAGAGTGGAATTGTATGAATAGAATGTAGCACATCAGCTAGTGTTTGACTGAAGAATCCTGCTTTTGATCATGAAAAGTTATTTACTCTAGATTCTCTCTCTCCATTTTATTGCTGTATAAAAAAATGTGCTATT
This sequence comes from Piaya cayana, assembly GCA_013389865.1. Taxonomy (NCBI): domain Eukaryota; kingdom Metazoa; phylum Chordata; class Aves; order Cuculiformes; family Coccyzidae; genus Piaya; species Piaya cayana. The sequence continues at coordinate 107,939 of WAAB01016683.1, read as the reverse complement.
CACTTTCTTTCCAAAAAGCAGAAATTGTGGTCAACAGTAGTAAATGATCTCATCATACAGCCTTCATACGCTCCTACCACCACTAGGTGATGGGATTTACACATGGGGCTAGTGATTTGCCCATATGCACTTAGCCCTAATCGTCTGAACTATCAAAATGATCCTGTTTGCATGTTTATGCTGCCATAGCCGTGTGCTTTCTGGGAGCTATGTAAACACTTTCATACATTTGCATAATAAGTCTGAAATAATGATCATGTGCTTGATTTTGCATGTGTCAACTTTGCTAGTAATTTTTGGGTTACTTTTAGAATTTTATTGCTAAGCTAGGGTAGATGAGGCTTAGCGATGGATAAATATGATTTGGGGCTAATAGTCCCAGGACATGCAAAGCCTTTAATATTTTGAATTCTTAACTTTTATGGTCTTTTAAATTATATTGCTATAAATAATGCAGCCACACAGCCCAGTTTTTTTATTATTATTATTTTCATTTGGCTTTTGCTTGTTATCCAACAAGGCAGATAGGAGCTTGTCAAATCTGAAAATCTCGCGAAGGGCACAGGAAACAGAATCATCATGATTGCTCTCCACAGCTCATGCAAAAAAACTTTATTTTTAAGAAGTGAGAGGAATGATGCTTGGTGCGCAGTAACAACAGTGAGGTGATCTGTGTGTCTCTCAGGCAGTAGTAGGAAAAGCCTGGTGCCAGTGGAGTGCTCCAGGGATTTTTTAACAATGTTTTCAATTAGGGCTGGCTTTTGTTATCTGTAAAGTATTGTACATTGTTTGTAACACAGCTGGAAGCTTGTCAGGTTCTTTTCACAACTTGTAAAAACTGATGATTTGAAAGATGAGCTTGTGATGCTGCCCATACCTAGTCCACTGTTTAATGATGTGTTTTCTTCTGCATCTTTTTTATTGCAGTCATGCTCTCCAGGATTTTATAGGCTTCCTTCTCCACCTCCTGGAAGGACACCTGCTCAGTCCTTAGGCGCCTGTGTTGTATGTCAGTGTCATGGACACAGTACTATGTGTGACCCTGAAACATCAATTTGTCGGGTATTGTATTTGTGAACTTATTAACACTTGGTTAATCTTAATGTAAAATCATAGAATCATTAATGTGGGAAAAGACCTCTAAGCTCAAGTCCAATCATCAGCCCAAAACCTCCATGCCTACTAAAATCATGTCCCAAAGTGCCACATCCACACATTTTTTGACACCTCCAGCGATAGTAAGTCCACCACTTCCCTGGGCAGCCTCTTTCAGTGCTTCACCACTCTTTCAGTAAAGAAATTTTTCCTAAGATACAATCTAAACCTACTTTGACACAATTTGAGGCTGTTTCCTATAGTCCAATCAGTAGTCACTTGAGAGAAGAGACCAACATCTACTGCACTACAGCCTCCTTTCACGTAGCTATAGACAGCAATAAGGTTTCTCTTCAGCCTCCTCTTCACCAGACTGAACAACTTCTCCTCAAAAGATTTATTCTCCAGACCCTTCACCAGCTTTTTTGCCCTTCTTTACACATGGTCCAGGAACTCAGTGACTTTCTGGTAGCAAGGAACCCAAAACTGAACACAGTATTTGAGTTATATTCTCAATATAAAATCCATAAATTGTGTAACTTGTCTAAAAAAATAGAGGACAGTATTTTTATCCAATTTTGATTAAACAGCTTGAGTGCCAAAGTTAAAGGGGGATCAAAAAAGCAAACCATCTACCTTTAAAGTTTTCCATTATGTTTTTCTAGAGTTCTGATTATGCAGGCCTTTATTGCTGCTGAATAATTATTTGTGTAAAAAGAAAACCTAAATATCTGCAAACTAAAGAGGCAGTGTACTATATGTAAACACAACACTACTCTTATAAATAATACTATGTGTGACCTAATACAGTGAGATTGAATTTTAATAGATTATTTCTTCTGCTCCAACAGCTGGAACAAAAGAGGAAAGGAAAGATGAATGGGATGAGAAATTCCATAGGATACATCTGTTGGTCTTGTAAACCCATATATAACTCAGCAGGCATTTGATAGCTGCTTAAACAATCAATCCCACTGCAAATAATAGCAGGGAGAGAGAAGTTATGAATCAAAATAAGTTTGAATCTCTGAGGCTGGAAGCAAAGCATTGTCTGCTTTCTTGTAATTATCAAATACAGCTTTCATTCTGTCTCCTTCCTCTGCAGAATTGTCAGCACAATACTGCTGGTCACCACTGTGAGAGGTGTGCACTAGGATTTTATGGCATTGTCCAAGGCTCTCCTGATGACTGTCAGCCTTGTGCTTGTCCCCTGTCCATTTCTAGTAACAAGTAAGTAAGCAAACTGATAATGAAGAATTGCCTTTTCATCAAGCCAGAACTTTGTTTTGGGCTCAGTGTCCCCCTTTTCAGATGACTACAGGAGAACATAAGCCATACAAAAAAAGCCTCTTATCTGCTTTTGCTAATTGATCTTTAAGTCAGAAACGACTCCCTTGCTAATTTGTGATGAATAAATGAATAAGTGCTAGAAAATGCAATACTCATCACATAATTGATGTGTATTATAAAAATATTCTTGCAAATGAAGCTAGAACGGAACTCAAGTACAGTACAGCCACAAAGGAGCTGTAAAAAGACTTATGCTCATATATTATGTTGGTATAAATGTGTTAAAGTGCCTTTCTTGCTCCACTGTGGAATTTATTGATTTCTTATTTAATGTTACATGAGTTTTAGGCAATTTGTGAAGGATAGAATAATTTAAAAGCAATATAGTTATTGCAGCATAAATTTTATTAGTTACTTTATGCTAATGAGCCTTACCACAACATCTCCACATGTGTTCCCAACAGATGATACTTTAGCACTTGAGATTTGTTTTTGCTGTTTTGCTGAGAAGCCTTAATGATATCACAGAATAACCTGAGGTAGAAGGGACCCATAAGGATCATCGAGTCCAACTCCTATTCCTGTACAGGACACCTGCAAAATTTACACCATGTGTCTGAAGGCATTCTCCAAATGTGTCTTGAACACTGTTAGGTCACCAGAGAGAAGAGATCAGTGCCTGCTTGTCCTCTTTCCCTTATGAGGAAGCAGTAAACTACCATGAGGTTCCCCGCTCAGTCTCCTCCAGGCTGAACAGACCAAATGACTTCAGTCGTTCCTCATACAACTTCATTCCTAGCACATTCACCAACTTTACGTCCCTGCTCTGGACACTCTCTGGTAGCTTGATATCATTTTGATACTGTGGCACCCAAAACTGCACACAATACTCAAGGTGGAGCTGCACTAATGCAGAGTAGAGCGAGACAATTGCCTCCCTTGACTGGCTAGCTGTGCTGTGATTGATGCACCGTAGGACACAGTTGGCCGTCTTGGCTGCCAAGGCGCACTGTTGGCTCATGTTCAGCTTGTCGTCAGCCAGAACCCCCAGAACTCTTTCCACAGGGCTGCTCTCCAGCCTCTCACTCCGTAGTCTGTGTGTATATCCACAGCAGGCATGTCCCAGGTTCAACACCCAACACTGGCCCTTATTAAACTTCGTATGATTGGCAATTGCTGAGCTCTCCAGTTTGTCTAGATCCCTCTGCAGGGTCTCTTTGCCCTCAAAAGTGTCAACAGCTACCTTCAGGTTTGTGTCATTAGCAAACTTGGTTAGTAAACCTTCAAGTCCTGCATCCAGGTCATTTATGAAGATATTAAAGAGTACTGGTCCTAAGATGGATCCCTGTGGAATCCTGCTAGTGACAAGTTGCCAACCCAGTGTATCCCCATTCACTATGGCCCTTTGAACCTGATCCATCAGCCTATTGTTCACCTACTGCATTATGTGTTTAGCTGTATGCTGGGCATTTTATTTAGGAGGGTACTGAGAGAGACAGTATCAAAGACCTTGCTGATATTTGGAATCGTACGACAGTAATGTTTTGAAAAGGCTTGTGATCATCCTCCTGAAAGGTTGGAAGTGTTCTTAAAACCCATTTTTCTGTGCTTTGTGTGACCTTTAGGATGTTTTAGTGAATATTTCAGCCAGTATATATCTGAGAGGGTTTTTTCCCTTCTTTTTCTTTCTTCTTCATTTTGTCATTTTGTCAAGTGTGAGGTTTATTTTAAAGGAGGAAATCCATTTCTCAAACCTCAGTAGATAAAAACACATCATGATCTTTCATCTACAGCAAGTGTTTTTAAGAAGACTTCCAAACCTCATAAATACCAAACTGAGAACAACCAAAAGAATGATAAAAGAGGCTTAAAGAAGTGCCCTTTAGCTCAGAAAGTTATGTCACTTTAACTGCAAGCTTTTCTGAGTTTTACCCTTTTTCATTAATGTTTTCTGTCACAATTGGATTATGTGTTCTGCCTACTAGTATTAAGAAAGGACATTCAGCATGCAGAGAACAAGATTGACCAAGCTTTTTAGCTTTGCACTTCAGCAAATACACTGGGAAAACCTTTTTCTGTTACTAACTAGCAGTAGGAAGTGTTGAAAATATCATTTTGTCCATTTTTTTCCCCCTGGGCCTTAGAACCTTTGTTTCCCAGAAATACAGGTGTCATAACAGCAGGTGAGCAAGATTCTTCACCTGGGTGGTTATGGCACATTGCTGCAAGAGCTTAGACGTATTCTCCACACTGTGCTCCAGAGAACGCTTCATCATCTCATCTAAAAGCTAACATAAAACACAGGAAGAAGGTTTCACTGAAATGCTTTACAGCTGAGAAATGTGTGGACTAGAGAATGTCTGAACAATTGGCTCAGACTGCATGCCTAACATTTAGGATAGGCCTAGGTGGGATAGATCCATTCCATAAAACTATAGAATTAGGTGGAAATTAGGGTATCACACCTTGGATTTGTGTGTGTTTTGCTGCTTGGTGAAAACTGTTCAAGATACTACTAAGGAAAAAAAAAAATCTCACTACCTGCAGCTATTGCATGGTAGCTGAGTAATCACAATGTGCATGAAATGCAGATCACTAATGAGCTCTCTCATTAGCTTACTCTGTCTTGACTGACATGATAATAGTTGTGAATAAGTATACTGCAATTATTTTTATTTATGAAATTTTACAAAACTCCATTAAGGTTTTAAATACTGTTTTTATACCCCTCTACAATCAACAGGCAGCTTTAAACATGATAAGGTAAAAAAAAAAACAAAACACCAAAAACAGAGCAAATGAGTTGTTCCTGAGGGTATGGACCTACTTCTATTGACTTGAAAATGTGTTGGATAATGAGTTTATGAATAATAGATCAATTTGTTTGCATTTTTTATAGAGGTATACTTTTATATACTCATTCATACTATTGATTTAATGCATTATAAGCAAGTTAGAGCAGGATGCTGACTGCATTGTATCAAGAAGAAGCTCTGGACTCACTGCTTGCCACCTTTGTGGTTTTCTGGTTCTTCTACAAAGAGCTGAAAGGATTTTACAGTATTGCAGCGTTTTAATGTTCAGTTGTTGTTCCTTACCTACCATTTTTGTTTGTTTAAACTGACTGTGCAGGCACTTAATGGACTAGTATTCCAGCAACATGCTACTTTGCACAGTTCCTATAGGTGTGCGCTGCAGTCCCTATTTATTCACCTATGTCATAGAATCATAGAATAACCAGGTTGGAAGAGACCCACCGGATCATTGAGTCCAACCATTCCTATCAATCCCTAGACTATGCCCCTTAGCACCTCGTCCACCCGTACCTTAAACACCTCTAGGGAAGGTGAACCAGCCACCTCCCTGGGTAGCCTATTCCAGTGCCCAATGACCCTTTCTGTGAAAATTTTTTCCTAATGTCTAGCCTAAATCTCCCCTAGCAGAGCTTGAGGCCATTCCCTCTTGTCCTGTCCCCTATCACTTGGGAGAAAAGGCCAGCACCCTCCTCTCCATAACCTCCTTTCAGGTAGTTGTAGAGAGCAATGAGGTCTCCCCTCAGCCTCCTCTTCTCCAGGCTAAACAACCCCAGCTCTCTCAGCCGCTCCTCATAAGGCCTGTTCTCCAGCCCCTTCACCAGCTTTGTTGCTCTTCTCTGGACTTGCTCCAGAGCCTCAACATCTCTTGTGGTGAGGGGCCCAGAACTGTCATTGCTTACTAAAAATAATCTAGTGTCATATTTGATTAAAATAAGACCCCTCCCAGATTTTGAAGAAGGTAGCTTTTAGGGGATTTTTCTCCATAGGGCAATCTTTTCAGTACATCCTTGAGATCATCTGACAATACCTTTTTGCGAGATTCCACGTGGCTATGACTCTCTCCCTTTCTCCCTCTTTATGCCTTATATTTGAGTAAACTCTGTCTGGCTTATCTCCTTTTATTCAAACTAAAGTTAAATTGGACTAGAATATCTGAATGTTTGTTAGCTCAGTTTCTTAATCTTACATTTCGCATCCTTCCCAGTACTACTTTTTCTTGATCACTGTAAGTGATAGCACCATTGATCACATAAACCTATAGTATGGGCATTGTTGACTCCATATCCTTAGATTCAACCTGTGTTGATTCTGCCCTTCCAGCTTTTGTCTAAGTTGTGCCGGTATCACAGCAAGACATTCACAAAATTCTTAATGGGAAGAAGGGATCTCCTATGAGTGTTTATAAACAGATAAGAAAATGCTGCCATTTACATTGAATGGAGCTTACAATGGGCCCTTCTGCACAGCTGTCTTATTGTGAAATGATACGATATAATGGGAAAAGACTTTTATTTGCTTTTGTTTTAGTTTTAGCCCTTCTTGTGTAGTGGAAGGACCCAGTGATTACCGGTGTACTGCATGCCCACCTGGATATGAAGGCCAGTACTGCGAAAGGTAGGATGAATGGAAAAAGAAAAAAGGACAGGGAAAGGCAGGCAATAGGTGAAAGAGAATAATTTTCTTTAATACTATAAGCATATATTTTCTAGTGTTTAAATACATGCCTTCAGATAGGTTATTTCCTCTTTGTATGCTGTTAAAACTCAGCCATAGTAGGAGTATATTTTTATGTACACTCATTGTAAATTGTTAATCAGTGTTATGTATATCACAGATATTGTCCTGGTCTTACTTCCTGATTTGTGGGGGTTATTTTACCCCTGGGCCTCAGAAGTTAAACTGAAAAATATGAAATTCATCTAAGATTAGGTATGATGCTTCTTCTAAGATTAGGTATAATGCTTCTTCTAGTGACTGTTATGTCCTCATGGGCAGTGACTGTGAAAGGCAACTACATATAAACATATTAATGAACAATTTGCAAATTAATAACTGAAACAACAGCTGTTGTCCCATCCAAAGCAACACTGTGGGATTAAGATGATTAAAATTAGCAAGTGTCTACTGTGAAATTTCACTTTCAATGCATAACACAAGTGGCTAGGGGGGTGGGGTGCGGAAAGGCACTATGGACCATCCAGACCAAACACTGCTAACATTGAAATGTTTTTGTCATGGTGTAAAGGAAGTTTAACTGAAAACTGTTAGAAGTATGAAATTACTTTTGCATACCCTTGCTATCCTGACCATTCTGTGTCCTGGTTAAAAATTATTATCATTTTGTTGGACATTTTGTAGCATTTCTGCCTCTACAAATGTATAACAAGTCATAAAGCACACAAGACTTATTTAATGGTGAATGAATGAATGTTTGTATACATTTTGTTTACAATCTGGCCAAGTATTCATTGTAACACACTATGCATCTCAGTTGATCAAACCTGATTTTGTATTTGCAATGTCTAGGTGTTCTCCGGGCTACACAGGAAATCCACAAACTCCAGGAGGCTCCTGCCAGGAATGTGAGTGTGATCAGTATGGTTCCCTGCCTGTTCCCTGTGACCCTGTCACTGGACAGTGCACTTGCAAGCCTGGATTCACGGGGTGGAAGTGTGTTGGCTGTGAGCATCGGCATGCACGGGATGGCATGAAATGCATCTGTACGTATACTAGTTTAATTTTGAAAAATTTTTGATTGTGTTTGTCACATTTCAGAAATTCAACCCTGCTTCTGCATCTGTCAGTTGTGTGGAATTATTGAAAATAGTTGCCAGGTTTCTTAGTACTTGAGTGTTCTGGTCCATTTTTTTTTGTTTGTTTCACAATGCATGAGATGATGTGAAAACTCTCAATACTTACTGATATGCTCACTGAAAATTGACAACAAAACTTTGAAGGATTTTGGTTTGTGGGTGTTTTGAAGTCTATGGTTTTGCTAAAGATTATCACTGCTGTTCTGACAATATTTGCTTTAGTGCATTTTTTAGTATTGTCTGAAATGTTTAACCAGCAATTGCAATGCTCTATGCCATAAGTCACACAGAAAGATGTCTTGCAATGTAATATAGTTTAGGACGTAATTCCAAACTATCATATGAGCTCTATTTTAAACTGTAAAATGAATGCAAACAGAGTAAGCAGCTACTTTGCTGAAGTAACTATACTTTGGATTCCATTTTGTGGGCTACATGTCAAAAAGAATTGTAATCATGACTTAAGACCACAAGTGCTACACCTACAAGCTTGTAAAATAAGGACTGTGTTTTCCAGAGTAGTATCTAAATGAAAATGTCTTAATATTTCAACACGCTGAATACCCATTACATTATTACCAGTGCTACCCAATGTTTTCAGTCTCAGGTGCTGCTCATTTATGTTTTTTACCAGTCATTTACTGTATCGGTATTCTGAATCAATCTTTTGGATATTCAGGATGGCAGAATTTCTTTGTATGAAACAGCTTAAATGCAAGTTTTTATTTATAAGCATTTTCCAATTCTTTTAATCAGACTATTTGATTGCATAGATAATAATGGTTAAAATCTTCACTAAGAAAGGGACAAGCTGTGTGCAGGCAGATCAGATTTTCTACAGTTTTGCTTTGAAAGGTATGGTTTATGATAATCTACAATTTAGCAACAACATATTCATGTGCCCGTGTTTAAATGTATCTATACTACCTGTAGCAGCATTTTTACTTTAACTAGAATATCAGTTTTCACCATAAAAAAGGTCCTTTGCAAACAGACATTCCGTATCGTTACTAAAAGTGAGGAATCATGTGAAAATATTTTTTTTCCTTTAGTCATAAAAATAGGAGCCAACTATGGGAACAGATGGGAGGTACTTTGAATCTTCCCTGTCTCAGGAACTAATCTATTACTACTGACACCACATCAATAACATTCATGTCTTAAATTGCAAAAATTGCATTTAAATATTTTGGTAGACATTTTATGCCTATTTGCTCTCACTGTATGCTTTTGCCATTGTTTAAAGGTTCTTCAGCCCCCACATTACTCTAAATCCACCTTTACTGATGTAGGGCAATACCCCTGACATGACAGAACACCAGCCTGATAATAAACCATTTACATTTGTAGTTTGTGGTGGACATGGGGACTGTGGCAAGCATAAACATGGTGGGAATCCAGTCGTGGTTAGCACTGCCTAGTATGTCACAGGCTTCAAAGTACAACTCTCTTCTTCTGATATGAATTCATTGCTGCAGCCTCTAATGTGCTTAAATAGTCATCGTGCTGTCAAAGTACCACTAGAAACAGCTTTTAGAGAAACCCTTATGCATTCTTTCCTCACTCCCAGAACATTTGAGTGCACCCTTAGCAAATCTGCGGATAACGCTAAGCTGGGTGGAAGTGTGGATCTGCTGGAGGGTCGGGAGGCTCTGAAGGGATCTGAACAGGCTGGAGCACTGAGCAGAGTCCAATGGCATGAGGTTTAACAAGGCCAAGTGCTGGGTGCTGCACTTGGGGCACAACAACCCTATGCAGGGCTACAGACTNAACAAGTCTTACGAGAAGTGGCTGAGAGAACTGGGGTTGTTTAGCCTGGAGAAGAGGAAGCTGAGAGGAGACCTCATTGCTCTCTCTAACTACCTGAAAGGAGGTTATGGAGAGGCGGGTGCTGGCCTTTTCTCCCAAGTGACAGGGGACAGGATGAGGGGGAATGGCCTCAAGTTCTACCAGGAGAAATTCAGGTTTGGCGTCAGGAAAAAAAATTTCATGGAAAGTGTCATTGGGCACTGGGACAGGCTACACAGGGAGGTGGTTGATTCACCTTCCCTGGAGGTTATTAAAAGACGGGTGGACGAGGTGCTAAGGGGCATGGTTTAGTGACTGGCAGGAATGTTTGGACTCAATGATCCTGTGGATCTTTTCCAACCTAGTGATTCTGTGATTCTGTGATTTATCTGTTCCAGTCAGAGTTGAGGTTGGAGAATTTGGTGAGAATGCAGCTAAGAATTTTGTCCTGTATATATTTTTACTTTTGGGTATCGGCCACTTCAAATAGTCATTAAANAAAAAAATATCATGGAAAGCGTCATTGGGCACTGGAACAGGCTACGCAGGGAGGTGGTTGATTCACCTTCCCTGGAGGTTATTAAAAGACGGGTGGATGAGGTGCTAAGGGTCATGGTTTAGTGATTGGCAGGAATGTTTGGACTCAATGATCCTGTGGATCTTTTCCAACCTAGTGATTCTGTGATTCTGTGATTTATCTGTTCCAGTCAGAGTTGAGGTTGGAGAATTTGGTGAGAATGCAGCTAAGAATTTTGTCCTGTATATAATATATTTTTACTTTTGGGTATTGGCCACTTCAAATAGTCAGTAAGTTCCCTTCTGACTAGCTTCAGTTGTAATGAAACCTTAATAGTAATATTAATAGTGTACTCTTAATGTACAGAAAATTAATGCCATACAAAAAATACTGTTTGCATCAGTATTTCAAATGAGCTGTGCATATATATCTACTTCTGCTCATTTGCAAAACCTAATGATTCAATGAAAAAATGTAGCTGTAAGTAATAAGGGACAGTGCAATAAAGCTGTCCAATGTTAGTATGTTATAGTCAGTATTTAGGAAAATGAAAATTGATTTTGAATATTTAGCAGAATAACCATCTCAATAATGAATTTTTGGCAAATACTATAAAAGGTCACCACACAGTCTTACATGAAAGCTAAATAACAGATATTTATATTTATATCCAATTAGACAGGGGTTTTTTTGCCACAATATTGTAATGTATTATTGTTTGAATATAATATTTATATATTAATATATTCTTTATCATAATTATTCTGAAGAATTTGAGTGAAAATTTGCAGGGAATAGAGAGAAGAAAAATCTGGAGGAACTTGCATGTTCATTAAAGTGATCAATGCTTTTTTATTCATAACATGTCATTTTTCAGTTGCTTAGTTCCTGCCACTTTTCAGCGCTGTGTTGTAACAGTTATATTTTAGAAAGCTGGAGGTAGAATGAAAAAAGAATATATGTGTTTTTTTAAAAAAAATTCTCCTGTACAAAGGAGAATTTGTTTACTGCTAAGTAACAATGGAAAGATAATTACAGGTGAATGGCACAGACAGAATTCACTTCCCTTTATATTCTTAGAACAGAACAATGTTGTTTTCTCTAGGATGACATTTGGTAATATAAAATTGTATCCAAAATGTAGATTTTTTTTCTAATAAGAACTACAAGAGTCTAAGTGGTCTACTACATGTCATAAAAATTCTAAATTTTTGCATTATTATGTTTAATAACTGTATTATTTCCTCAGCTGAACTGACCATCTAGATCATCATGTACAGATACTCATAATACTCTGCTGATGAAAACCTCCTTGCAGTTTTGGTCTCGAGTAATCCACTTCGTATGCTGTCTTTCTCTTCCATTTTGAAATGGTCTCCAATAGGAAAACTTGTAACAATTGCAAACTTACTAAAACAGTGCTGCCTGCATCCTTGTATACTGTCAAGTACAACAGTTCTCCCAGATCTTCTCTAATGCTTATGTATTTTTATTTGTAACTACAAATGAATTGTCCTTTAAATGTTTGATGCTCCCTTGTGCATCACTCATTTTTATTGTAATAAATACATGTAATGTTTATTCTGTTAAAAGTTGTCAACTGGCAACTAGGCTGACTGGCCTATAATTACTGCAGTACTTAAGATGTATATTAACAGGAACAGCCTTTCCTCAGTTCATCTGTACACAGCATGCTCAGGCAGACTGAGATCATTAGTTTATTCTTGATTCATATTTTATACATACGCACCAGAAATATATAAACAAGCTAAAGACTGTACTGCTCTCTTTTCAAACTTCCGAAAGAGCTTTGACCTTAGCAGCCTGAAGTGGAAAGAAGGAGCTGCAAGGGAGCTTGAATCAAGCATGTTGCATTAATGAGTTTTTTGAGTAATTCTTTTGTGGGTATTTTTGTTGCAGCTTATGACATTCTATTTCACTTCAGTTCTGTAGAGTTTGCTTTATGTAAACTGAAGAACCTTAGACTGCAATGTTGTTGGAACAGTGACTGTGCTTGCTACTGTGCAGTATTTAGGGAAAAATTATTCTACTGAGAACTTAAGGGCTTTATTTTTAACCATATGGCAAGTCAGAACTCAAGTTCTGAATGCTTTCAGGGTAGCAGTCATAACTACAATAGAGGCTTCAAAAAAAATATTAGCTTCAGTATTTTGAACTCTCTTGCAACCCAAACTATAAAACTTTTCCTCAGGTATATGCTTCTGCTACAAATGTTCCTTGGGGTCAAGCAAAAACCTAAATATAAAGCAGTCAATGTGGTCCTGCTGTACAATATTAACAGGGAACAGGAAGCAATGATGACACAGAGAGATCAAACAGATATTTCATTGTTAAAACCTTTTCTTTAACTCAGTCTTGCAGAAAAGTAAAAAGAACCTTTGGCTCTACTGCAGTCAGCAAAAAGATCTTTCTGAATTTATATCTTCAATATTGGCAAAAGGAGAAAATTATATAATCAGATTCCTTTAATACTGGATCTTGGACACTTAAATATTGTAATCTTAGTAGACCGGTGCTTGGAATGATAGAGTTTTTCCCAGCTGCCACTCAGTTCTGCATCCAGGAGAACAAGGAAACTCCTACCCACTGGTCCTAGTGGAATCAAGATTTCCCCCTAAAAAAGAAATAGCCCCATGACCTCAGCCCTCCCAAATTCAGAACTAAGCAGAAATAATGTCAGAGGCAGATCTTGATGAATCTGTGAAAAGAAGCATCTTGTAGCTCCCACAGAGTCCTTAATTCAGCAGGAGCTGGGAGCTTCTTGTCACAAACCTTCACAGAGCGACCTGAAAAAAAAGATACTATATTTAACAGCAGATCTGTGAAGCACTGGACTAGCTGCTTCTGTGTTCTGAGTTTAACAGAAGCTGTGAGCCCTCATGGCACAGCTGTAGGAATTAAACGTAACTCTGTGGTGCCAAACAGCTTCTCTTGTCTGCATGAGCGCAGTAAGAGACAAACAGCTCTACCTGGTCTAGAAGTTGATAAACTATCGGTTGTTCACCTTTTTTGTGGTACATGAACTCCTGTTGAATTTAGACCCACTCTCCAGTGTCTTTTGCTGGATCCAAGCACTATATAAACATAGCTAGTACTAGTATGCATCAGAACCAGTAAATGAGGCTTAATAAAATATGAAATTATTTATAATAATAAATAATGAAATTATTTGTAATGAAATAATGAGTCAGTAATTTAGACCCTGATCTGGATATGAATTTTCCAAGATTTTGAAGACACATCGTGCAAACTCCCTGAAACCAGCAGCCATGGCTTAAAGCTTAAAGCTGTTCTGAAGGCAGAAGAAGGCTTGTTTGTTTTTTGATATGAGATCACTGTCAAAATGGGAAAACATGGGAAGCAGCCAACAGATTAATGAGCCTAGCAATAGCTCAGTACTTTTTTATTGTAAAGCAACAGGAAACTAATACTAAAGTGTCACTGACTATCATAGGATACCACCTCATATCAGAGATTGCATGGTTGTTTTCAGACCAGCAATTACCTAGCTGTAACAATAGCAGCAATGAATGTATTAAAAGCAAAATTGTGTTAGGTAATCACTCATTTGGAGGAATACATTGTGGTTCAGATACGTGATTCCTTTATTGCACATTATCTTCTTTTCATAAGGTGGAATACGTTGTTAGATGTCCACCACGTTATAGTGTCTTTAATAAAAGAGCAATTATTAAAAAAAAAAACTTTAATACTTGAGCAACTATTTAAAAAAATAATTCTTTGGCATGCATACTCTTGAGGTGCTTCTCACAAGAGGTAAGTAAAAATCCTTGCAGGACATATTGTGCATGGGAAAGCATAGTGAAAATGGAAAACGCATTAATTTGTACTATTTGCTTGCCAGACTATGGTAATACTGACTGCATGATTTGCCTCTTACGTGCTTGCACTGCTGTAATTATTTGAATTTAGTGCTGCATTTGTTAACATTAGACACAAATTTATCCTGACATTTTTATAGCTAGACAAAGAAATATTTAGTCTTGAAAAATAAGGGTCTTGAAATATTTCTCACAGCTACAGCACATTTCAGACCGCACATTCAAGTAGCTTAGTTCTGTCTCATCTACCCAACTGTGGTCCTCATTTGATGTAGTTCCTCTTTTCAACACTGGTTAATTCATTGTTTCATGGGTTGCTCCACCTCCTGAGATATTGTTTAGGTTTGCCAGTCTTATGTAGCATCTTTATGCAGGGAAACAACAAAACATTCCCACATCTCTGTCCTAAAGGATGAAGATTTTTTCCATCTTCAGCATAAATGATACAAGAAATCCAGGGTTTCAGAATTTCTTGTTATAGTTAATATAAAGCAGGAGGTGGGGGAATACAAACTCCTTTCAGTATATACAGCACACTGTTTTGCATGCTAAAGAGAGAATTTGCAAGAAATGAGGTGTACATGAAAGGCTTATAAACTGGTTATTCAAAGTAGGTAGGGGTAAGCATTTATTAAAAGAAAACTATCAGTATTTTTACTTGAACTGCAGGTACTTTTTACTGTCTACATTACGAGTTTAGCAAGGTTGGCCATGCTGTTGTATGATTTTCAAGTATGTAAACTGTAATATTTCTTTTTTTTTTCCCCCACATTCAAATCCACAACCATACTATTCTTCTTAACTTGCTCCTTAGGTTTTCCAGATTGCCCATCCACTTTTCTCAGACTTCCATCTAAACTGCTTGTCTAATTTAGGATTTTATATTGACTAGTTCCTATTGGCAGTGTTGTTTCCTCTTTTTGTGAGGTATACCTACTGATTTTGTTTTCATGGTTTATACTAAACTATCCCATTACCAAGTCCTAAGAAATAAGGTCTTTCCTGTCTCCACGATGTTTATTGAATTTTTTTCAAGCTATGCTTTTTGCAGTAAATTCTCTGAAATTATTATTACCTCTCACAGAATTGTATGTATACCATGAAAATTCTAACTCAAACATGTTTTAAACCTTTAGCAGAAATGAATAAACTTTGCTGTTCTTTCTCTTAGCTTGTGATGATGAATGCGCAGGGCTGCTTCTCAGTGACCTGGATCGGCTAAACCAGATGATCCTCAGTGTCAACCTTAGTGGTCCACTTCCTGCTCCATATAAAATGTTGCATGGTTTTGAGAATGTCACACAAGAATTGAAGGTATATTCACAGTATACACATATATAAATAACAGGGCTTCAGTATAACTGCACTTGAATCTGTTCAAACATACAGCTATAAGTAGGTTCAGAAAAGAAGAAAAAGACAAGATTTAATTACTTCAAACTTACTTTGGTTGATAGTTATTACAGTTATTTATCCTGACTTATTTTAATAAATAAATCTCACAGCAGTAATTTGTGTATGTATATGCAAGGAATTATACTACAGGTACAGAAAAAGTGATGTCACACACAAACAAACTAGTATTCATGCTGATGGTTCATAAATCAGTTACTTATTTTATATAGTGTGTTTTCCCTGCCATACTTACGGATTCTCCACTGAACTATGTAAAGCTGTCAAGATTCCTGAGAAAAATATGGTGTATGCATGTGACACAAGAGTCAGTGACAAAAGGGAGTTGCATACTGTAATAAAAGGGAGACTTTTGATGATGCTTCTCTACAATATTTGGAAGCACTGAGATCCATTAAATACGATTCTCACTCTCCCACTTCTATTCCCCAACAGCATTTGCTTTCACCTCAGCGAGCACCAGAGAGACTTCTTCAGCTAGCACAAGAAAATCTGGATACCCTGGTGACAGAAATGGATGAACTACTGACAAGAGTAAGTCTGTGATCACGCTGGGGTCTATGGATTTGGTTAAGGCTGCATAATGACAGAAATCTCCTGAATATGAATTAAACATGAATGAACAGATGAATTGTAAGATACTTCTCAGTGTTTGAAATGGCAGCAAGTCCTCTAGCAATCTCTTTTTATGGGCCAATACATTGAGATATATTTTCTGCAAAACCTTATAGTAATGTAAGAAAACTTTATAATGCTCATACAGAACACCGATGAATAAGCTTATTTGGAAAAGCTGATACTAAAGGAAAGAGAGTTCTTGATCTTGCATTTATGGGCTTTCTCATGACAGGTTGCATTACAAACCAAGTAACAACAAAACCATTGGATTACTACACAGTTTCTCACATGTCCAGAGCTTTTCTTTGACTGGCTGAGGCTTTCAGAAACTGAACTGCCTGGTTTCCTTCCTTTTCTTCTGAACATTAGTATTGTCTGTGGTAAGGCTATGTGTTCTCTGCAACATCATCTCATCATATTTACTTTCAAATTTCCCAAGTCTGACTGTCTCAAATGACTTGTCAACACATTTTCTTTTAAGACTGCCTGTTGCAATGCAAGTAGCTTGACATCATTCAGAGTTATATGGTGCCTATCCATCTCAAGTATGTTATATGAAAAATTTTGCTCTTTCGCAGTTTTGTTTTCCTTTTTGTTGTGTTGGCTTGATTGTCCCTGAGCTGTAAAGCAAATGGTAGTCTAGACTGATTCACTTACTTTAAAGAAATTTTATAACAAGGCAATGGAATTCCTGGTTTAACAAGTAGCAAGTTCTCATTAAAAGTCAGTGAATGATTGGAATAATTGGAATGGGGGAAATATTTAAAGGGGGAATTCAAATATATGCATGAGGTGTGTGAGTTTATTTAAATCTGTGTATTCTGTATTTCATTTATCAGGGAACTGAAAGCCTTCAGGATTTCAATTGAAAATCTCTTTTTATTAGGAAAGTTATATTTCAATATAGACCTTATTTTGGTCAGTAAAAGACATTGTCTAAGAAAATAATATAAATTGTGCCACCTAGTGGAGAAAAAATAGGGAAATGGACCAACCACAAGAAAATTACAGCTGTTCAAGCTATGAAGACTAGGAAAAGTAATGTTTGTGAGTTGTACTCCCCTGCATCGAAATAGCCAAATAACAAAGACATGGATTACTCTAATGATGCATATACACCTGAGAGAATTTATTTAAATCTTACATGGGCTTAGCATATTGTTTTAAAATATTCCGTGGCTTATGTAACTAAAATTCTCGGAGAAACTGGTTTGTTTGTGTGGACTATATTAAATTTTGAAATAAACCCTATGATATCATGAGTAGTGGATAAGAAAGTATCTTTAGTGTCTTTGCATATGTATGCATGTATATGTGTGTCTATACATCCACATACAAATGCATATACAGATATTTATCTATACATGGTCTTGATGTGAATGTAACAAAGCTTGGTTTTTTCCCTTTTGCTTGATCTTTTGCTTTTCTGCCAGAAGTAGCTATTGGTAGTTTTACATTCATTACAAGCAGGGAGGATTTTATTTCATGTATTGAAGTTTCTCAGTCATAGGCTAAGACAAATTTTTACTTTGCATGGTCCCTCTTTTTAGTATCTTTTTGCTTTTGCTTGTGTGTGGCAACTGATGGGAAGTCCTACCATTCTCTTTCTATATTTGTAAATAGAAATAATATCCCCCCAAAAGGAGTGAATCCTCATGTAGTGTGTCCAAGTCTCATTTCCGAATTAAGATATAGATTTTAACCACATAATTTCTTGTGGTCTTTTTTCCACCAGTGATCTCTTGCATCAGTGCAGAACTCCCTTTTTGCCATCATATTCTTCTCTTCATTCACTCTGTCAGATCCTGACGTCTTTCTTGCACTGATTACCTGTTTGCATGCTTATTGCCACATCTGCCATGAGAAGCAGGCCTTCTTTTCAGGTCACTATTTTCAGTCAAAACCCCCTCCTTCTTTCTAATTAGGTACTTTCAGGGCCTTCAAGAAAGTCAGGGATCAGAAACAGTCCTCTCAATTGAAATGCTTCTTTCAACTTTGTAAACTATTTCATTTTGCCCATTCCACTGCATTTGCCAAGCTCAAACATTTCTAGAACTAATTGCAAAGGCAACATAGTTTGAAATAGTTGAAAGCTTTTGGAGGGAGAACCAAGAACTTCCATCTGTACAGTGAGGTCTGTGTTTACTCCTCCTTCTATGGTCTGCAGCTCATAAGCTGGAAAAATTCCTGTAGGGCTCCCCAGTAGTTGCCCCCAGAGGAGTTTCTCATAGCTTAATTAATACATAAGACTAAACACACAAACAGAACCAGAAGAAAAATGTGTGTGCAGTTGCTAATACTTGTTAATAGTCTAAGTTGCTGAGTGGCTAATAGTCTTAAGACTGGGACAAAGCTTTCCACAGAAACTTCATCATTAAGTACAACCTATGAACGTCACCCACGCTGGTTCACTGGTCTCAGATGATACTCTCTTTTCTATATTACCATGGTAGGCATCTCCTTATCTATGTCCAGACTTCTTGAAGATTCCAAATCATTGTTCTGGTTCCAGTCTACCTGTTACTTGTTGCAGCCCCCAAAAAAGAGTATGTTGTGCCTCTTTAAACTGTTAGGAGATACTGAAGGTTGACCTCATACGAATGATGAACTGTAGTAAACTGAATATGCAGGACATGAGCAGTACCTCATTAACAAATGGAAACAAAATGCCATGGAATGGCTAGGTACCATGTGAAGGATGTTTACCATTTAATTTGGTTTGTGGAGTTTAAGCTTGACCAGATAATGAAGTGAAAGGTTATTTTTCAGCAAAGCAAATTATGGCAAAATACAGAAAGCCTTCAGTGAAGCTGAATGGGATTTAAGCACTAAAGAGAACTGTCATCGAGAGTAAATGAAAATTGTTCAATGACAGATTAATGTGCACAAAAATGTAGTACCTGCCATTCAGTCATAAATATTGAGAGGTTCAAGTGGCCAATTGGAGTTGACGTGATGTGGAAAAAGTAATCAAAACTAAGAAAAGTATATGTAAGTTATAAAACACCATTTGTAGCAAAGAGCTCAGAAATAGTATAGAATGTAATAAAAGTAAATGTGAAAATTCCAGGCAAATAAAACCTGAAGAATAAAAGGCTGATTGTGGAGGGTTTAACAGTAAATAATAAGGTAGTTCTCAATTACTTGAAGAATGAAATGACATCAGAAATGCCAAGATGGGTTAGAGCAGTTGTCCATCCAGACTATTCTGTACTTTTGCCTTTTTCTTGTCCCAATTGCTTCTTACAGCTCACTGTGACAATATTTTAGTTCTTTATCCAGATAGGTAACAAATTTTGTCAATCTTACAGGAAGTAAAATGTGTACTTAAAGCTGTATAAATGTGAAAAGACATGTCCTTCTAGGACATAGGGATGAAAATGGAAACAACTCCTCCCCCACCCTCTGGTCAATATGAGTTCTTAATTCTTACTGTATAATTATATTTTCTGAACAATTTTCATATAAATTACTTTCAGAAAAACTACTCTGAAGTAGATGAAAACTCTTGAGTTGCATGATAATGAATGCCAGGGATTTCATTGCAGAAACCCAGCTATATTGATGTATCTTGAGGGCTTCAATCTAGAAGCTAATCAGGCAAAAATAAATGTGTTAAAGTGATAATGTTTCTCTTTGACTTTTATTGAAATGGGGACTGGGGATAACTGAAAAAACAGTTTGGACAACTCAAATCAGAAAAAAAAACTAAGCTCATTTTGAATTATTGACCTTATAGCAATTTCCCAGAGACTAGAAAGATCATAACGCCCTACTTGGAGATATTTCATTGGAATGCAATCCCCAAAGAAGAAATGGGATTTTTTTTTTTGCTTTGCACTACCATTTGACAAGTTTTTTACTTTAAATAGCCAGCTGCTTTGTTATAAAAATGAATCCATTTTGTAAATGGGGATCTCGAATGTCTTAAGATAATTCCTTTGCTTAGCATGTTTTCAGGTCTACAGCAGACATCTGTCTTTGTCCTGCTGCTGCTGTTATTCAATAAAATTAAAAAGCATTTAGTTATATAAAGCTAAAATTTTACTGAGCACCCCAATATGTTAGAAACAATCAACTTCAAGCAATATTTTTTTATCTATTTCTTGGAATAATTAATGTATTGATTTAAAATTCTTCTTTCTTGTTGATGTTAGCTGTCTCTTTAAGAATGCATCCAGGGGGGAGGCAAGCAAAGAGTTCATAATACCTGCTCCGCTTTATCAATCAAAAAGTGCACAATTGTGAAACTGTGGAAAGTATTCTCCAAATAATCTCTTAAGAAGTTCCAAGCAATATTTCTTTAAGCAAATTCAGTGAATAATTTCATTCTGTCTCCCTTTGTATACTGTTGCACAAAAACAAGGGTTTCTAAGAACCTAAAATAAAGCCTTCCAATTTACATTGAAAGGAAAAGGTAATAAAATTTAATTGTGTACTTGAACAGAGGATGTCATTTCCTATGCATCTGATCAATAATTCATTGATTGCCTTTTCCTTGAGGAAAGTTTTATACATAGATTCAGCCAGTAGGAATATCACACAATGCAGCCTTGTCCTGTTTATTAATTATACTTTTCCTGAATTTGGATCACTAGGTTACCAAGGTGACAGCAGATGGTGAGCAAACCAGGCAGGATGCTGAGAGGACTAATGACAGAGCGAAATCTCTTGGACAGTTTGTCAAAGGCATTCTCCAAGCAGCTGAAGGTATTGGAAAAATAAAAATATGCCAATTGTTTCTCAAGAAAACTGAAGGATGGTGGGAAAAGGGGTCTGAGAGACACCAAGGAAACTCTTATTCACTGAAAAACGTTGTGTGCTTTAAATGTTGAGTTAAGAAACTGTGGTCAACTATCTTCAGACTTCCTGCAATCTATACATGCTCTTTATGTAAATAGTGCATTGGTCAGTGCATTGAGTATTTTTCTTCAGGATTTTTGCTATTATTTGAAGAAAAGCTATTATGATGAAGTAACTAACAGGGCTTAGCTTTTGTTTCTTTTCAAAGCAATTAAAAACATGTATTGTTAAAAAAGTTTAATGTAGTTTAGCACTTGGTAAGTTAACACTTTATCTTCATTCCCCAAAATGATTTAAAAAATACATTACTACTTGCTGTTAATGAACATCTGCTGCTTGAAATTTGCAAGTGACTCCTAACCCTGCCTAAGTAGTGGCATGGAGCCAACTCTCTCTCTTCCACATGCTGATTCACTGCACTTAAAAATACAATGAAGACTTGCAAGCAAAAGTATTATTGTAGATGGCTTTGAGTAGCAAGACCTATATATTGCATGAAAACTATTAAATAAGATTATGGCTGAAAAATATAAAAATGATTGGCAATTGCAAGCAGGCTTTTAACTGGAAAAATACAGATCTATTCCTTCTTTCTCAAAATTCCTACTACAGTACTGATGTCACTGATTTCAGTAGTTATGCTTCTAAAGGTCCATTTCATTGAAAGAGAGAGCTTCCACTTCTCTCCAAGTGCTGTAAAATACATTTTATATTGGCTTTCACATAACACATCCTAATTCATGTCCTGTAGCTGAACTGAAGAGCAGTTGAGGATATCTTCAGGACATGCAGGTTTGACATGTAATGAGTGAGGGAAATTTGTCAAGAAAAATTAAGAAAGCTTTCAAGAAGTTTTTTAAACAAAAGACGAGGATCTTCATATTTCAAGATGAATTTTGGATGACAAGGGATAAACGAATTTTTTATTCCGTGAAGTTTAAGACTAGTGTTTGTAACCCAAACGAAAGTGTCCTCAAGCAGGTTTAGCAATAGGAAGTATAGAGTTAGAAGTCATTGAGGGGTTGGAATAAACTTACATGGTATCTTAGAAGTAGACAAAGACTTTAAAATCAATGTTTGCCTAGTGACCAATGTAACATTTTAAGAACAGATGAAACGGAGAATACAGGATTGAAATATACTTCCTGGGTTGCTGCATCTGCTCCCCTGCTATCGTCAACTTTCTAACCCTCATCTTCAAAGTAGTTCCCACAAATGCACACAATCTAAATAGGAGGCAGTTTCAAAACTCTCTGTACCTACAAACCTACTCATTTCTGGGTAAAGATATTAATGTTTAGTTTATTATCGTGTGTTCTTTTGCCAACTTTATTCTATAGTTGAAGTAGTTGGGGTTTTTTCTCTCCCTTGTGTTTCTCCTCCTTCCTCCAACCCCAGCTGTGTTTGTAGATAGGAATCATATTCACCTTCAGTCCTGTCTTTTCTAGACTAAAACATCTTGAAACATGTTTTCCCAGATCTCATGATCACCCTCACATAATTTCCCTCCCATTCAAATTTAAGTTAATCTTTCCTGAGTACATGTAACAAGTATTGAAATGACATTGCTTCAGTGTCTTGCACATCAGTAGCAGTAAAATGGCTATGTCAGCTCTCCTAATACCTCCTGAGATAGTGTTTCTTTTTTTTTCACAGCTGGGTGCCATTGGACATTCATAATATAGCTATGTTCTCATTCATACCTTATATCTAACTGGCAAAGAAAATTCTAGACCTGAAATTTCTGTTATTTAGTTCACAACCTTATATTTTCTACTACTGAATGTCATTCCAATCCAATTACTTCAGTTTTGAAGGTCACCCAGTTCTTTCCGGGTAGCATTCCAATCCTTCTCCACTAAGACTATATTATAACTTTTCCTAAGAAGCATATTTTTTCACTAGACTTCCTTCCCTCTGAGCCACACCACCCCCAGTCAATAACTAAAATCTTCAACTGGTTTTGCTGTTAAACTGTATGTTCTGACATGTGCTACCTTTAGGACAAAAAACCCCAAACATATTCATTTATTCCATAACCTGGTTTCCACTGACTTCCAAAGCAAGTTCTCAGGCATCAGAGGAATTCCAGCTTTTTCAAAACAGACACTACATTTGTGTGTTCTCAGCCAGTGTTCCTGGATTTGCAGTGTCATGCACTAGATCTTTCAGGTTTCTAGAATATCAGTTCTATGGCCATTCCAGCTTGAGTTCTTCAAAATATTCTTCTTCCAGTTGTGCTGATTTCTATATCTTTACTTCTGATTGCCATTCTCCATTGTTTTCTTGTTCAAGATCACCATCTTTCAAAAACTGGGTATAAACTTTCATCTTATGTTGGAGCTATTCCTAGATTATTTTAATATTTGATGTTTAATTTAAAATAGGGCATATTTACCCTATATCTTCTTCGTCTTTGCTCTTTTTGACATATATTTCTAGACTGTTCCTCAAAGATTTTGTGTTCAATCATGATGTTCCAATTGAGATGACCAAGCAGTTTGCAAGTATTCTTTATGCCCATTCCTTATCCCCCATACCTAGGTTACAGGTTTCTGAAAGTTATAGTACTCTGGATCTCTAGGTAAGCAGGCCTGTATCTGTGACTCTGCGCTACCTACTGCTTGTTGCCAGCAGGCAACAACTTCAGGATGAAATGCCATGAAAGACCTATTTCTTTTTGTTGACTGAAAGTAATGCTTGAGAATCCAGTGCTCAAAAGTACATAATTGTAGATCTGAGAGATGCTTTCCTAACCATCAGGGAATCAAGTAATTCTTCAACCTATAAAAACCCATTAATAAAAGAAGGAATTTTGTAGTGGGTTGTTATAATGACCACATTCTGACCATTCATACAGTTCTACAGAACTGCTGCTGACTTTCTGAATTTCTGAGTACCTGTAAGTAGTTTTCCCTCTGAGCTATGAAATTTCCCCTGCTTTGCATTTTTCTTGTGTTCATCTATGTGAGTGCATCCAAATTATTTACCACCATTGAATTCTGCTCTTATAGTTTGCAATACGCTAAGACTAGAAAGTAAAGATTGTTGTGAGAAGGATGGAGGAGAAACATAAAGCTAGGTATGCATTTTTCCAAAACTAATAAAAGCTGGCATAACATATCCTTTTTATCTTTCAAGTTAAATATTCAGGGAGGTTAAAATACTATTTCTGTATTCCACATTTAAAAAAAATCTTATATGCTTATTCGTGACCTGAGGTAACTTAGAAATGATACATAACATAATGCACAGAAGTGACCTGTGATCCATTTAAACAAAGTGTAGGCTTTTTCCAGTCATCGCTACCCCACACATAACCACTTCTGATTAAAGATCCAAATCTCATTTCTCACTAGCAAATTGAAGAGATCATTGGATTAGAATTTTCTTCATCATTTACTCTAAACTTTCACAATTTGTGGACGAAATAGTAATTTATTTGAATTTTGGAAAACAAATTTTTCATTTCTTTGATTAAAGATGCAATTGAAAATATTCATAAGTACCCATGCAAGCAGGAACTGTGCTGTTTTTGAGAAATCGGGTAATTGTGAGCCCTGTGCCTGTGAAAAGGCGGCAGTACTTTTTAAAACTGAAGATGGAACTGATTGTTGTAAATGAACCGGTTGCTTCTGAAAGCATGTTTTTAATATGTTCTGGTGTGCTATGGAGAAAGATTTTAATCAATCCTTGAATATGATACCATATGTACAGCTTTATCAATTAGGAGTAATTTAGCTGTTCTAAACAAATAATGCATTTGCAGAATACCATACTATATTCCAAACTTCATATCCTTCTTTTCCATTTCTGGGTATTGCTTCAAAACACAGAAGCTGGTTTAGACACCTGTGGGTGTCCTTCACTCCTCTCTATTTCTTTTTGTAAAATAACCTGATCATTTATTTGTCCTAGCATTATTAAGTCTGAATGCTAAAATTGACATATTTTCAAGTTCTCCAAAAGTGATTTGAATCTAATCTTCATTGCTGGTACTGCCTACCCCTTAGTTCTCTGAGAGTTATACCACAGTATCTTCTCCTGTTTCAGAGGTTGGGTGCAAATTCTTTCTTTGGGGGGCAGCAGGGCAGGGAAGGGGAGAGAAGGGTAGCAATATATTTATTACACTGGATATAAAGACTTCTTCACTTTAATTACTGTGCTTTAAAGTAAGCCACATGAAAAGGCTTGATGGTTTTATCATTTTCTCATTTGTTACTGAACATCGGATGAACCATCATGAACAACCCATGCAAGTTGCATTCCACTTGCTTGATGGGTAGCTACTTAAAACCTCTCTATTGTTTTTATTCACTAACCCCCCAACTTATATGTTTTTGCCACCCTGCAGCTGCAAATGAAGATGCTATAAAATTGAACCAGACACTCGGAACCAAAGATGAGACCTTGGAGAAGAGTCTTCCAGAACTGCAGAGTGAGGCTGAAAGAATGATCACAGAGTTGAGAGGTCGAGAGCTGAATATGCAAGAAACAATAGCTCATGATGAGTTACAGTGAGTAGAGAGACTTCAGTCTTCAACTTCGCAGTGATATCTGACATTCTAAATGTTTGTTATCTTTTTCAACTAAATTGTCAAGACTTAAAGAAATGTGAAGGAAAGCAAAGTCTAATACTTCATATCTTTTAATATAGCATTTGTATTTTTGGAAATGCTTACATACGTGGAAAGCAATTCATAGGAAATTTCTTCTCTGCTCCACAGTTACCAATGGCCTTTCTGATTGAATTCTAAGCAATTTTTCTCAGTCAGTTTGAACTTCTGCTTCAGACCTGATAAATGGCTTTGATACCAAAAAGCTTGTCTAGAAACTTGGAGGTTTTTCTGGAAAACTAATTAGTCTAATAAAAATGTTATCTATCTGCTAAGTTTTTCCATTAGCATAGACATTCAAAAGGATATATTTTGCTGTATATAGAATAGTGTAGATCAGAATATTCCAAACCTATGGCACAGTTTTGAAGCTCAGAGTTTGGCTATTTAGCCATCTGTGAAAACTATATCTGTATGTTTAATTATACTGCCAACTCTTTATAAAGCATTTTGCAAAATGCTGAAAACATACTTGATCAAGAAGAACACTTGGCTTGAAGTTAAGATTCTGGTAGTCTGTTAAATCTGTATCAGTCAGACCAGGCTCATTCCTAGAACTAGGCTTTGCTCAGCACTTCACCAGAAGCAGGTAATCCAGCTGAGTAGAGACATGTTCATTGAAGTTGTGATGGTTCAGAAAACTGTTTGATATAGGGGTATTCAGGCCCAAAAATGTCAGTTAACAGGTGCATGCCTACAGTAAGGACATAAATAGAATACAAGATTAGCTAAGAATTCCAAGCAGTATAGAATCAGATTTGCACAGTGTATTTTACACTTTATAAACCAGATAATTTTTTTAAAATCCTACCAGTACAGTGTTTCTTCCCATAATTCTGACAATTCTACTTTCTGTTCTCTTCAGAAAGGATATATTGCAAACTTATTGTTAAACAACGTTTTATTGCTTTTTCTTCTGATTCTGCTGAGCCTCTTCTATCCTTTCTTCACTTACACATGGAAATAAACCAGGAGAACATACGGATGAGACAAATTTACTCAAAGCTTTTAAAGTGCTGCCTGCAATTTTAGAGCAGACTAGGGGAAGACCATTCAAACAAGGTATTCCTTGTCCTCAAATACTACAGCCAACATCAAATTGTCAGATTAGCATGAAATCTTTTCCTACTCTAGTGCTAAAGTAGGAGAACTTCTCTTTTACCATTTTTCCTGCAAAATGCAATGTGTGTATTTTTATTTCCTGATGAAGGAATACATTTTATACTAAGAAATACATGGATGCACTCACTGAATATCCATCAAAGTTGTATGGTTTATGTGAAGAATATGATTACCTTTTTATAAGCAGTCATTTTAATTCAAGAACTCAACAGGTGGAAAACTACTTAGTGTGGATTACAAGATGAGGAGGAAGTGTCCCTAGATAACATTTTCTGAAACTCTTCTATAAAATACTGCCTCTTAAAGAAAAATGTGTTAAATATTCTTAAATAATGTAGTGAGATAGTGGATAGGATATGTGTATGGAAAAAGAATGAATTAAAATTTATCTTTCTTAAAACTGTGTGTACACATGCATAAGTGTGGTTCAGTATGCTCCCATATATTATTAGACTCATTTAGAAATTTTTACTTTTGAATAACTCTGCAAGCCTCATGATCACTTTGCAGAGGTTAATCAATTTTATTCTTTGGTGAGATGTCTTTTGGCAGCGATTGTATTTTACTTTCATCCAAGAACAGAATGACAAGAATCAGTCAATTCTTCTTACCTCGTCTGAGTTTCCAGTGAATTTTCAAAAGTTAAATGAAGAAGACAAACGAAGTAAAGTCTTCTTGCTTTCACAGATGGCAAAACTTTTCTAACATGCAGCTTTTTCAGTCTTTTATTTTCCTCCAGACTTTCAAATCAAGTATGAAATTTGATTGCCTTACTGTACTGAAATGACATAAGTCAATAATTTCTCTCTAAAAAGAGAATGTTAAAAATACCCCTGTTTCTGTTGTAAACTGCCTTGATTTTCATACTTTGGAAGGAAAACTTTCAATATTTTTTAACATTCATACACATTGTCTTGGATACCACTGAGTTGCTATCAAGGGGTACTGTGAGCCAGGATTCTTTCTATTTAGTGCACTGAATAACATTATTTTTGTGTGACTTTTTCTTCCATCAATTTGTCTGATGGTTTTTGAGCCACTGTGAACTTCTGCCATCCAAGTTTATCTTCTGTTTAGAGAGATGCCTCCTGTGTTTTGACATTGCTGCCTGAATATTCTCATGTTTGTATTTGGATAGACATTGGATGGTTGATCACCTTGTCCGTGCTACTTATGATGTTATAGTTTCTCATTTCTTCTCCAGACAGGACAGTTTTAACATTTTTAGGCTCTCACATATATACAGTTTACTTTTTTTTATAAAATGATTTTGTCGTCAGTTTCTAGTCTTTCTTTTGTTTCCTTGTACTCATTTTGAGGATCCAGACCTTACAGCATTCCAGGGGTTAGGCCAAACCTGTGATTGCTGCTTCTAACATTTCAAACACTGTGTATTGCTTTGTTCTTTTTCTAAGATGATACCCAGTGAAAGTGACACAACTCAAATGCGCAAGACAATATTTCAAGAAATCTGGTGCAGTCCAGTCACACAGAAATTCTTGTACCTAAAATACATGGATTTGTTGCTTTGTACATCATTAGAAAGAGCAGAGAGGAAACAGCACAACAGACCATTATGGAAGTGGTGTATTTAGAGCACCAATAAGGAGTTTTGAGGTAGACTACTGGACAAGTAGATAACTTGGACTGTGCTATGAGGCAAGGGCATAAAAAGAAAATCTATCTGTATTGTACTGTTCCTCCAGTACTGCAGAGTCATGAGGCTTTAAAATCTGCCAGAAGGCAGTAGCTGCTTATACAAAGAACAATAATGGAGGAATAGGAGAAATCCTGAATTCATTTTTCTACTTCTTCTGTGACAGGTTCTCAATATTGGGATTTAATTTTTGGTTAAATATTTTGTCCTCAGAAGTAGCAAATACACAACGTGAATAATTTTTTTTTAATCAAAACCAAAGGCCGGGAGGCGGGGTGCAGAAATCCATCTGAGAAAATCCTAAAGCTAAGGTAGCAATTCATCGTTTCTTGGCTCCACTTCAGATCCTTCATCTAAATTATACCCAGTGGCAGCATCTTTTCTACCTCTCAGATATTTTTTGTTTGCATTTATTTCTTTTTAGGAAGTTTTTAATGGAACTGAGTATAGATAGTCCAAAGTGCAGTATTTTTCAGAGAATACAATTCTAGTTTTCCACACAGCTTCTTCAGATCCGTTGTCAAAATAAGACAGGAAAAAAACTTAATCTATTCTAGGTGGAAGTACAACAGATTTCTTCTGTAGGTATTATCTATCCCACAGATTCCTGTTTACATAGGATTTTTCTTTATTTATAAAGCATCATTTGCTGTTCTTCTCATATCATTGCATTAATGCAGTGGTGTTGCTTTCATGAAACTGATTCAATGGTCTGGTACCATGAGGCAGAGAAATTACAGGACCTAAGGACTCCAGTTCTCCATTCCTTTGAAGCTGAATGCAGCAACTCTAATGATCAAGAGATATTGTATCCTCTGCCAAAAAGAGGCATTTGTAAACTTGCTATTTTTGTGTAGCCAAAGTCTGTTAAAAATATCTCAGAATTCATTTTAGATAAGAAAAATTCTTTGGTTACTGGAAGTCATAAGACTAAGGATCCTAGACTTTGTTTCTTTCACAGGAAGGTGAAAGGTATGATTTATGATTTTTTACAATCTGTATCAATTTGTCTGTCCCACTCAGTTTAAGGTAGGAATCCACTTTGTGTCACATGTGACTTTAATGTGAAGGAATTTTTATCAGATTAAAATATTTCAGAAAACCTCGCTTTACTAGTCAGATGTCAAGAATGGCAACTTAAATATATTCTACTTCACAATCAGGACCTTAGTAGCATTTAAAAACATCTTCAAGAAAGGATTTAAGAACAACTGTTGTTTCACTTTATTAAGCATGTTTTCCCTTGAAAGTTACTTTGAGGTTTTACTTACAAATCTATTTCACTTGAATGTTACTGGGAATAACTGGATTATTTGGTGTTGGGAATACTAACTCAGCACCTTCATGGGTGGTGATGTATTACAGGAATGCAGAAGATCTTTTGGACAAGGTGAAGAAATTGTTTGGTGAGCCTAGTGAGAGAAATGAGGATCTCAAAAATGAGGTCCGGGACAAGCTAGCAGACTACCACACTAAAGTTGATGACGCTGAAGATCTGCTAAGAGAAGCTATGAGTAAAATTAGAGAGGCTGATCGTTTATCTGCAGTCAACCAAAAAAATATGACGATGGTAGAGGTGAGTGCTGACAAGTTGTGTGCTTGGTTACTTGGAACCTGACCAAAGTTTGAAACTTTGCATGATTAAATCTTGAAACAAAAATATAAGCAAACTAAAAATGTCATTAAAATATAGCTGTATCTGATGGAATTAAAAGGAAACGTGTTCCTCAGAATGGGGAAATGCGTTTGCTTTAAAAAGTAGAATTACTCCATGCTTTATCAAAATAATATCATCTGCTTTTATACACTTGAGTGGAGGGTACATTGGATTTATTATTCTGGAGGAGATTAAATTCATCCTAGTATACATAGTTATGAAAAATTCAAATCCTATGCTCAAGATTTAAGTAGGAGTTCAGTTAAAATCTTTGCAATCATATATTAGCTCCTAGAAAACTTACACTTTCATCTCCCTCTCCAACCTCTGGGAAGAAGACTGAAGGGGGTGTGTGGATATTACAGAGTGATAAATCAAACTGTATCCTCTGTAGTTAGCAGCTGTTATAAATTATCTCCCTCACAGCAGAGGGGTCTGCTTGATTTAATTTTAATTGCAGAGACCTAAAGAGTGTATTATACTGTACATTAACAAGCATTTAACCAAAACATAAAGAGCAGAGTCAACCTAATGAAGATAAATGTTTCAACTCTGACTGTATCTTGATGAGCTTTTGCCTTACATACAATGGTGAAGTTAGAGTTCTGAGACCACAGTTTTCAGCAGAGATTTGTGGGCTTGATTGAATTAAAGCAATACCGTGCTCTAAAGAAGTTAGGTGATCTGTTCTGTGTGTTTTCTTCCCAGAAGTGGACTATAAAGGTTGGAGAAATTACCTGCTATCTCAGTTTTTAAAACATTCTCTGCATCACAGTATCAGAGTGCCTATAGGCATCCTTCCTAGCAGTCCTGCCCACCAGGTTGTTTTCAGGAAGTTTTTTGCTTTATTTTGAACCTGTTTTGACCAAGAAGCCATCACAGCACTCTTAATGCTAGAATGTCATGGTTTTGTATCAAACTAATCTATGCTACTCGATGGATCTTGCATTGGAAATTGCACTTCAATATTCAGAAGCCTGTCCTTACTACACAATATGTGATATTTTTACTTGTTGGAAAATCGAGAATCCTAAGGTTGCTCCAAACCATCTTCTTTTTTTTTTTTTTTTTTTTTACATTCAGTAGTTAGTGAAACGCCAGTGGGCATAAATGGGAAAGTAGCAACATATTTTGATAAAGTTTGCCTTCATAGCCACAGAAGGTAATTGTCAAAATGAGGAACTTGTACATCTGACTAAAGAGTAGGATTTCTTACTTCTCGCTGATTCATTTTGCAGTAGTACTACAGTCAGTGACCTCTGTTATACAGCAAAAAAACTACTGTGTGGAAGGAGGACACAAAGCTGAGGACAGGAAGAAAGGAAAACGTATCTTGCACTAAATGTGCTTTATTGTTGTCACTGTCTTTGCTCTGAAAGCTAAAAGAGTTCCAGAAATGGCATTGTGGCACGGTGACAAAACACAGTCTTGTATTAGGATGCTGGTATTTGAACTGGCATCTTGGTTCTAGTAAACAAGTCATATTTTTATTTGTGTGAACACGTCCTATAGAAAAAGAAGCAAGCTGTAGAAGATGGCAGACAAGATGTTGAAAAAAGCCTGCAGGAAGGGAATGATATCCTCAGTGAAGCCAACAAACGTGCAAGCAATATCAGCTTAGCTGTAGAGGTGAGTATTTTAAAATCCTTATCTGAGAATTAGTACAATTTAGCATCATTATGGAAGCAAAATAGATAATTAAAGTGGCACCTGATTCTTTTTTTATTTATCCCTCTTGGAATATTTGATTGGAAGAAATAGTTTTTCCATTGGTGTATGGCAGAGAAGCTAATCTGGTATATAAAAATCACTAACTTTGAGATTTAAATGATTCATTGTATTATATAAAAAACTACATCACAATTTTTCATGGACTTTGACTTCTTTTATAAACACAGTATTGTGATTGTGGTACCGACTTTATCTTTAGAATTGCAGATGCAGCAGTCCCACTCACAATTTCACTCTGCCTCTGCAATCTACATGTAGATTTATCCTCGCAAAACTGTATGTGCATATAAGAAAGAAACTTCAGAAATAATTTGTTGCCTGTAGCAACAATTTTAAGTTCAGATAGATTAGGCAGAGGAGAGGATTGCACTTTCTTTTTGCATAATGTTTTTGAAAATTCTGCCTTAAGTTTTATCCATGGAGTTTAAGATCAGTGCCTTGGCAAAAGAAAAAAAAAAATAATCCTGAAATATCATTGATTCTGGAAATATTTCCATCTTGCATTAAAAATTGTGATAATAATGGAATAATGCCTTTTGGAGAAATGGAAAAGGAAACACTTTGAGATTGCTTATTGGAACAGCAATGGTGGGTCTTCAAAAAGTACAGTTCTTACTAAAATACTTTTATAAGCAAAAATATATTGGAGTCATTCAAAGGGTCATGAAACATGAAACTTCTGTCATTGGTTAATTAGTATTGTGGAGCATAATTACAATATAGCTACGTATGCATCTACATTTAAGAAAGTAATCCAATTTAGAGATTGTAAGCTTCTAAACTGTGCAGTTCCTTAATTGTAAAATAAAAACATCTACTAAGCTCAAGAGAGCCAAGTAGCTCTTCAAATATTGTTTTTTCTCCCTCCTGCTCTCCAATCCAGCCATTTATTTTGCATATCAGTCCCCTGAAATCTTAATGCTTGGGAAAGTTTTGAGTTCCCTCACAGGGAAATCATATATATATAAATGGCTACAGAATGCTTGCATTCAGCCAGGTGAAGGCCTTTCTTTTGTCATTTTCAGTATGTAGAAGGCATTGCAGATAAGATACAGTCAATGTCTGATCAGCTGAAGGACAAAATAGATGATTTATCACAAGAAATTCGTGACAGGATGCTTCCAGAAAAAGTGTTGCAAGCTGAAAAACATGCAGCCCAGCTGAATGAATCATCTTCAATATTGGATGGGTAAGTCAGCCGTTCATTAATAATGGTGAAATCATGAAGCAGGTTTGTAAAATTGCTTGACAGAAATTGAAGGTCAGTCTTCTTAGATGCTGACATCTGTCACTGGAACTATTCAAATTACTAGTGTTCTATATGAATATGCAACTATCCAGTTGTTTAATTTGTATGTGTCTCTTGTAAATTTTCATATATTTCAGATGTTTATAGGCTGTTTTACCCGCAAACAGTGCCCTCAAAGCACTTTTAACACAGTCTAACTTACCATATGATAACTGCTATTTCCTTGTAAAAAAAAAAAATTGAACTTCATCTTACAGACCCCACTATGTGTTTTCATAAACATTTGTTAAAAAACAAACAATATTTTTATTTTTGCAATTGCCATTTTGGTAAGAGCCCCTTATCTTGGAGCTACTTTGTTTACTATCTGCAATCCCCATAATGGCAGGCAGTTATGACACTAGTGGTTTCAAAACACTCTCTCAAAATGAGTAGATGTCGTGGACAAAACTGCTTAAACCTACGTATCGAACCTTCAGTTTCTGTTTACCACTATCACCTTCTTAAATAGAATTGCAGTGCCCTTGGTTTACATAACCATAGCCCTTTCTGAAGTATGATACTTACAACTCATCATGAATATAGTTTCCCGGAAAAATAGAAGGTAAGATTTTTTTGTTTTGATTTGTTTTGGTTTGGATTTGTTGAGGGGGGATGATGATGAGGAAGATAGGAAGTATCTTATATTTTATTGCATTATTTTGTATTTAAGAAAGCAAGCAATAAGTAATAAGTGCCATTTGCAATGATAGTACTCAGAAATAGATCATGGGTATTCTCCCTCTTGGATCTGTCCCCAGCGTAGCTTTAAAGTTTTATTTTCTCAAAAGCACTGCTTGAATAAAAAGAGGTATTATTTTTCTGTCAACAGTGATACTTTTTTTGCTGCTTACATCTTTTAGATCTACATGAAGACTTGAATATCCCAAAGACTTTCAAGCAGACACTTAACCCACTTCTTCTGGCCAACATCTGTAATTTTGAGGGAAAAGCGCAGAATTATCTCTCATAAAGTGTCTGGTACTTGTACAATATGCATTGTAGTCACACTACTCTAGATATTCAGTCTAATATAAGTTTTGAAGAGTACATAGAGTAGTGATAACTGTGGTTTCCAAGGTGAAAAGGACTCAAAGGGCACTGCTTCTAGAAAAAATGTGACTTTTGTAAATGGTCTGTGTGCTGTTTGATTAGGAGATGTCAGATTTGTGGTGCATCTCCAGGCCCTAAGTAGGTGATGAGAGTCACATTCAACCGCAATACTGAATTGGGATATAAACATCCAAATAAATGGTAGGTTGGCATGGAGGAACTAAGAAGCAGAGAAAATGTAGTCAGGAAAGAATACTTTACCTCCTCAATGAAATATTGGCAAGACATATTTTGAGATAGGGGGTTTTAGCCATGCTAAATGGACTTTTTTAAATGGGTATGCACACGTGCTTCTGTCTTAATATAGGTTGACAGTTTGACCTTAGAGATGCTCTGATAGTGTTTTAGTTGCATTCAGTGCTACATAGCAGCACAATGTATACTTCTACCTGATCCAGACATCAGCCTAAGTTTCTCAAGACATGCTATAAAGTGCAGAATCAATTAAAAAATGTATCTAAAAGCAAATTGTTCAATATTAAAATTTCTAGTGTGGTCAGATAAATAAATCCAAAGGAGAAAGAAATACTAAGGTGCTGTGTAGTCCTACATCAGGATAAAGCTGTTCACTTCATGCACTGACATTAAACAATCATACTTTACAGGACTACACAGTCCCCATCTGTCTTAGAAATTAAAAAGTATATCTGTCTTCACAACTGGCACTTGCATGTCTTTCAGTTAATACTAAATTTGCTGAAAAGTACCGTTTTGTCTTACAGTAGAAACTGACGGAGAGGCCTTTTTCTCCAATCACATCCTAAGTCTTCAAATGGTATATTGATTGATGGTGAAGGTGTTCTCTTGAGAGTTAGAACACGAAACAGATCATGAATTTAACCTAGAAAAAAATTGTTGGGTTTTTTTTTGTGCACAAGAAAGTATTTATAATAGGCTTCTCCCTTAGGAGTAATTGCCTGCTGATAAGTAAATACTATTTGTATTTGACAAATTCAGTTCAGTTCCTTCCTAACCAGAAGGGATTTGGACCATATTTCTGAGCAGTACTTGAGCTACTAGCTAGATAGCTATTCTGGACTATGCATTTCTCTTAAACGAGAATCACAAAAACTTACTATAGTCTAGTGAAGTCTGTCTGTAGTTGAGGAAGGAGACATGTTTTTCCAGGAGTGATGCAGAGACAGCTCAGTAATGCTGTTTTAGCAGCTGTCTAAAGGTAAACTCCCTCCCTGTATTAGCTGCATGTGGAGTCCAGGAAGTACAACTTCTATCCCCTTTTTGCATTTTGTAGAAATACTCATTGAAGCGAGGATTGGAGTCTACCTGCCCCTAGAGGAGAGGTTAATTGCTAGGTTATAGAATGAATTTTTCTTTCTTATACACACACTGTCTCTGTGACTATGTATTTCAAACAAGCTGGAACAGGTCTAGGAGGATTAATCCCTACCCTCCCATATATCACCATAAACCTTTTCCCAGAGAGGCAAAAATCCAAATTCAGATCTGGTTTTGTCTAGAACTAGAACTTTTCCCAGAGAGGCAAAAATCCAAATTCAGATCTGGTTTTGTCCAGTTCAAGAAGGGATTTTAACCCTTTATTCAGGAAAAGCATCTTCAAGTTAATTCTGTAGGTGCAGTACTTCTTTGTAGAAAATATTTGAATATATCATACAGAGAGAGTGCAAGAGAAGTGATTTCTGCAGCCTGCTGGCTAGGAATTCCTGGAATGGCATTAGCTGAGCTCCAGTCCCTGCACCAGGAAATATTTGTTTATAATTACCTTTTAATCTAATTATAGTTATTGGAATGGAGTGTTTCATGTAAATGGAACTCCCCATTCAATATGAAGGATTTGTTACATTTTTCATTTTGGTAAGCAAAATTAACGTTTAGGGTTTGGTTAGATGGTGAGATCTCCTCCAAACCTGGTGTTTCTATGTTTGGCAGCCTGACCAAGAAAACAGGTTTTCATAGGTTTTGCTTCCAAATGTGCCTGTGATGATCCCCTAATATTCATAATGTATAAACCCACATTGTGAATATGTGTTACCTGGATTTTAGTGATAAGCACTACACAGGCTTTTCTTTTCTCAGTGTCTTATCCATTTTTTATCTAACAGAATCTTTTGTTTTAGCAAACATTGGGTTTTATGCCTTTTTGCACAGATAAAGTGTGAATGTCATTAAACACATGATGCCAGAACTCCTGAAATCTCAAGTGTATCATTGCTCTCTAAGGAAATACCTTACAATACAGGCTGTTAGGTTTGAAAAAAAGTAGGATACTGTGTTCTGTTGTGCTCTGATAGCAAGTTTGATGGTGTGTTTACTTTCCCTATCCCAACAGAATCCTCGCTGAAGCCAAAAACCTCTCTTTCAATGCCACACTTGCTTTCAATGCTTACACAAACATCAAGGATAACACAGATGAAGCCGAGAAAGTTGCCAAGGAAGCCAAGGCTCTTGCAAATGAAGCTATGCAAGCGGTAAGAAAAATAAGTAAATTGGGAAGCAGACTTAGGTTTTTTGTAGCACGGCACTGCACCTTATCTCAGATCCATGTTTTGCCATCTTATGACTTTATGTAGAGACTCCTGCCACTGTAGATTCTTGTGTCAAGATCTGAAAGCTATGCCCCCGTCAGAGCTGCATGTAACTTCAAACTCCGCTCCCATTTGTTCCTAACTCCTCTTGTTTATTTTTTTTCCCTTTTGTTTACTATTCTTCCTCCCTCTGTCTTCTACCTTTTAGTCTGTCTATGGCTGAAGCCAACAGCTGCTGCAGGAAAGCTTTGAGATGTCAAGTAAAGTTTATATTTAATGAATGTTTTGTGTACATCTAAAGAGCTCCATACTTCAATTAACTCTTCACCTCTAGTTCCACAGAAATGCTCAGAGGCACTTCTCTGCACCTAGGGTGAATTGCATGTGCCTAGCAGAGTTCAAGAAAATGAGAATTTTAGAAGGGAAACAGAAAGTTTTATTCATAGAAACCATAAAACTTCTTTCATAACCTTCACCATTTCTCACAAAGAAATCTTATTCTTGCTCTGAAGAACTGCATATAAATTTTCAGAGGAAGCTGAGAGAACTTTTAAAAATAGGGTTGTAAGGTAAAGCCAGCTCCCCAGCCAGAGTCGTAATGAGGAACTCAGCTCCCTAATGCATATACTGCAAGCAGAAAATATTCTGAGCATAGCCAGAACTATTTTTTTATGTCAAATATCAAAGGAATTAATGGCTGATTTGTGGAAGTCAGTCAGAGAGCAACTGACATGCACTTTACAGGCACACAGAAACACGATGAAGTGGCAGTATAATGTGAAATTGCCAGACCCTACATTTTATAGAGTAACATGTAGGTGCACAGAAACAACTTGTAGTTACAGCACTTGTTCATGAATAAAGGTAGCTTGCAGAGAGCTACTTCAGTCAAATGGATTACAAGAATAGCAAAAGCAATAACATGCTGTAAAGGTCTGTGTTTAGGAGAGAGATAAAGTGATCTAGCACTGCACAAAAAAAATTAATATTTTTAGGCTGTTTACATTGTCATCTTCTATTTAAATAACACTAATTACTATATTTCTCTCTTGATGAAAAAAAATCACCTCACACATTAGTACACACTAGTTCTCCTATTTGTTTGAGTGGGACTCCTAATTATACTTCAGAAGTAAATAAGGAGCTGTAGATTTTTTTCTTTTTCCTTCTCATTAGGATTTAATCCCGGTAGCTATGTTTTACTCCTTTAATGACTCACAGTGAGTGAGGCAGGCAGTTGTTTCAAGGATTGAATAGGGAAAAAAAACCCCATGTACAGCAGTCAAGAAACAAAGCAAGCAATTATAGTATGTCTAGAAAAAAGTATAATCAGGTGGTGACCCAGCTGATTATACCATGGAGAGAAAGTGGACAGATAATTTGAAAGGGATGGAGGTGAAGATGAAAAATATAATATAAAAAACAAGTGAATAGCAAGGAGAAAGATTTAGATATTATTGCAGTTAGGTTGTATGCATTTCCATTGCATCTATTTGTTAGAGGGAGCTTGGTTTTGTTATAAGCTATGTATGTCTAATGGGGTTCTAGTTGATAAAAAAGAAAATGGAAGGAGCTGCAGCCTTCTAAATGTAATTGACTTTATATAGAGTAGAGGTAATCAAATTGCTGTGGAATAGGATAGATTTTAACCACGACTTGGTAAGTGATCATGTGAGGATTTCAGGCCTCAATTTAAAAAATGTGTTAATTGTGAAGGTCAGTCGTTCCTTTGCTAAACTATTTGTTTGTTTTTATGTAAAGACTGTTGAAAGTTTACTCATCCTAGGTGAAGAGCTTAACTGCTAACGAGTTAAATCAGACTCCTCCTTTCTGCAGGCCCCAACTAATTTAGTTTTAGCTGAGCTTCAGCATGGGAGCAGGAGCGTACCCTCACTCAGAGCTGTGTGGAGAACCATGGTTCAAACACTCTCCTAGGAGGCAGCATTTGTGGATTTGAGTCCCCTCAGACTAAGCCCCTGTAAACTGTATGCTGTCCTTCATTAGAAAGTGCTCTTTGAGACCCTGTATAGAAGACAAAGATCATGTCTTTCCCCTCCTTTTGAAAGATGAAGCCACATTCTTTCCTTTTTTGTGAGCAGTTGTGGGTGCCAGTCCTCTGTAAAAGAATCTGATCTCCAAATGCTAGCAGGTAACAGAGAAAAAGGATGAAGCTCACATGCATCCCCAAGATCAGCCTTTTCCGTTGACCAGAGAATGAAGGTTTCCCAACAGCAGCAAGCTTGTGCATGAGCTAGATATGATAGGGACAGGATTAAGTTTCAGATTCCACTCTGTAAGTCACTGGAGCAAATAATTTACAAGAACTTTAGTGATATCTTGGTGGACTTTCTTTATTTTGATTTATAATGGGAAAATTACTTTTTTCAAATTAAGCTAATGTTGCTAAAAGCAGGAACGAAAAGATGCTTAAAATCCATCGTGATTACAGGCAACCTGATAAATGACTGGGAAAAAATGTATTAAAAATATGACAGAAAAATTCCTCCTGAGCTTTTTATGATGGATTTTCTCTCCCCTTTAAAAGCAAAATAAATTTATCACAGATGAGAAATCTCTAGCATTCAAGCAGCTTCATCATACCATTACTTAGCCAAGACAGAAACCAACTGAAGAGAGGAGTCATGTTAACAGATCAAGCTTGTGTCTCACAGATCATAGTTTTATAATACATTTTGAAAAAGTGTGTTTATTCATAGGCTTCTTGGAGAGGGCTGATAGGCTATTAACTGAAAATACAGATGATATGTTAGGTGTTTAGCGTCCTAATTCCTTCTTTGCTTTGGACTTCGTTTGTAGCGGTCGTCCAGTAGTTATTCTGGGTGTCTAAGTTTCCTTATGTGGTAATGACATAAAGCTGCCTAGTCATCCTCTTTGTGAGAATGTCCTGAGGGGCAAATAATTTGTAATGTTCTGGTATTTCAGAATGCTCAGCTGTCTTCAGTACTAGTGAAAATGAGAGTAGCCCTAAGTCTTGCATAGGTGAAAACTTCACAGAATGTAAGTGTATGCAAAAAGAAAATAATTAAGTTCAACAAGACAGAACTATTTTGTACTGATGTAATTTAACACTTAGGTCTATAAAATAACTTGCATGTGTATAAGTTCACATACATGATCCTCAAAACTGTCCCAGAGCACATACATCCATGCTCAGTGCTCTACCAAAATCACCAACATGCCAGCAGGCTTGGGCAACATGGTGCCTGCTTCATGCTTACATCCATTCATGAAACCTCAAAAAAACCAATCCTTTCTGCAAAGCCTTTAGCAATTCTCAGTCTGATACACGTTCACATCCTGTCCAGCATGTGCTGTCAGAGGAGTCTTCACAGAATGATGTGACTGTGGCTGATCTTATTCAAACTTGCAGCATGAAGCACGTTTTCCTGCTAATGAGACAAGTCAATGATTCAGATAGTCATCCCTGGGAGATCTAGAGAGATTTCCTGTATCCCAGAAGAGTGCTGTAACCCACAGGGCCATGGGCTGAACTGAAATCTTTCTGCAACTCCTGCAGAAGCTGGGCTGTTTGACAAACACATGGTTCAAAATTCATCAAAATAACAAAAAAAAGGAAGACAGGGGGATATTCTTCCTAAATTCTTTCCTTACCCAAAATTTTCTGCTAATTATAAATTCATAGATTTTTTTCCCTGTAATTTGATAATGGGTTTTTTTTCATGTTTCAGTTTCTTAAAATTCTTTCTAACCCATGGATAGGAAGAAAACAGACCATTAAGGACAATCTGTAGTTTCAGTGGGAGTATTTTGTATTATATAATAGCACTTATGCCTCTAAACATGACTGAGATTGCATTGTTTGGGTACATAATGAGATCCCACTATTACCACAGGGTGCTACAAGTAGCCAAGCTGCAAAGGGTTTGCATGGATAGGGTAGGTGGGCTGAAGGAAGGCACAGGGTGAGGAAGGTACTATTCCTGGCCTATGGATGCTCTGGAAGAGACAGTATTAAAACAAAATAGATTCCTGAGACTCCAGTTTACATTGAATCAAAAATTTCAGTTACTTTTCTTTTGCTTTTTAACAACAGAGGTTGCAATTTTGAACATAATATGAAAGACCATTGACTGTTAGCCTTACTAAATCCCAAAGGGCTTCATCATGACTTAGACTTGTCAAAAGCATCCAAACTCACCCCACACAAAGCCAGAAAATATTTGGGTTTTTTCATTATTGACTTCATCATAATCCAGTGTCTTGAGATCCACAAGAAAAGCTAGCAAAAAGATGTTTATTTTGCAGCAGATGTCTTGATTAATCCTCCCTTTCAGAATTATTTTAATATAAATATAAAATAAATCNAGACCATTGACTGTTAGCCTTACTAAATCCCAAAGGGCTTCATCATGACTTAGACTTGTCAAAAGCATCCAAACTCACCCCACACAAAGCCAGAAAATATTTGGGTTTTTTCATTATTGACTTCATCATAATCCAATGTCTTGAGATCCACAAGAAAAGCTAGCAAAAAAGATGTTTATTTTGCAGCAGATGTCTTGATTAATCCTCCCTTTCAGAACTCGATGATCCAGTGGGTCTCTTCCAACCCGATGAGTGTATTTGTCTCTGGCGTGTCTTTTCTAGTATTAATGCTGTAATCTGTTTCTCACTAATTGTCAGCACAGGCCCAATTATTGTTCCTGATTCGATGAACAGCTTGGCTAAGCATTGTATATCTGGCCTTCTAGCTTCATTGTATTGAATATAAACTGCTCTAACAACCAATCAACCAAGCCTAGTTGTTTAATATTAACATTCACTATTTTTGAAGTCCATGACCACAAAGTGATCATACGCTGGGATCTATTGCTAACAGGAAAAGGAATGTAATAGTATTATCTGACTTGAGGGGTGCATCTGCCACAAAATCTGACCAAACATTCTTTCTTCATGAGCAGTCTTAATAGTCTGCTTAATGAGTAGTCTTTTCTTTTTTTCTGACTTTATATATAGTTTTCTGTTATGAATGCTACATGGATTATATGATAGGAAATATTTGTAAGAAACTAAATTTGTTCATGTTTTTAATATATCCTTTCCTCTGAAAGCGATTTGTGTACAAGCTTAGTATTTCAGGTGAGCTTCGAAATATGGCAGTCATATGGGACTTAATTCTTAAAACCATTTAGTCTGTGATGAAAGCTAAATATACATTTAAATCCTATATAAAATCCTATCTTTAATAGTTGTATCCCTGTGACATGGCAACATATTCAATGAGATATCCTGTAAAAAAAGTGGTTCTAAATTTTGCAAGTATCCAAAGCATTCCCCAAGATTTTTTTTTTTAAAGAAATGGAGAAGTCCAATATACATTTTTTATTGTATCATCAAAAAACAACAAAGCCTCAGTAATATGCAGAATATCACCTCTGGGCTTACTTGTTATAGAGGTAATGAATAGCAATAATAACTGGGATTTATTTGACACATAGTTAATTTTTGAGTTTATATATCTGCCCTGGAAAATGAAAAGTAGCCGCTTCTTAATTACATACTAGTTACAAGGCTATGACCCGTGACTAACATAGAATGTTATCTGGCTGTCAGGAGTATTCTTAAATAAATGTATTCAGTGTGATGTGTGACCTGAGTTCAGTATTACAAACTGAACAGTCAGTGGTTCAGAACCTAGAACATTTCCTACCAACTGAAAATACTAATCTAATTTAGAAAAATCATTCTATCTTTGATCACTCTGTGCACTCAAGATAGAGATGGATGTTTTTATAAAGAAAGATCTTTAAGTAGCATGGTATGGTGAAGGATGGTTATTTATTATAGCAATAAAATTCTCTCAGATTAACTGCAGTTTCCTTTTCTTTCTAACCTATATATATTTTACTGCATACTTTCTTTACTGACCTCACAATTGGAATTGTTGAATTTGTTCACAACAGCATCTCTATTGTCAATATTAGAATTTAGATCATCATATACAGTCTGGCTTCTTAAGGTATTGTAGCTTCTGTTAGGGATATATACTGGACTGCCTGGTGGCGTGCCCATACTAGAGGAAGAAACTCATGTTCAAGTTAAAATCTGTTTTTGTTTGTTTGTCTGTTGTTTTAAGCAAAGTTTTACTTCTACCGTCAAACCTGTTTCTTGAGCACTGTAAACATTTTATCTTTTTATTAAAGTCATCACTGATATTTGAAAGGAGATGTGGCATCTGGTAAAAACAAAAAAAAACTAGTTAGAGAATTATTTTTTTTATTGCTTGCAGACCAATATAATGGTAATGGGATATAATTCAGAGCACACTAATGTTCATTTAAAATATAGATGCCTGTTCACTTAGACCATCTTCATATAACTTCAATGACTTCCGACTTTTCTGTACATATGGCATTGCTTATTTTTCTGCAGACATCTGGTCCTCAAGGATCGTTGAAGGATG
This sequence comes from Piaya cayana, assembly GCA_013389865.1. Classification (NCBI taxonomy): domain Eukaryota; kingdom Metazoa; phylum Chordata; class Aves; order Cuculiformes; family Coccyzidae; genus Piaya; species Piaya cayana. The sequence continues at coordinate 64,790 of WAAB01016683.1, read as the reverse complement.
GTGCCAAGAACTCTCTTCAGAAAAGCTTCAGGGTCCTGAATGAAGCCAAGGCATTGGAAAATGATGTTAAAGGTATGTGCAATATATGGCATTCAGGCCCATTAAGTACAAGAAAAGCATTGCTTTGCTTCCAGTTTGAAGCATTCCTTGTGCTTTAGCGAATTTACTGACTGTGGTCTAAGACATTGTACTTCGTGAGGGCTGAGGTGGTTTGCTGAGAGTCCTGAAGGCATCATGAAGACTAAGTGGAGATTTAGCAGAGGACTGAAAAAGAAGAATTTAAATTTGTATACTGAAAAAGAGAAAATTAAGTCAACAGTTATGTCAAACTTTTTCTAAAGATGGGACTATCAACTCAAATGCACTGCTACAGATCACACATTAGGAAAATCTTCATTGTAGTTAAAATACAGTAGTACTGGAGTTATTTACTAAGGAAATTAGAGATATCAGACCTTTGAAAATCTTTGAAGACAGGTTAGACGATCATCAGTGAGGAATGACTGTTGGTCAAATGGAGAAGAGTTATGCTTGGACAAACATCTGTTATGAGACTTATGATTCAATGATCTTCTGGTTTATTTCTTGTGTCTTTATCCAGACAGATGGTTTTATCGGTCCTCTAAGAAAATACCTATTGCATCTGTTTAACAGTACTCACCACTTCTTTCGCCACAGCAGTCTTAGGAAGGAATTGAAAAAATAATTAATTTCAACTAAACCTCAGGGGAAATAAGCATGATACAATTATCCACTTTCAAGTAGGCCAGCACTGACTTTCACACAGCTGTCTTTGTGAAAATGTTAAATATTACTGCTTTATTTGTTTTACTTTTACATAGAACAAAGAAAGCAATGGGAGTCTACAATGTTGGTGACACTGGTATAGCAAAATCTGAGAGAAGGACCAGTTAACTGAGTCCTTTGTAGAATTGTTTTGAAGGTCTTTATTCAACTATTGAGCAATACATTGTCTAGTCTAGACAGAGTAAGTACAAGCTCATAACTTAGTGGTTTGTTCCAGTACATTGTAATCCTGTCCCTTTTGTAATTTGACTTTTTCGTGTATGTTTTGAGAAGTTTGTGTTCAGTCACTGTAGTTCTTGAATTTTTTTTTCCATACTAGATACATTAATGCTTAATCTGATTCAGTTGGTTCAAGCTACAATAGCGTTAACCTGGATTTAATCACAAGGATGGGAAAAGCATAGCTCTTGAAAACCTGTGTGAGAAAACAGATCTAGAACTTGGAAGAAATAAAGGCAAGGAGAACATAACAGTTGTAAATTTTTTTGTTCATCGTAGGATCTGAAAATCTTTTTTTTTTTAATTCATGCTTCAGAACTAGAAAAATCACAAAGAGTAAATACATGAAGTTGAGATTTAAACAGCTTGTCACAGAGGTGGTGCCTGAAGCTTCCCTGTCATGCCAGAGTAGGTAAAATACTTTTTATTAGAAGCAAGACAGATTTTTATAATAGACCACAGTCTTTCATATTTTAACACAAAAAATTTTCATTGTCCTCCTAGGAGCTGCATAACAAAAAGCATACAGCATGAAGGATGAGATCCATACAACTCAATCTTTTGGCTCTTACGCTTTTGGTATTTTAGTTTTGGCAGCTCTAGGAGTTCCAACTTCAGAACACGTGGATGAAGGGTTTGAGTGCACCCTTATTAAGTTTGCGGATGACACTAAACTGGGTAGAACTGTCAATCTGCTTGAGGGTAGGGAGGCTCTTCAGAGGGATCTGAATAGGCTGAATTGATGGGCTGTGACCAACAGTATCATTCAACAAAGCCAAGTGCAGAGAGTCCTGCACTTGGGACATAATAACCCCATGCAGCGCTACAGGCTTGGGGAATAATGGTGAGAAAGCTGCCTTGTGGAAAAGGACCTGGTTGATACCCAGCTGAATATGAGTCATCAGTGTGCCCAGGTGGCCAAGAAGGCCACAGTGTGGCCAGCAGGACCAGGAAACTGATTGTGCCCCTGTACTCAGCATTGGTGAGGCTGCACCTCAAATACTGTGTTTGGCCTTGGGCAAGAAAGACACTGAGGTGGTGGAGCACATCCAGAAAAGGGCAATGGAGCTGGTAGAGGGACTGGAGTACAAGCTTTATGAGAGGCAGCTGAGGGAAGTGAGATTGGTTAACCTGGAGAAGAGGAGGCTGATGGGAGACCTTGTCACTGTCTACAACTGCCTGAAAGGAGGTTGTAGCGAGGTGCATGTTGGTGTCTTTCTCTCATCCAATTGCCTGTCACTTGGGAGAAATGGCCTCAAGTTGTACCAGAGAAGGTTCAGATTAGACATCAGGTAAAATTTTTTCATCAAAAGGGTCACTGGGCAGTGGAACAGGCTGTCCAGGGAGGTGGCTGGGTCATCATCCCCTGAGGTAAGTAAAAGACGGGTAGATGAGGTGCTCAGGGGGATTTAGTAGTGGACAGGTAAGGTTGGACTTCATGATCTCGAAGGTCTTTTTCAACCAAACGATTCTATGAACTAGTTAACAAGAAAACATAATGTTTAGTATGGTCATAAAGCACAATGTCATTAAGTACATTTCACTGTTATACACTGAAATTTAAAACCATTATTTTGTTGTTGCAACTCTGAGAAAAAAAGGTGACTGTAGTTACTAGTAAATCTTGAATGTATATGTAGAGTGTTCTTTATTGCAACTCTACTGCCAAATTCCGTACAGATTTAGGACTGGATGTGCATGTTTCAGTAAATTTGTTACAGAAAACCACCAAACTATGAGAGAGGTCCAGTGCTCAAGTAGCCTGGCTGAAGTAGAATGATTAGGATTAGTGCCCTTTGCTGGAATGCAAACTGCTGCAGTTTGCTATGGCTAGTGTGCAGGAAACACTAAAAGAGCAGTGCTGCCTCTTCAATGCTGCAGTCTTCCTCTGACCTGACTAGGTGCCACAGAGAGGAGTCCATAGCTTTATGTGCTCCCCAGGCAGTTGTAATGGAGTAATAGTATATTCCACATAGCACAGTGCCCTGTTCTCAAGATAAAATAGAATAGTGTCTTTACTTGGATATACATCAATTCAAAGTGCCCACAAAACTGTCCAATTTAACCCTGAGAAAGGATGTATTACAACCTTAATAAGGCATTTACCTCAGAGATTTTTGGGAAAAAAGTACAGTATTCTTCCATTGTATGCTAGTGATAATTTGATACCAGTTTCATAATTGAGAAGCAGGGGTCTAAAGATTCATAAAGCAGTCCTAATGATAGCAGGAAGCAGTGCTTAAAATGCATATATTAGATCTTTTCCTATGTTCTTTCTGATATTTTTTAGGTTTAAAGTGCTTCATATGAACACTGAACTTCTTTCAGAATGTGTTTTTGCATCTGATAAAACATGGCTGTGCTCCTCAGTTTGATCCACAGAGACCAGTTAATACTTTGCCTGGAATGTAGATGCATGAGAATAAAATGCAATGACCGATTTCTTAGACTTCTCTTTTTCCCCACCCTGCTTTTGCTCCAAAGTGGTGACATTATTAGTGTTATAAACATAGTCCCTTCTTGATGTCTTGATGTTTCCACAACAGAAAGTGAGAATTGAGTGTCAAACTAATAGAAAGATGTTTTTTTATGATTCTTATAAAGCCACCCTGTTCAGAGTCTTGACTGGAAGTGCAGAATGAATGATGGGCACTTTATAGAGATCTAGTAGACAGACATAATGATTAGTTTAAAATCTCTCTATCTGCACTGCAGGTAGTGCATTAGTTAAATTAATGAAGACCTGTAAGCCACTCAACTAATGCACGCTCCAGAAATCCAGCCTTGGCTGTGATGAAAGTGGGAGTGTTTTCTTGCTACATTATGACATTCCTCTGGTTTGTGGCCAATTACACGAGTTATAAAACAGCTCTTAATCATGGAAACGTTTTATATTACCACCAAAAACTGCTGAAACAGTCCTTACAAAGCAAAGCTTCTGACAGAAGCTACTAAAATGGAGATAGAGTTATTTCTTTCTCTCTGTGGGGCTAGGAGTTGCAAGGAATAACCCTGATGGGAGAAGCACAAGCTATATGTACTGCTCTGGCTAAGAAGGACATTTGAAATTTTGGCTACAAATTAGTGAATACTGCTCCTGCCAACTTCATTCTCTCTGTGCCTTGGGGTTTTTTTTCCTTTTGCCAGAAGCAATATTTCTTCCTTATAATTTTGAATTTACTGTTTTAAAAATACACTTGCCCCAGTGCAGATTTGAGACTATACACAGACTTTGTCAAAACTGGTCAATGGAAAGTGAAAATAAGATGCATAAACTCCTCTGGAGCTGGAGACTGCTGTCAGGTGACTACTAAAATTCAGCTCATGTCATTTTTTTTGCTTAAGAATTGACAGCTTGAGGGGAACTTGTCTTGTCTGACAGCACATGAATATTTTTAGTTGAAACATTTTCCAGCTGATAGACACCGCTAAATCCTTTGTTTAAGCATTCTCCTCTGCTTTTGTAATTTTACTGACCTGGCATATTACATTCACCAAATCATTGCGTTTGTTTGGGGACCAGCATAATATTCATACAAAAACTGCAGTCAGTGCTGAAAGTAATCTTTTTACAAAGTTTGCCATCATTAGCTCCATTTGTCTAGTTACACTTCTTTCCCATTTATTCTTAATGACGGTTTGTAAGTCTTGTGTGTTTTAGGGGAAAAACAATTAACTTGCAACCCATCTTCCCCTTTATAGGGTTAGGCTGTGGGAAGCAAGAATGCTATTTTGAAGAATTGAAACAAAGATAACAGAAAGCGATAGGTGTAACTGCTAGTTCATTTGTGCAGAATCCAATCAATTAAAAAAAAAAAACTGCATATGTTGCTCCTTGATATATTTCCGCTCTTATTCTGATTTTGCGATTCGTGCATTGGGTAGCATAGCCTTATCTTCTTGAACAGTTTCAGGTGATACATTGCATTTGGTCATACTATCTGAAGACATCTTTTTCCACTAGTAGTGAGAGTGGCACATCATGAGTAATTAACCAGTGTCACCTATGTATGTGATCTGCAGAGACTAGTAAAAACTCGCCTCTTACAGAAGTACATCACTGTGTATAAACAGTAAGTTACTTCTAAAGTTCATCTTAAGGTGAAATAGATGAGTGCAGGCATATTTTTTTTCCATTTGACTAATTTCAGTTTATTGACTCAGAGGAAAAAGGAATAGTTCTTTATTCAGTTATGCTGTGTTTAAATATGGAAATAGAAATTGAAAATTTTTGTTCATGTTAACCTTGTTATACCTGCAAAGTCCTTCATGTTTCTGCTTAGTCTTTAGGGCATGCTTTCATTGATTAATAGATTTGTTGATTTGAACAATAAATAGTATGTTGATCAGCATCCTGTACTATCTCTGTGCAAGGATAATGAAGTGAAAACACAATTGAGATACATTGCTCAGGATACTCCTCAATCTACAGTTTAATGTGAATTGACAGTGCCTGGCTTCTGTCTGTGCAGACCCACTGACCTCTTCTAAGCCAGATAAACTATGTTACTTGGAAAAATTTAGATAGTAGCTGTCTATATTTTGTCTAGCCTCCATGACTGACTGGAGGATCTCAAGCCTTCAAATCATAGCTACAGCATTCTTCATAAATGCTAGTGATTAAACGATAGGGAAAAGCTGATGTGAGGCCACCTTGATTTACAGTACGTGAAGATACTTCAAAATATTAAAACAACTGAAGGAGTTAAAAGAAAAATATTAAACTGGTGGAGTCTAATATTCACCTTCAAGGTTTCTAGGGAATGCTCCCTTATAAAAATCCATAAATCCAGTTTGCTGCTATGGTTACAAAGCTGAAAACAGAAGTCTGGAAACATGATTCTTCAGAAATATAATGAGGAGATAATCAGCCTAATGTTGAATCTTGCAGAATAAAGCAGAGAAAAAGACATAATTTAGGAGCATACAACAAAGTTAGTGCACCACCATCAGAAACAAATCAAATATCTCTGAAATATTAACACATTTTATAAGCATTAATGTCGCAGAAGGCACCAGAGGCATTAAGGAAATATCAGGCAGATCTAATTTCAGAATTAAATGGAGGAAATTAAAACAGTTTTACCAGTATTATTACTTAACAAGAAATGAACACGGATAAAATCTCAGAGCGTTTAAGACCAGGATCTCATGAGTCCATCCTTGTTTAACAACATCACATTACCAGTAGCCTTGGTAAGCAGTGAAGAAAAACGTTCTTATTTAAAAATAAAGATATTTTTGGGGAGAAGAGTGATCTTATAAATTATATGATTTTTTCCTAACTTTATTCTAGTATTAACTATGCCTTTTACAGTTCACACAATGTCCTGTTCCTCTGCAGGATATTTTGCAGGAATGCAGGCTTAGCTCCAGTCACTCCTGTTGTCCTGTGTGTTGCTCTAATTTAAATAAAGCAAAGAGATTTCTTCATGAATGACATTTCAAAGGATCTAACAGCACAAGTATGATTCTCATTGAAATTCCATCCTCTATTTCAGTCTTGCTATAGTCTTGAAAAATTAGTTAATGATTTCTTGTAGGCAATATAGATTTTGTTTGATTTCTCTCTTTGCTAATTGTTTATTACGCATCTAGTTCTAAGAAACCTTACTTTTTTAGAATTTGTGGAAAGTGAACCACAATCCCTCTGTTTAATCTGTTATTCTGTTAGTTCTCTCACATAACGTTTACAGACCTGATGTTGGAGATACTGAAGTACTGTTGATACATCTAATTATTGTCTTTTAATAAAAATAGATTGGTTTTGGTTTTGACAAGTATGTGACTGTAATTCACTGAGAAGCCTCATCTCCAACATGTTTTCCTATCCCAGTATCTACCTGGATAAGTATCCAAAACCTAGGTTTTTATTTTAAATAACATGTTACATATCTGAAGGTTACAGTTATACTTTGTATCCTGAATTCTTTCTATGATTTATTCTTCTCTTCCTGCTATCAAACATGCTGATGTTGAATTAGTTTCCTAGCAGAGCATGCCTTTAAGGTAAGAAATTACCAGCTGTCTGTTCCAAAGAGTTCCATATTGATAAAAAGAAACGTTGAAAAATGCCCCCAAGATAGTAGTTTAAGCATTAACTACCATTTTCTTTGCCAAACTATACTTCTAAATTTTTAATTAATGTCTACTTAAATAGCCATAAAACGCAGTTGGACTCTTACTTTTGAGAGTCTGAAAAATTATTGCTATGCTGGGTATTGTTCAAAAAAACTCCATAGCTTTTATTCAAAGCAACTGCTGAAGAATAGGAATTTACCTGTAGAGGATGACAGCCGTTTCATCTGAAATGTACTGAATACTACACACCTGTGCATTTGACATGGAATAGTTCTTAGATTTGAGCAAATTCTTAGCTCTGAGTTTTATTTACTAGGTGGGCTTAAAAAAAAGAGTATGTTTATTTCCTAATAACCAATTATTAGTGTATTCTCATATTGATGATCAATGCCAGGGTGATCTCGTGTGTTTTCCTTAGATATTATGTCAACATTGATTATCTTTGAGAAAATCTGAGAGAACTGGGCTCTGGCCAGTTTAATTGCAATGGTAAGCTGACCTAATCCATCTCACCTCTTTCATGTTATGTTCAATTCCTTCATCCCCCCACAAAAACCTTCAAAATTTCAGTAGTAACAACCTAGGAATCAGAGCTGTGACTGAACATCAGACTTGTTGAATCCATCAGTGGGTCATTGTGTGAATTTGCATAAATCATACCATCTGTAATTGTCATTTTTCTTCTTTTCTCTGTACACCTTAGGAAAACACTTGATAAATATGCAACAGTACAAGGAACTCAAGAATTTAGATACTATAGAAGCAGGGAACTTAAACAGAAGATTATCAGTGTGCCCTACAACCACCTTTACTGGACTTTCTTATTTACACAGTACAATATCTTAAGGATAAATGGCTTTCCTGTTGCTATCCATTTTAAATTATGTGCAAAGAAAGGATAGTCAAAGTTTCTGTACTATGTGAACTCTTTATAGAAAAGACAGATGACCTGGATGGCATGCGGAACAGGCTGAAAGATGCTGATGAGAAGAATTCCATTCTCCTGAGAGCTTTGAATGAAACCTTAGGAAAGCTGTCAGCCATTCCTAACGGTAAGCTGGAAAAGTGCCGCCACACTTGACTCGTCTTTGCTTTTTTGTTTCTTTTTCCATCATTTAACATGTCTGATTAATCTTTGCCTGTGTCCATGCTATGTCCACTTTGACCATCATCCACTGTAAGAAGATGAAGATGAGCAGTGTCAGAGAGAGAACTGACATATTATCAGTTAGTTTGGCACCACAAAAGGTACCACATTTCTGCAGTTTGAAAATGTTTCAGAAAGAAAATTATTTTTGATATCAGGAATTATGGTGCAATCTGAGACAAGCAGTCTTTTTTTAAACATGAAAAGTCTTTTTATGAAACTATTGTTTAATGAACCATTATATATGTATATATTTAACCAGTATAATTTAACCCAAGAAGAATAAAGGCTTACTGACTTTATAGAGAAAGCATGATGAAATTTGCCAGGTATCATCTTACCTTTCTATCACACTCTCATCGATTTATTCAACAGTAGTATTTCCAAGAATGTTTTGGTGTTGTATATATTTTTCAGACTGTAAATTGCTTAGAATTGGAAGAAGCTTTCTTCAATGAACTCAGAAGTGCTATATGCATTTGTAATTCTGTAGAGCCAAAGAATTTTTTAAAAGTCTGTGATATATATTAAAGTCCCAGAATCCTGGAATGTTAGCTACTTTGCCTTGTGATAGCAAGAGAAAGGGAGTTACAGCATAGTTTCATTATAATGGATATTGATAAACTGGATGTTTGTGTTAGAAAATAAAAAGGTTTTATCAGTGTGATTTACTACAACTTTTCTCTCCAAGGAGCATTTCATAGACTGAAGACATGCCTTAAGTAAAGTCTCTAAAGAAAATCGATATTCTGTCTGATTTGTGATGGTCTGGAAGGTTTAGACTGCAAGTAAAAACTTGGCATGAAAAACAATTTACTTTTCATCACATTTTTGTGGCTTTGAGATTCCAGATAACTGAAAAGTTTGATTTAGGTTTAGTAATTCTTGAAATCAGGCATTCACAAAAACTTGTTTTAATATGTCATGCTTATATCATTTTCAGGTTTCGGCCACAGGTATTGGCATGTCTGTTTCTCCTCTTATACACAGACAGACGTCTGAGTCAAAAAAATGGGCCTCTAAAAGGCCAGTTGACTTCAGAACACAGAATGCTAAATACAAAACAAGTAAAAGAAATATGAAATATGCAACCATTAACAATGTAATAAATTCTTGTCAGATTAGAGTTGCAGAGTACTTGCTCTTGGGACAGGGACACTCATAAATGTATATTAAGAATGAAATTCAGAACAAATAAATGACATGTATAAGAAAATGCAGTTAGTTTTCCAACAGGGAAATAACCTATGAGGATGCGGGAGGAAAGGGCCTTGTCACATAATCTTGTTCTTCAAGGATTCAAGAAAGTAGAGAGCAGCTAAACTAATATTTTTTGTGCCCGTGCTATTCTAATAGCCAAATAAAAGCAGAAAGATTCAAAATGGGATAGATAGGTAGATTGCCTTAGGACAGACCCACACATGCAGAGGTAGGCATGATTTAAGGTGTGGCTGAAAATAAATACGTTTTGTGTGACCAACAGAGTGAAGTTAGGCAGTAACTCCAGCTTTCACACACCCATCAGAAAGGTGTGTGGTCTCTAATAACAGCCTCAGTAAGAGATACTTAGATATGGGGGGGGGAAAGGCAAACAGAGCTCTCTGTTCTTTCACTTGTCAGTACTGATGATGATAAAGGTTTATTAAAGTTTCAGTTGTGTTTTCAATGCGCAGTTGTATTTTGGGGTGTTTCTCAGAGTCCAAACCTCAGAAAAATGAGTGGAGGTGTTTGGACCACAAGTGTAATATACCTTTACTGGAGAAAGTAAAAAGGGTCATGTCACTCTCCAGTGTGCAAGACAAAGCCATCAATTCTCTTTGGCCTTATGCAGCATCATGTGCTTCTCGGGCCACAGGCTTGATTGCATCAAATTTTCCACAGAAGGAGAAGGACCTAGGAGACCATTTGGAAAACTATACTGTTGATCCCTTGAAATGGAGAAAATGTCCATGTTTCCTATGTCCTTATGCAGTCACAGAATCAGGAATGTGCAATCTGCTTCAAACAAATGCTGCTATGAGCTAACTCATCAACTGTCTCTTAGTCAGAAACCAAAAGAAATCACAAGTTCCTGTGCGTCTCCCACTACTGCAATGCAGTCAGTTAACTTCACTGTCTACCACACGAAGCTCCATTCAGCGTGACAAGTGGCACTGTCTGTGCAAAGTTGTTTTAGATATGTCCAAACTTCTGAGCTACACTCCAAAATTCTCATATGACTCAGGGACATGAGGTTACCTTGGAGAACACAAAGGGAAAGCAACTCCAAGAACATGTTCGCAGAAAGCAGGTGTCAAAGCAGGTTCCTGGGGGTCCTGCAACTCGACTGTGGTGTGGCAGCAGACTGGCAGTTCACATGGGTTCTTTTGCAATATGGAGTGTCCACTACAACATTTTCTGTGTGCTCACTTCCTCCCATCTGTGGGAATTCAGAAAATTTGGCAGCTTTGTAGCCCAAAACAAACTGTACTGCTGGCTTGTCATATGATGTAATTCTAGCTTGGCAACGGCACCTGAGCTGCTCAACAGCTGCATAAGCTAATAAGCAATTTAGTTCACTAACACAGGATTTGAAAAATAACCGATGTGAATACCTAGTGATCTGTTTTATGAGTTATCAATAGCAGAATAAAAAATATTCCAGGCTTGAATGTTTTCATTTCCTTTTTGCAAGCAGAGAGATAGGGCAGCATTAGACCAATTGTTTTGCTCAAGGTCACCAAGAATGTCTATGATTTATGTGATTCAGTTAATGGACCTTTGGTCTCCTGATTCACAAGATAATTTTTCACAATTTCAGCTGAAGCACATGGAGTTAAATATCTGTACTCTGCACATCAGAACATTGGAAGTCCTATTGCTATTAGATTATATTTGACAGTTGATCAGAGGTTAGCCAATGAGTCAGCAGCAATAACAAAACTACACAAAAATTTACGTAATAAACATTATTTGTCCTTTACATACAAATGGGGCTGGAACATTTTTTCTGCTTGAGGTGCAGTTGATATCTCACAAAAGACATAAATGAACAGATTCTGCAGGAATGTCAACTAGGAATGTCTTACTACATGTGAAGCAGCAGCTCTCAAAAAACTACATAATACAATTTAAGACGGTAAAATTTTAACCCAAGTTTATTCTTAAGGTGTATGAAGGAAACTTCTGTACTCTAGGCAAACATTTCAATATCCCTTTCTTCCTGCAGATACAGCTGTAAAGGTACAGGCAGCCAAAGACAAAGCAAGACAAGCCAACGATACAGCAAATGACATCCTGGCTCAGATTAAAGACCTCAACCAGAATCTCCTTGGCTTGAGAAACAACTACAGTAAACTTGCAGATGATGTGGCAAAAACAAATGCTGTTGTGAAAGATCCTATCAAGAATAGTAAGATCTTTTTTGCCTTGTTTGGTGGTGGGTTTTTTCAATTCATGGTATTAATTTCACATCTCAAAATGAAACAGAGACACTCTAGAATTTCACTTACATAGCATTACTACAGTATGCTGGGATAAAGCAATGTATCACTTCTATTTTCTGGACTTTACGTATAAAAAGAATTTTAAATCTTAAGGACTGCTGCTAGCAGTCGGAAAAAAGCTAGTGTCAGCAGGATGAACAAGTAATGGATAGATTTGTTCTGTAGTCTACTTTTTAAAGTATTTAGGAGGTGAATAATCAAAGACTGACTGACAATTCACCTCTTGATTCAAGCAGAATTCCACACTCTAACCTTGTCTTCAGTCAGGCAGATAATCAGCTCATGAAGTTCATGACTTCTTTCATATACATTATTTTTTGTTAGAAGAAAGAAGAGGAGATTCTGAGTGGTTTATTGTATGCTTCTTTTTTTTTCTTTTTGTCAGTGAATTCTGTTATAAAATGTGGCAGTTGCTTTAGCATTTTCATTTTCGTTATGATGGATAAAATTGAATTCTAAATTACAGAACATTTTTTGGTAGGTTAATAGAACACATCATATAGGAGTATACAGCCAGGGCTGACCATAATAGCAGATTGTCTTTACAAGGTTACCGAAGGACTACTTTCTCAGCTAACCTGGGCTCCCCACATTGTTATGAGCTTGATAAAGCTGGGCTGGGCACCTAAAACACCCAATCTAGGGCATTGTTGTTCTCTTTCTGTGGACAAGTATCCTCTCCAAATTGTGTCTGTACCAGTGTAAAGTTAATCCCCATGATTGATTGTAACTTCCTGCCTAGTGCAAGTGCCTGATCCCTGTTTAACTGAGATATGTGTATGAGCCCTAGATACGATCCCCATCAGACAGAGCAATCCATAGTAGTTTAGACAACATGAAAAACAGTTATTCGTTGAAATAGCGTGGTTAGATTATAGTGTGTTATGGAACAAGCAGATCTATGAAGTAATGACCTCTGGCAGGGTAGTGATTAATAACTGAGAAGTGACCTAAAAGCAGTAATTTCTTGGCAGTGCTGGATCTAAACTAGGCTGTCTGTCCCAGCCCATGTATTCTAAGGTTATGTGTACATTAGCATTTTAGGTGAGGTTAGGAGCATTAATTTTGGAAGTGAATCACTGGATTGTTCCCAGTCAGCATTAGTTGGCTTACATTGAGGAGTGTTCTTAACACTTGCAAACTCCCATCAGATAAAGTCTAACTGGAAGATGTTCTCCAGAAGTATGCTTTTACCACTCTCCAGCACTGGATACTGAAATTACAGAATGAGATTAAAGTAAATGCAGAGTAAACCACTCTAAATGTACATAGATGGTATGTTGGCACTCTCAACTGCATGATAAAGTAAACATAGTTTCTTGTATATCAAAATTCAGGCTCTGAATTCTCATTATATAGATATGCAATATATAAAAGGTAATATTTTTGTTAGACTAATCCAGTCCCTTAACTTACTTTACATTTGTATTTAGATCTTCATAACATTTTCTTACATTATCTTCTGTTTTCTTCTCTTTTCTTTGTTTATTATCTTGCCTACAGAAATCAGTACGTACATTTTCTTTCTTGCTGCTTTTATTGTGCCTTTTCCAGTAAATGATGATTTACTGCTTACCACCAAAGCTTCTGCATGATGCTCTACATTTCGCATTCATTGAATTGTTAAATATTTACTTTTTAAAGGGTCTGAGATAAAGTGACTTGGTAACAAGTTTCACTTATATGAAACCTTAAGAAGCATCTTGAAGGTTTGATATCAATGGCTAGGTGACTGTTCAAAAACTAGATATCCAGACTTTCATGCTTTATATTATTATTATTATTATGTTGTTGTTATTATCATGCAGTTTGCATTTTTTCTGGTAAATTAGATTTGTCCCTTTCATTGTCATCCACATGAACTTATACCCTCATGCTAGCCAAGTGTTGCAATCCTTAGATCTGATGATGAATTGTCAGAGGATATTGTTCCCTAGTTGCATGTTGAGAGGCAGAAAAGTCATTTGAACCTTAAAGAAAAAGAGACAAAAAATAACCATGTGGAATTAAGTTCACCTGAAAAAAAGAGAAAACATTTGCAATTTACTGCCACTGTTCTTTAATCTGCTTTCAGTACACATACAGAATTTTAAACTTGCCAGAATAAACACTTTTTTCTAGCTGTGACCATTATAGTTAACTCAAGAACTGATTTCTAACTGTATTTCAGAAATTACTAATGGAAACTAACCAGTTTTCATTAATCTAACCTTTTTCTTCAAAACTGGAATTTAAAAAAAATATAGTAAATATTTCATTCATAATATTTTGCTACAGGAGGTCTTTTCCATTGCTATCATACTGACCTGAAGTTACTGCTTCAAAATCCTGCTTTAACACCTGTATTTGCTATTATTCCTACTTTAACTTGATTCTAAGTATTCTTAAATTGTCTTATTCTGTTCAGGTAGCATTGTGTTCTGTGTGTACCCTCATTGTAGCATATACAATCACCTGAGTATTGTGTATGCAGAATTTTCTTGGACTTTATTATTGCAATGTATAATTACTCTTTGACACTCTTCTCTAAAATTCTGCTTTGTTCTTTCTTATGAAGTTGCTGATGCAGATTCCAGTATTAAAAACCTAGAAAAGGAAGCAGATCGTCTGCTAGATAAAATCAAGCCAATCAAAGAACTTCAGGATAACTTAGGGAAAAATATTTCTCAGATAAAAGAGCTGATAAACCAAGCTCGAAAGCAAGCCAATTCGGTAAGCCCTCTTTCTCAGTAAGATGACCTTTTGAGTACCGATGGTATTTTATTTTCTGCTTTTCTGTTTCTTTTCCACAGGGAGAATCCTTTCTAATTCTAAACATGTGTGAAGAAATAAAATAATAATTATAACTTCTATGACAGAAAATATTCTGATGATTTTCACTATGTATCTTGTTTCTTCATTTAAAACATGCCCTTGTTAAATGAGTAACATCTGTAGGAGTGCATCTGGAAAGGTTATTATTTAAGAAATATTGTGAATGGTAGTACAGTAGAATGGTTGCATCATCATTTTTTTGTGAAACTGAAAATGGTTTTTTTGCCTCGCCATTGATATTAAGCCCCTGATTTAATTTCATAGAAGTTACATTACTGAGAATGACACCATCTCACACGCACTGAAATTGCTGACCATATTTGCTTTTCCCATGGGCTTGCCTTTCTTTGTCCAGTAGCACTTCTGAGGATTTGAACTTGAGTTATGAATATATTTCTGGTCCATTTAATGAGTGTACTCCTGACTCAGTAATAGTCTAAACTCAAGGGTCAGCTAGTTAATGATAAGGTTATTCATATTGTGACCTAATGCAGCAAAGGAAAAAAAAAATTGAAGATGATACTTAAGAAAACTTCCCTAAAAAATGTTTGGAAAAAAAAGTCTACAGAATAATAGGATCCTGGGAAAGAAATGTATTCCATATACTCTAGTAAATTTGCCAGTGATAGAAAGACTAGCTACAGTGATGATAAGGGTTTGTTACATTCATCTTCTGTCTGAAGGGTCTGAAGTACTTAACTGCTCAGCATTTCTGAGACAGGGAAATTGTGATTTTGGCCTCACATCGTGGACCTTCTTTTTGACAAAGTATGCACTAAGTGTAAGGTGATACTATTATGTACATCTACTGTAATATATATACTTGTCTAGCTGGAATTGAAATACCATTGTACTGTTGTTATGTATATACTAGCATTATGAAAGCAAATATTATACTGTTTTTATCTGTGCTCAGAGCCTGAGGAAACCAGCACACACAGACAAATGCATGTCACTCAGCTGTGAAAATGAAACTTAGTTATGAATATCAACTCCATTAGGGGCTATGTAAAAGCAGTAATAGATGCAAGTGTTTGTTTAAAAATAAGTCTTAAAAGGTGTCTTAAATAGATACAATCAAAGATACTGCAAGGAAAAAATAGATCATCCTGTCTACCTTATAGTAATGTGCTATGATCCCTTTAGCAGTGCTGCTTGTTTTCCTGGCTGCACGTTCTACTTACAGACTATCTCTACTGCTGTAATTCCACTGTTGCTTGCATTAGACCAGTAGCTATTTTTAATCCATACTGTTCATTCTTTTGAAGGAGTTTTATTTCCTTTTAATAAACAATCCCAGAAAGAATATTCCATTTCTAAAGGTATTTCTGGAATAATAAGCAGTAAACTGAATTCTTTCTGCTATGCTTTTTTTAAAGATCAAAGTGTCTGTATCCTCTGGAGGCAATTGTATTCGCACATACAGACCAGAAATAAAGAAAGGAACATACAATACTGTCATTGTCAATGTGAAGACTGTAGTTGCTGACAATCTGCTTTTTTACCTTGGAAGTGCCAAGTTTGTAAGTCTGTCTCCTGTTTTTCATGTCCGGGTTGGTTAATCAAATCAGACTACTGACAAATACAGATGCAAGAGGCTTTTCTTAACTCCTGGAGACTTCAAAGCAATACCAGGGTGCTTAGGATGATCTAGACATTTACTGTCTTTGGTATTAATATAAACATTTCTAAAATATGACCAGCAATATTTTTTTTTTTATTTTAACTAGATATGAAATGAGAGACTTGTACACAGACTATATTAGAGCTCTAAAATTCACAGTGCATCCAGGGTAATTTGAGGGTTGATTCTGTGTTTCCCCTTGGGAATGAAGTAGCTAATCATCTTGCATCTGCCAAAGCTCCTATTTATTGCAATTTTAAGTCAAGACTACAATTCCAAGCATAATAACCATGAATGATTCCATTTCCCATGAGCCCTGTAGCAGACACACTTCTAGAATAATCAATAGTAATTCAGTAAATGGGAAAGGTATTCTATTTCCAACACATTGAACCATATGTTTTATTTACATAATACAAAATTAAGAGGTTAGATGGCATCATATGCTAGCCTGAGATCTTTCTGCCATCCAATGGATGTTTTACAGACATTACTCTGAGTTAAATCCTTTTGATGTCTACAATGTTAACATTTCTGTAACTTTGGCAGCCATTTATTGCATATCACTGGCATAAGTAATTCACCTTCTTTGGCTTAAGATTCTTTATTTGAAACATTGAGAGCAGGAAAATAAGAATCTCATTTTAGATCCCACTATCTGTATATGGGCTTCTGATGCTTCCTGTGACCTTCTGAAATGTGAAGAGTTCTGGAAAACTTCCTTTAATTAAAGATGAGATTGCTTCTGCTTTCGTATTTTATATATAGACTGACTTCTTGGCCATAGAGATGCGCAAAGGCAAGGTGAGCTTTCTGTGGGATGTGGGATCCGGTGTTGGACGAGTGGAGTATCCAGATCTGACCATTGATGATGGCTTTTGGTACCGGATTGAAGCCTCCAGGCAAGTATTAATGTCACTTCCAAGACATGGTGCCTCAAGAAAAAAAGGCTAAATTTAACAAGTTCTACTTCTAAGCCACTGTTTGCAAGTTGGCATACACCAGCTTTATGTGGAAATGTTTGCGATGTTTGAAAAGTCAAGTTTATTTTAAAAAAATATATAAACATGGAGAATTCTACTCTGGTTTAATGAAGGGTTTTGAACCTATGTCCAATAGTAAAAAAGTGTATATAGTACAATTACTATTGAAATGTCAGTTGTTCTCTGTTGAAAATTTATTTTCATCATGTATTTCCCCTCTAGCATCAACAATCTATGACGGCTTATACTCCCTTTTGTTTACCTATGACTCTATCGATGCTCTTCTTCGACTAGCTTCCTTTTAAAATCAGTTAGAGGTTTTGGATATCAAAGAGGAGCAGCTTTTCTGAATTTCTGCTCTCGATAAGTACTGCAAATGAATGGTCTGTCATACACCAGTATCTCAATTCTTACTCCAAATGCTACTTCCATAGGGAGAATGTCTCTTCAAACTGAAGATATTTTAAAAGATATGGTGCACAAATAGTCAAGTATTAAATATTCTAGAAAGTTAGACTATACTTTGTAATTTGAGATGAGCTGTTGAATGCTTTTGAACTATAGAAATATAGATATCTTAATATTCAAATTTCAAGTTTGTTGTTTGAAGCTTTTTTTTTTCCATACAAGTAGCAAACATATGACATACGGTGTGGTAATTACAGCACAAGGATTACATAACTTCATATGCTTTATCTTCTGCTTCTGAACAGCTCTTAGTAATTTAGATAATATCTATACTGCAATTTGATATGAAGCTTAGCAATTCATCTTGCATCATTATGGTTAATTTCACATAGTATTAAACATAGAACCAATAATAAAGTCAGAAAATGGGAGAAAAGAGGAGAGAGAAAACAAAGCATTCTAATTCAGGTTACATGCATGGCTCTTAGAGGGGAATTGCATCCAGTTTGAATAACTTAGTAAAATCACAGAAATCAGCTATTTGGAGCAGAGAATTAAATAAAATTATGGTACCATCTCCAGAAGCTGGCTTAGTGAGACTTTATTGCTAGGAAAATACAAACTGGGTTACAATACAAATTGTTGAAATCTTGACTTGTTCATATTTTGAGTACTAAAATAGCTTCATGGCACAGTAATGCCAGGCTTTTGTTTACAAGAAAGCTGCTTCAGCAGAATATGGAGCCAGGACACAGTATAAAAATTCACACGTCCTACAAAAGCACATTGCCCATTAAGCTAGTTCTTCTGGATATATAGTGTGTGCATGCCCTTAGTTTTGCACAAGCTGCTGGATCAGCAATTCAGAACAATTACAGCTTCACAAATCTGAAGTACAGTGCAGTGTTTAGGAGAATTATATTGCAGAGACATTAGTTGGATTTGTGGTATTAAGATGAAGAGCTCAGGACTGATTTTGCATTCTTAAGGCAGATTTCTTCTGAAACCCTACTGAAGATTCTTCAACTTTAAACATTTTAGTCCATTTTATAACTGTCCTCTGACTCCCTTTTTAAGCTTTTGGAGAGCTTTACTCTTTTCATTCCCTCACTCTTTTTTCCAAACTTCTGCTCAGTTCCAACCATAGACTTTTTCAGCAATCTGACCGAGCTGCCTGAATAGCTGGAGCAGAGCATCCACATAGAATGGGGACATATGAAACTTGCCTACTGAATTTTGCCATAGGTTTCAGTGGTACTAGGCACTGACACACAGTCGTAAGTGTAAGGGCTGATAGCAGTTCTTAATTGAGGGCTCCAAAGGGGCCTTAAAGGAGATGCAGTGGCACAGAGGTAGTGAAATTCTCAAGGTCACTTTGTGAAATCTAAATATGGAAAACCTGACTGTAATGATCAGAGACATTCAGTTCAGTTAACTTCTACACCAAAATTTCCAACCTGTTAAGACTAAATTGATAATTACAGCATTTGTTTTCCAAGAACACTTAATTTTCATCATCTTTTTATTTAAAGCATACTAATACTTTTCACTATATTGTACATGCAGAAGTTATCATGGATTTTTTTTTATGTAATTGAAGTAAAATTTGTTTATTCCTATAGGAATTCCTATAGAGATTGCTTGTACTTTAATTTTACAGGGATTTAACAAATGTCACTTACAGAGTTACTTGCCTGCTTACAGAGGCAAATCTGATTGACATCAAGAACTGCAATCAATCAAAGTATCAATGAACAAAGGAAAATCTGGCATAACAGTATGTGACAAAGTGATTTAAAGTAGGTTTGCAATA
This sequence comes from Piaya cayana, assembly GCA_013389865.1. NCBI lineage: Eukaryota > Metazoa > Chordata > Aves > Cuculiformes > Coccyzidae > Piaya > Piaya cayana. The sequence goes on along the minus strand of WAAB01016683.1, from coordinate 45,409 downwards.
TGCAAGCAATGTCAGTTTGGGGAAACAATCAAATGGGTGACAGAATATTTTTGGGACTCACTAGATCATTGAAAGAATGTCACTTAACTTCAGCGGCCCTCAGTTAGGGGCAGGACCTGATTAGTTGTGACTTTAATCAATTATGATTTAAGTATTACCATTGTTTTAATTGTTAATGACAGAGTAAGCAGCACTTTCCCTTTGGGGACAAAGGACATGAATCACAAAATCACTGTAGACACATCCAGTCCAGCTCAGCAAGAATTTGGTTTTAAACTGCTGTGGCATATCTGAGCTATACTCTCCACTGAAGATTTTCTATGCTCTCAAGGGGTCAAGGAGCAGAGGTTTCTGTTTTGCATGTTAGTGTTGATGACTTGCAAATTTACATAATGCCTCTCCTAAAGTGCAAACTCTGTATGCATAGCATTACATAAATTTTTCAGATGATCAGCCCCAAAATGCTGATACGTCTTCTACAACCCACCAGTGTTGCAAGAACTGACTATTACTAGAACAATATCTTCTAACCTGATGACTTGTCATGAACAGGATAGCAATGCCTTTTTGCTGTTAAGTTAGCCAAGTTCTTTCTTCAAGCTCATTTGCCCTCCCTAAATAAGAGAGAATTATTTATGGAAGAGACTCTGTTGTTAGCATTTCAGTCTGAAGATGAAAGACATCAGTGCTATTTGTGACATACTAGACACCCTAAAAAGTGCCTTTCTGCTCAGTGACTTCTGCATTATTGCACTTGGATATTTTTAAACTGGAATCTTGATTTCAGCACAATATAGATAGAAAGTGCCGGTGACTTTCTTTCAGAGAGCATGAAACTTAAGCGGTCTAAAAAAAAGTCTTTAGCTACTGTTAGTCTTTCAACAATCACAACACTGAGAACTTTTATCCTTTAAAGGGCTTCCTTTAAGTAAACCTTCTGGAAAAAAATAAAGTAAAAATTTGGAATTTCTGCTGCATAGAAAATTATCTACTTAGGATTCAGGTGACTTTGAATAAAATATCAAATATTGTCAGTAAAAGGAAATTTTAAACAAAATTCTTTATCATAATATAGATGACTTTAGCCAACTTATCTAAAATTATTTGGAGCAACTGTATGTTTGCATGCCTGAGATGTCGCTTAGAAAATTCCCTGGGAAACTGGGAGTCCCATCTGTATGGTTTTCAAAGCTGCCAGATCAAGCTATGGGTTGGCAATTTAAGACCTCCAGTGTTTTTTTGCAAATATGTATTTTTCACATTAAAAGCCTTGAGATCCCTGACTACAGTGGAGGCAAGATGGCATAAATCTACCAAGGTATTTCCCTTTGGCTGGAAAACCTCAAAATTACTTTGCAACCCTGCTTCACAATTCAGGAAAATTTTTTCAAAACTGAGATGCCTCAACTAAATCTTTGAAATCAACATGACGATGCTCATGGTAAATCCAGCATCCTGTGAAAAATGAGATAAGGCAGCAATTTCAAATTTATCCATAAACCCATAGTATGTAGTCTCCTACTGCCTACCTTATCTCCCAGATATTCCTCCACTACATTAATGGTCAAACAAAATACTTTCATTTGCACATGACAGGATTTGATTCACACTTGGTGCTTATTTCTACAGTCATATGATGGCCCTATAAGAACTTACATGTACTAATTATGGTCCATCTGTCTGAGAGGAAACATTAAGTCATTTTATAACTATAAATGCCTAGTTGTTTACTTCCGTTAGGTAAGTAGTAAACTTTTTGTGGAAAGCTACTATCTGTAGTGCTGTAAGTGAAAGTAATATTAAGCAAATTTTTGCAAAGGATTTAAAATTATTCAAATTTCCTGTGAAATACCTTTCTGTATTTCTGAAAGACTAGGAGGAATCATCTCGCTCCGCCTTCTGTTATAAAAATGTTAGCAAACTCTTTCCATGACAATTGCTATATTAATTTAACCTAAGGAACAGAAAGCAAACTGCTACAGAAACTATTTTCAAATAGTAGATTCTCTTGTTGTTGTTGTTGTTACCTTTGATATTTGATTTGGTTCAGAGAGACTGAGGTAACATCCATAATGGTGCTTGTGCTGTTTGATAAGCAACCAGAGAGCTCCACTGCAGAAAGTGCAAACTTGCATCACAGTGGAGCAAACTGAAGTACTTTATCACATGATCATTCATTTCAGTTCAAATATAAACTCATAAACCTTATAAAATTCAGAAATTTGATTTGGAATCTTGCCTGCATCATTTGTTACTTCAAGAAACAACTACTTAACACTGATTTCATCACACTAATTTAAAAAATGCAACTTCTTTGGTTTACTTAATGAAAATTCCACTTCATGTATATAGTGAATTTTGTTTGAAAGGGACATTGAGGTGAGAAAAAGAACCCTTGTTCTGTGATCATGTCTTTAATTGGTGCAGGCATGAGAGTCTATTAATTTTTATAAAAATGGAACATAATGAAATCAGTAATACATGCCTCTATTAAAAGGTGCTATCTAAAATAGAATTTTTCTATGTTTGGTTTAACTACTGACCCTGTATGCTTAAATTATTTTGTTAAAACTTCTAGGACTGGGAAAAATGGGTCAATATCAGTGCGAGCTCTGGATGGTCCTAAAGCCAGCATTGTGCCAGCCACATTCAGTGCTGTCTCTCCACCTGGATATACCATTCTGGATGTAGATGCTAATGCCATGCTGTTTGTTGGTGGTTTAACTGAAAAAATAAAGGTAATGTCTTGTCTAATGCTAGTATATTAACTGACTGTTTATGTGACAATTTTATCTATTGCTTATAGTAGAAATAGTAAACTTTAATATGCTGGCATCATTGTGGTAGGTGCTTTAATAGCAAATAGTACACCTGCAGTTTTGAAAGATGGTTAGGATTTGCCAAGACATGTGTGTGCCTGGATGTGAAGTTTCTCTGCCCATGCTGTCAACTTCTTCAAATCAGAAGCTTGCTGGTTGGCTGTATTGATGCAGCATTAAGCCCGAACAATTGATTCCTGGTGTGTAGCTGGATACTTTACCTTTGACAAACTGCTGACCCAACGAGGTTTCACTATAATGACAGGAACTCAATTACATTTCCATACATACCAGCTCTTCTAACAATGCATTTAACGGTATATATTCCTTTGCATTCAGAGGTTTTTCTTTGTCATGTACTCACAGTACCAATTCTTCCTTTGTAGCCTACTTTCATGTGTCTGCTTTATATTCTTGATTTTTGTTCCTGTTTTCCGCCTGCACTACCCCTCTTTTTAACTGCTCCCTGCATCAGATCTTTGTTCTCTTTTCTCCTCTTTTTGCCTGTTCATTTTTTGGTGACTACTTCTACATTGCTTAACTTAATGGGAATGAATAGAAGATTAATGCCAAATAGAATGGATGGAAATCTTTCAGCAAAAAGTCTCTCATAAGTAGTAATTATCATGTATTTTCCAGAGAAATTAATTACAAAACAATTTAAATGAACTTTTTTGTACCTAATCAATATTTTGATTTTTAAATGTTAATATTTTAAAAAATAATAATTGTTTAAAATTTAAAAAGCTAACATTAGACTTTCCTGAATGATAAACTCAATGAAATTTTTTTATATACTGAAGTTTGTATAAGTCCTCAAATGCTGAAATAGCACAATAATTTATGGTCCAACGTTCTAGTTTTCAGAAAGTTCAACTTTCTAGAGTATTCTGATTTGGGAATATATGAATGGACATAGTCCTTTCTTAGGAAGAATAATATAGATGCACATTTCCAGACAGACAAAAAGAAAATCAGAGGACATGAGTAATAGAAAATACAGATTCTACTTACTTGAAATCATTGTCTTGAGGTCCAGCTTCAGCTTCAAAGTTATCTGTGTGTTTTGAAGCACAGCCAGGTAACATGATTTTAGAACTTGATCCGGTACTTAAGTCGGGGCTTCTGCACACATAAGAAAAGCAAGACTAAGCAGAATTGCATTACTGCCAGCTAACTTAAGTGAGTTATATCTGACTGACAAGCATTCACGGGAACAGGAAAAAAATTTCATGAGATCTTGGGCTATGAAATTGCAAGTAAGTCTGTATTAGTAGACTGGGACCTGCACACTCTGCTTTATCAGAAATGGACCCACAAAGAATCATGGACATTTTCAACTTTTGAAGATGGAGATGCAATGAATCTTGACATTTTCTTCTGTACTTCAAGAGTGTAAATAACTGCCATGCACGTTGTTTTATATATTTGATTTAATATGGGAAGTAGACAAGAAGGTCAATTGAAGAAGTCATTAGAGGATTATGTATTGGATAAAGCAGACTTTGTCATCATTTTCTAGGTTTTCCTTATAACTTTAAACAGAGGTACTGGTTTGCTCTCTACCTTACAGCTACCTAGAGGTGTTTCCTTTCTTCTATAAGTCATGAACAAGAACTCTTGAAATATATTTCTAAAATTAATGAATCACCCATCGCTAAAAGTGATACTGCAGAGATTAATGACCCTTAAAAAAACCAGAATGGCTTCACTGGCTTTCTGTACTCTGTCCCTTTGATCTGCTTTGGCCACTGGCAATTTATCTAATGATAAATTATTCTTCGTAATGCTAAGAGTGAGCTTTGTTTTACCTTAAGATACTTCATCTCTTATGCCTAATAGTACTTCTCAGCCTTCTTTCATTCTTAGAATTTTGCTTCGTCAGGTAAGCTTTAGTTTCTACTGTTGTTTTCACCATTTAATTTAATTTTCTCCAAATTTAATTGACTCAACATTATGTCCTGTTTTTCACTCACAATCATAACTCAGTGGAATAATCACTCCACTGAGCTGAATTTGGACTGTTCAGGGGTTGCAGTGCTGTGTAGCTGTAATGACCAAAGGCCCAAACACACTTAAGTCCATTCGAGGTGACAGGGTTGTGTCTGCCCACCTCATTAAAATGCCTGACTGTCAACTCAGGAAAACAGACTGGCTCAGGTAACGATCATAACTGCAAGAATTATTGTTATAATAATTTAATCACTCTGTATTTGGAAAAGCATTTGAGAGTTTAGTTTATGCAATATTTAAACTTTGTTAACTCAGTTAAGACCTTAGAAAATGTATGGTCAGGTGGCTTTTGGCCGTTAAAGGGTGATGCCCCAGAGGAGTCGTGAAGTTTCAAACTCAGATACGGGGCTAAATCCAAACCTTATTTGAATTTTATTTTAGACATCACTTTTGAGTTATCAGAAGGCAAGTGGGGCAAGTACTGAAACATAATAATATCGTTTGTTCTTGGACAGGTCTAGAACATTAGAACTCCCAGACCAGAGCTTTCACCTGAATCCTACTTCAAAAAAATATACTTGTTTTCATTAAGAACCCAGAGAATCAAAAGTGATACAGAAATTCAGCAACAGCATAAAGTAGTCTTGTGCCTACTACTTATATTCACAACAAAGCTGTTACATAAGATTAATAAAAGTGTATGTTTTGCTTGATGTCATCTGTAGGGTTAAGTGTTATTATTTTATTTCATAAAGAACTCTTAGTATTATAGCCTGATCATAGAAAAACTGAGTCAGATGTGTATAAAGAGATAATATGTACTGTTTGAGTAGCCATATCCCAAGGCTGGAGCCTACCGCTCCAATAAAAGATGTCATTACTCCTAACATAGGTCAGTCTCACTTAAATGGCACTGTCAGAGAAAAAATTAGTTTTAATTTTAAAATATTTAGTATTATATCTATTGCTTTACTTCAAGTTTATTAGTAGTATTTATGTGGCATATTTCTTTAATATTTGATTACTGAAAGTATTTGAATAATATTTAGTCAAGAAGAATTACTTAACAATGAAGCTTCATTAAGTGTTTATGGAGGAAAAAGTTAGAGATTTGGAAGAATCTCTAAAGGGAAAAAGTTTCAAGGATTTACTCTTGATGTTTCAAAAGGGCCTAGAACATAGTTACATTTAAATCTGAACCCTTTCCTGAATGGTTTCGGGTTTTTTTTCCTTTATTTAGATACAGTGAGGCATAGGTAGGTAATGAGCACAGTTCAGCACATGGGATCAAGTATGAGGTGCAGTGCTGAACTGGAATTGTGGATACTCCAAAAATCTGGTGCTAGAACAGCCATTTTCAACATCACTAAGAATTTTCCAGATGTTTTTCCAGACTTCTCCATTTTTCCCTCTTAGTCAGGAAAGCCAACCTGATGTTTAGTTTTGTTGTTTTTTTCTGCAGGTAGGTGAAGACAAGGGCAGAGGTAGGAAGGCAGTGTATTACAAGTCTGGTATGCCTGATGTATTTGCAATACAGGGTTTTAAACACTGTCAGACTGGATCTGTTCAGACACAGCAGCTTTGGGAACTTTTGTCATCATCTGGTACAGTTGTCAGCCTCACAAACGAAGACTTTAACTGAGATTTTTCTATAACCATCAAGCTCTTTGGACTTTTACCAAGGTCACTGACACTTCTTAAATATTTGTCTCAGAAATCTGCTTTTTGCATGCATCTTTGCAATGTATTGAAAAAGAAGGCTGATTTTTAATTTTTAAAAACATCTTTCATCTGACTTGTGTAGAAGACTCTGATATTTAGATGTCATGATTTTCTCAAAAATGACACTAAGTTCATACTTGTTGCTAATTAAAACCTTCCCAATTACTCTGGGAAATATCACTAGCGCATTAAGTCTTTTGAGTCATACTTTTCCTTGAATATTTTCAAGTTGCACTTCATGTTTTCTTGCAAGATCTTAATATTCATAATTGCTGTATGGAAAACAGCAGGTGCTTGTCTATCTCAAATAGCTAAGTATATTGATTTTTAATCAGCTCATATTGATGAAGTGAAATTTAGATGAAACTAGGTATTTTTAAAAGGATCATTTTGAGCTGAGTACTCTGTGTACTGTCAGATATTAGCACCTCCATCATGGTACCATGTTATGATCTAATGTGCACTACCCTGTGTGCATGACCCTAGCTTAATGAGTATTGATGTGACATGAATTTTAATTGCTTTGCCATCTGCACTTTTTCTGCATCCAAAATTCATCAAGCCTGTAGGACTGTGTTCAAGTTGCAATATCAAAGGTAACTGTAAAGGATGTACTGTCAGGTAGGTAAAGCACTGGTAAAGCTAGGAAAGCCAATGGTGACATGGAAGCCAATGTAGCTCTTTATTCTTCAGGAATAATTCTGTTTAGACCTTCCCCAGCATCTCAAATATAAATGGAATTTTCCTTCCTGACTAATATGAAGTTTAGCTCACTTTGTTGTTGATCATTTGTTCTATTGTAGGAATTCTCAGATTAAATAATACTCTTGGTACTTGAAATAATAAGAAGCGTCTTCTGGTATTCGTCATTTTCATAGCAGTTATGCTTTCAGACACAGCAGATCACTTCAAATTGAATTCTAATGAGATGTGTGGTTTTTTCTGGCAGAAGTCAGATGCTGTGAGAGTCACCACCTTCACTGGCTGCATGGGTGAAACCTTCCTAGACAGCAAGCCCATAGGACTGTGGAATTTCAGGGATATTGAAGGTGACTGCAAAGGATGTGCTGTCAGGTAGGTAAAGCACTGACTGTTTCTTATGCTCTTTTGGGAACCTCTCTGCAGTGACACTGCGCCCTGTGATAAGCAGCAGGAATTTCCATAGCCGCCAGCAAGTTCCAGTAGAAAATTGTGGTCTGTATGCAACACAGAGAGTTATAGAAAGTATCAGGTTAGGTTGCAATTACACCAAGAGCGGAAACACTCAATCTGGGCCATAAATGGTTGGTATCTTAGCAGAACTAAGTTGGTGTAACAGTGCTGTGATGGAAAGGCTCCTGCTAACCAGTAACCAGGATTAGCCAAAACACAGGAGGTGGTGTGATCCACAGTGGGACTATCTGGCTCATGGACAGCTGTGGTGTGGGTGCCTGCAGCTCTCATACAATGTGGGACAGAGTCAGGTGCCTCAAGGTGGCTTTCACAACCACAACTGTAGTGAGCAAAGACCCCTACAAGAGGAAGGTATTTCCATTCTCAAAAGAGAATCGAAAGTTCTGTTCCTGCCAGTGACCTGTGTTTTAACAGATAGGTTAGATGGCCATCCAGGCATGACCAGGATGAGCCATACAAAGGCTCAGAACTCTGTTCAGGAATTTAGAAACAACATAAGTTGTCAAAACAACATTCCTTTCAGGACGAGTCCTTGTCCTTAGAAAGCTCTGACCCATCTTCATTGCTCTTTTGCATGAAACAAATTGCAAACGCTTTCCTGTGCCACATCTCAACTTCAGAAGCTGAGGGTCGTTATACAGAGGCACCACCTGATACTACAGCACAGTACTGGGAATCATGTAAAGAAGATTGATTCTAAGTCTTTCACAACATTGTTTATGGTTTATGATTTCCACAATGACCTACTGCATGAAAGCAGCAGTGTCTTCTTAGATGCTCCTGGTTTTTTGAGGGAATTTGACAATGTTAGTATATGATATAGAACTCATGCTGTGTTAGGTAAAATAATTGTAGACCCAGTCAGGGCAGTTAAAGGTAGGCCAGTTTTCATATTAGGCCGCTAGTTTGACAGCCTGCTAAGGCTTAGCCCTTTGAAAATTATGGAAATTCCAGCTGTGAACAGAAGTTTTACCAGAGGATTTTCTTGATTACAAATGTAAGCCCTTGACACCTAGGTGGAAATTTAAGGAGCATCATGATAGATATATGCCTTTCAGTTCCAAGCAAATCTTAATGGAAATGCCTAAACATTTACATGCATCTCTGCTTGAATTTAATTTTCTCATTCATTAGTGATAGATAAAGAAGAATACTAAATTTGAGATTTGTAGAAAACTGTATTAGAAGTACCCTTTTACCTTACCCCATTGTTCCAGTACCAGGAAGATTCCTGTTCTGCAAAAATGTAACCTGTAAATGTAGGTGTTGAAAGTGAGAGGACTACATTCAAGTTCTTTGTATTTGTGCCAAGATAAATAGGAAAAATGGTTCTGGCCAATATTTCACACATAGGTTCCTTGTTCATATTCTATTGTGTTTGTGATTAAACCAAAAGATTGCTTTCATGCAGCTATCTGATCTGTGTGACACAAATGGGGAAGAGTCTATCATAGAAATCATATGAAACTCAAGGCCTGATCTTTTCTGTTCTGTAATGACAGGAATGCCAAAAACCATGGTGGGACTGATGCTTATGCTTTTGTGGTGTTCGTAATTTGTGTATCACAGTATCTAGGATTTTCAGTGTGGGACCATCCAGGAGTTGTAAAATCACTAATAACAAATCAAAGATTTATTACAAATGAATGAGTACGTAATGCTATTTTATATTGAGGTTTGCAAAATTACTCTTTACAGACTACAAGATAAATGCAACACATTCGTCTTCCATCTTCTTCCGAGATGTGCTTTTGCATTTGACAGGCAGTGAGGTGATCTTACAGCTTCATTTGTTATAGAATCATAAAATGGTTTGACTTGGAAGGAACTTGAAAGATAATCTAATTCCAACCCCCCTGAAATGGGCAGGGAGACCTCCCAGCAGACCAGGCTGCCCAAAGCCCTGTCCAACCTGACCTTGAACACCTCCAGGGATGGGGCAGCCACAGATTCCCTGGGCAACTTGTGCCAGTGTCTCACCACCCTCATTATGAAAAACTGGGAGTTTGATATGAAATCAAACCAAGTTCAGGAAGACTCCCAAGAGGTGTGCCTTCACCTCCTTAGGCCCCACTTCTTCATGTTTAGCCTCACACAGCAAAGGAAACTGATCAGAATTGCCTCTTTTCAGCCCACAGGTGGCAGATAGTGAAGGGACAGTCCAGTTTGATGGAGACAGCTATGCCATGGTGAGCCGCCCAGTCCGCTGGAACCCTAATATTTCTACAGTCATGTTCAAGTTCAGGACCTTTTCATCAAATGCCCTCCTGATGTATCTTGCTACTGATGACTTGGTGAGAAAAAAACAACTAACCTTCACGCTGCTTATGGGTTTCATGCCATCATTACAGGGACTGAATTAATGATATTATAAAGTCAAATAGTAATTTAATATAGCACTGTCCTGGGATGAAGTTGCATGGTGTCATGGTTCACTGCTGTCCAATTGAAAATAATGTTATGATGTGGATGTTGACTACCTAGTATTTAATAACTGGGGAGCATTACGTTAGGCTGAGGGGAGTTACAGCTTTCATTAAATTATTAATTCATTTTTTAAATCCCAAATGTTTACCTGTGCAATCACTGCCAGTTGCGCCTGTGCCTTCATAGTGTCAAGTATGTGAGGGCAGGAAGAATATGGGAAGAGACGAGTACTAGGTGGAAGTCCTATAGATACAAAGAAAAAGCTTGTGTTTAATGTGAGTGGTGTTAAAAGACTACTGAATGGTGTGGTAAATCGGATGTGATGATGATGATGTTTTTACAGGGTCAACAAACATTGCCTTTTACAGCTAAAAAATAGAAAAATTGGTTACAAAGGTATTTAAGGTTTTTATTCACAGACACTACTGAATGTGTGTGGATAACAAGGAGAAGTCATTTATAAAGACATCTCGCCAGGTCCTTCATGTGAATTGGGAATAACTCAGCTTCTGCATCACTGATCCAGACTGATTTGCATTTTGACTGGGAACGGAATCCTTTCCTTAGCCTTTTCATATGGGCCAGAAATTATGTGCAGCAGTTCTCACTGACATCTTGAATAATTACTGAGAACTCGTTATTTTACAAAAACAGTGTTTGTGTAAATCAGTCCTATTTCAGATTCCTGTATTTTGGGAAAAATTATCAAAATTAATGGAATTATCAAAGAGCAGGGTGTTCTTTCTGACTGACTATACTAAAAGATAATGTTTTATTATGATAATGAAGTACTTACACAATTTTTCTAATTAGTTTTTATAACTGAATATTGAAAGTATACTTAATGTAATTATTTTACATTATTTTGTATAATTACTTTGTATAATTATTAATTTATGAAGTTTTCTATAAAAACATATTTACTTGAACTTATGAAAAGCACTGGGAGCTGAAAAGCAACTGCTCCGTGATACAGTTTGTCTCAAGATATTGTCCCACTGCATCAAAACTTGGAGGATGGTCTTTCTAGTGATGCATGGCTAGACATGCATAAGCACCTAGAGTACTGAGTTGGTTAAATTTTACTCTTTTCAAATTAACGTCTATCTATCTTTATATTCATAACATTGTTATTAGTTTTACATAAGTGTTCTGCACATGGTAAAGTATTTTCATCTATCTCCAGTTACTCTTCAAATATCGGTGTCAATGGTTGATGAGACTAATAGTTCAAAGCTTTCTGTTGCTCCCTCGGTATAGATTGCTCTCTAGAAACCCTGGTAAACAAGCCTGTTTTACCATCTTTACTGTTCTTGTTTTCTACCTTGCAAATTTAAATCTAGCTGAGGCATTTAGTAAATGCACTAGCTGTAGTAAAGACATATATTCAAAGACAAAACTCAAACCCAGAACTATACAGACAAAACTCAAAGCTGACTGTTAGTTTTAGGTAATTATAATGTGCATTTCTGTCTTAAATCTAAGAAAATAAAAGTACAAACATCACATCAAAACTCAAGCTGAGTTGTTAGCAAAATGCCTACCAAGTTGCAATTCAAAGGAGAAAAAAAAGACAAAAACCATAACTTGTTGGCAGCAGACTTTTGTACATTACAGTCTTGGGCAAGTAAACACCTAAGTAGATTTTTTAAGAAGTGTTTCTTTACTGTCACATGTCTTTACCAAAATGAATAAGAATCATAATTTCTATATCTATCTAATCCTTTTCATTAACAGAAGGATTTTATGAGTGTAGAACTCAGTGGTGGGCGCATAAAAGTGAGCTACGATCTGGGTTCAGGTACAGCTTCTGTTATCAGCAACCAAAATCATAATGATGGCAAATGGAAATCTTTCACCCTGTCAAGAATTCAAAAACAAGGTGAGTTCGTGTTGTGTCAATACCATGAATTTCCCAGTTACCTGTGCAGTACAGCTAATTGTCTGATTGTGGGGAAGATTTTAGTCAAAACTGCCAGAATTATAAAGTTCTAGTGATTTAGCAACTTCTTTTTCGTAGGTTACAAATGTGATTATTTGCATGTAAATAATTGTGCTGTCAAACAGGCCTTTTATGAACAGGTACCTTTATTTTCAGGCATAATTCGGTATTACAGTTGTGTAAATTACATTCTAAAATGCTTCAGTGTAGGGGAAAAAAGAAGCATTTTCAACTGTTCCCTGATATTGTTCGAAATCATAAAGCAGACCTGTGACCTTTGGACAGAAATATCTTTCATACTGTATAGTCCTGTCGTGCTTAGCATATCCCAAAGGGTTTAAAAAAGCAGTGACTTCAGTACCACTACTACAGTATCTAAGTAGACAAACACAATAACTATTTTATATTCACTATGAATATACAAAGTGTTAAGATCTGAGTCTATATGGAAACAACTGGGAACATCTTTGAAAGTGCTACTAATTCTTTAACCTGTTACTGGTATTACATTCAATTCTCTTTCACTCCTGAAAACTGTAATTTGGTTTCAGGTTTTGCACATTCCTCCTCTCTTTTAAGGCATTTATTTAGTCAGCTGATTCTACAAGACTTACTTGTGGGAAGATCTTCTGTCAGAGAACACTCTTCCTCCCATCCTCCCATCTCTCCTTCCTCTCCACAGAGTATGCGTTAGCTCTTCTAGCCAGTTTTCTCTTTGAAATCCCCTAAGAGACTGACAGGTCTTTCATCTCCAAACACACTCTATTCCATCTTTAACCAGAAATCAGGCTGGTGGCTTTTTTTAATTAAAAGAAAGGCTCACTTCATTCCTTAACTGTGTAAATGGCAGGATAGTAAGCAATCTCTTGCATATAACTGTCTAAAGGGGAAAAAAAAGAAAAAAAAAGGAAGAAAGAAACAAACTAATGTTTCTTCTCATCTCTGTAGTAGAATTCCTCCCTGCAAACTGCTCAGCATTTTTCAGTGTGTCTTGTCTCTTTCATTGAACTTTATATTCTGTATTAATCCATACATTAAAAATATACGTGGGACAAGTATTTAAATCGGATGGTTATGTGACTCCAGGTTGAGACTAGACATGAGAACAACTGGCTGCTTTGGGTTTGAAAATGGTTTAGAGTGACTGATCACCAGTCTCTAAGGCACATGATGACAATGCTTAACAAACTTTTACACTAAAAAATTCTGCTCAAGTGACAACCTTTAGACTGAAATCACAAATTAGATGTAAAATAATCACTTCTTTCTTGGTTTTTTTTCCTGGAGTGTTAGCTCCAAATTACATTGACACAAAGAACATACCAAATTGAAACAGGTTTACAAAATATGTAAAAATAAAGCATACAGAATCGCTATAGGTATTTAGGTTGCTATGGAAACAGAGGAAATTGCGGGTCTCCTTTTCCACCCGTAATTGACAAATTGGAAATCCAGTGTCTTAATTGTTAAATACAACCCTCCTTGCCTCTCCCCCCGCCTGCCAACCCTTCAAATATTTCTTTGTTGCTTTCTTACACTAAAACATCATTGTTTACATCTGATATTTTGAAACTAATCTCTAATCTCTTCCAGCTAACATATCAATCGTAGACATAGACACCAATGTAGAAGAGACCTTAGCAACAACTTCTTCTGGCAGCCACTTTGGGCTCAACTTAAAAGGGCATGAGAAAATATATTTTGGGGGATTGCCAGCTCTACGAAATCTAAGGTAACATGGTTCAAACTAATTTCTTTACCCTTGACAAGAGGATGTATTCTTATTCTCTGAATCTGTTTCTCAAGTTCACTTGCAGTAAATGAATGGTGAGTTCTCAATATACACAACATTGCCACAGCAGACCAATGCTTTATTTACAGATATTGTATACTTCATTGTGCTTCACACAGCTCAGACTACAGAAATATGATGGAAATCATGTTAACAGCTGTCTGATGCTGTGCAGAACTGTGAAGTAGCTGACTTCTTTTTTAAAGTATTTTTTTATTTAATTAATAGAATTTGTGACTAAAAACTTGCAGAAATAGCTCTATACCTCCACAAAATTAAGCACAAGTGTTTACCTTGTGCATCAGCAGAAAAATAGAACTACAGACAGCCCCTCACAGGATTACAGTTAAATGAGTTTGCACATCTGCGTGATCAGGGTCACTATACTTTCAATACATATAACATTTTTGTGCTTATATGTGATTTAAAATTATTTGTAGACCAAGGTTCCTGGGCTCCTTAGGTTAGATTCTTCCTGTATTCAGAAATGGAAGTATATGATGCAATACTCTTGATATATTTAATGTAAGTAGAATGAAATATGGCAGCCTGTTGCCTTCAGAAGCCTGATCCTGAAATTCTTGCTCAAATAAAATTCCCATTATTTATTTTTTAAATATCATGTATTATTCTTGGTAATGTTTAAGTTAAGCTTTAATAAACTGAATAAATGGGATAACAGATACTTGAATTTAGTGGCTGTATTACATGGATTTAAGTAGACCAAAAAGCTTACTTGTACTTTAAGTGAATATTCAGCAGTTTTGCAATGACAGGAATGAGAATTCTGCACCACAGAAACAAGCCCATTAATCTATGTCAACTTTAGCTACATGACATAATGAAAACCTTGAAGTGGTCTGCACAAGGATTTGTTGTAATTAGTCCACAAGCCATTTGGCAATTAAAAGAAAAGACATATTTGTTAATTTATTAGGTTAATAACTGACCTCTGATGTCAAATCACCCAGCAACAAAAAGATCTAAGATCTGTTTTACTAATGAAATATAATACTATATTCTGTAAGTGTGAGATCACACTAGTGCATAACAAAAAGTCTAGAGCAATTATCTTCCCACAAATCCTTTGTCGTTGCTTAGAAATTCAATGTACCCCAGCTACTTAGGCTTATGGCAACTATTTTGCCTACAACTATGATTCATCAGTCACTGGGGCAGGACCAATGCCATGGTAACTTAGAATCAAAAATAGTGAAAGGAGGATTAGGGTAAAGCTGAGATACTGCGAACAATAGACACTGAGGTACCCGTGATTTTGTAATTACCAGGTCATGTCTGTTCTGCCAAATTCTTTTACGTGGTTTGTTTTTCACTCACAACCAAGTATAGCAACAAAATTTAAAAGGCCTCTGACTCATAACATTTTAATGTAGATGTTTGCTGAGTAACCCTGTTAATTATTATAGCTTGATAGTGTATGTAGAATCTCACCATCCATAATGTGTTGTTTGTAAATGATGTATATCTTCTTCGTTGAAATATTTTGAACCTTGCTATTAAGTATCATTTGCTACAATTAATGTAATTTTAATTATTTTTTTTCTTTCTTTTTCACCCTAGTATGAAAGCAAGGTAAAAATAATTAGATTACTCGCATGACTTGCATGTGCCTAGTAAGTGCAGCTTGAAAGCACAGGCAGCAATGCAGAAGCAGCTTGTAGGTAGTATTTGTTACCAGCTGTTACGCTAAAGCTGTTAATTCAGCAAGCTGCTTCAGCTGCAACAAGCAAAGCTGCTCCCAAGTGCTTATGCTGTCATCTTACCTGCTGTGCACACAGCTACCCAAACACCTCTTCTTTTCTGTACATGGCTGCTTACTTCAGATGTGTTTGTTTATAACACTTGAATGCCTCAGAAGCAAAGCTATGGCAAGCTGTATTGGTGAGTTTGGTTCTGACCTCCAGGGAATGTAGTCCCAGGTCAGTAAGGAGCACTCCAATGCAGTGAAGTAGTTACTGAATTTGGTATGAAAGCAAAGTGCAGATTTTTGAGATTTGCCCCTTCTGAGTTTAAGAGCAGGAGGATTAAGGAGGTGATAGGGGAGGTCACCTAGTTCTGAGTGTGTTTTTAGTGTGCAACTATTTGTGTCAGTTACTTTTGCTTTGATGTCCTCAATAGAGGAACTACACTTCACTATGTCTTGCAGTTTAATTCCTGGTTTGAATTAGAAAAATGCGACTTCACCTCTATCCCACACCCAAACCTGAGAAAGATTATTTCCTCTTAAGCTCTAGAAATCTTTTTCTTCTATCCCCTTGAAACTGATCCTAATTTGGAGGAAAAGAAGTGCCAAGAATTTATGCCAGATCTGAATGAAATTGGACAATTGAACCTTGTTTTGTATGTTTTGGAAGGGAACAAATGTAAATGGACGTCTTAAGAAAACATCAAGCAAGTGTTCAGTGTTTGCAAGGATGTAGTCTTCATGTAGGTGCGGAATTAAAAGATAACAGCAACTGCTTGTAATGGGACAACAAGAGGACAGTCTGTAACTGTGAAGGACAGGAAGGGCTTAGGAACATGAATGGTTTCTGGATGGCAAAACAGGAGACCATGGGCACAGCTGCTAATGACATGGCAACACTGTTCTGCTGCTGGGAAGATGAGCCTGTAAAAGAAGTGAGGAGGAGCTAGGAAGTAAAAAATAAAAAATGAAAGGTGACCAAAAGTATATGACTGTAAATAAAACAGAGTATGGATTATTTTAGAAATCTAGATGCTCATTTTAACTTACTTAGGGGATGCCAATACGCTTGCTGGGATGGCTGAAATGCAAAGAATGGTTTTCAGTACCAAAACATGCAGCTGAACAATATCTGTGCAAAATAGTTTTATTTTGTAATTAATATTCATTTCAATCTTTTCTTCCATGGAGCTGAAATATTTGTTTGGTTTAAGGTTTATTTTCTTCCCACAAATAACTCCTTATTTATTTTCCAAATTCATTTTTCTTTCTTTGACCTGTTTATATTATTCAGATATTTTATGAAACAGTCATGAATAATATCATGAATTAATTAAATAGTGGCTTTTTATTTACTGTCTATGCTATTAATAGCAACTTTTTTGCTGAAATTACTTTATAAGCCTTTTCTTCTTGCAAGCCTAGTTCAGATGTTGCTAGTAGTTATGGTCTCAGTCTGGTATTCCCAGGCCTGGGAAATCATATTTTGCTTTCAAACATGCTAGCTTCTGTGTTACTTTCAGGGATTTTCTCATTACTTCTGGCAACCAGCTAATGAGCCAGATCATGGGACTTTGCCATAATATAAGAATATTTTCCTGTCTTGGATGGATAGTCAGATTCTGTTGCAAACCCAAGTGTTTTGTTTTCTTTAACTGTCTGTGAAAGACAAATATACTGCTGTGTCATGAGGAAATATGCAGTGATTTTCGTAAGAAAGATACCAGGAATATAAAATACATAGAAAACAAGTGTCAGTGCACCTGAACATAAGGAATTCCTTANATAATATCATGAATTAATTAAATAATTAATTCAAATTTCAAAAAATTGGCTTTTTATTTACTCTCTATGCTATCAATAGCAACTTTTTTGCTGAAATTACTTTATAAGCCTTTTCTTCTTGCAAGCCTAGTTCAGATGTTGCTAGTAGTTATGGTCTCAGTCTGGTATTCCCAGGCCTGGGAAATCATATTTTGCTTTCAAACATGCTAGCTTCTGTGTTACTTTCAGGGATTTTCTCATTACTTCTGGCAACCAGCTAATGAGCCAGATCATGGGACTTTGCCATAATATAAGAATATTTTCCTGTCTTGGATGGATAGTCAGATTCTGTTGCAAACCCAAGTGTTTTGTTTTCTTTAACTGTCTGTGAAAGACAAATATACTGCTGTGTCATGAGGAAATATGCAGTGATTTTCGTAAGAAAGATACCAGGAATATAAAATACATAGAAAACAAGTGTCAGTGCACCTGAACATAAGGAATTCCTTAAGGATAAAAAAGTATCAAATGAATTTTTTTTCCAGCCTTTGGCAAATACTTAATCCAAAATGTTTGCTAAAGTTTCTCTTTCATTAGGATCTAGCATGCAAAAAGATGAATGAAACATTTGTCTTCCACTTAAAGTCCCTCCTTGTTAAGATTTCCCATCTTGCATCTTTCTGCTTTGCCTAAGGAACAACTACTTACTTATTTCATAGCTCACTTCATTTAAACACCATAGGTGACAACGCTCCTTTACCAAAAAAATTACAGAAAGTAAAGAAAAAAATTGAAAGATGACTGTTGCCAATTGGACATGAGATCCAGTGTGCTTTTGAGTGATTGAAGGCAGTGTGTAATAAGTTCTGATAGGTGGCAGAAGGCAAGATGTACTCATTTGAGTGTATTTATGTCTTTAAAAAAAAAGAAAATCAGGCAGCTGTGCATCTGAAAGTGTATATGTGTGTGTGTGGCTGATTTTGTTCTCCCTAAATTCTGTTTTTGAAAATACATTGTACTTCTAATTTGTTTAGGCCTGAAGTGAACTTAAAGAAATATACAGGTTGCCTCAAAGACATTGAAATTTCAAGGACACCGTATAATATATTGAGTAGTCCTGATTTTGTTGGTCTTACCAAAGGATGCACACTAGAGGTTAGTCTGATTTCCATGTGTTTTGATATTTTCTGGTTTCTGATTTTATGGCATAACATATTGGTTGTATAAACCATGTTCAGACATACATAGGAATCTATTCTGAAATCTTTTTCTGAAATCATACAGTTCAGGTTGGAAGGGATCCCTGTGTCATGGGGGAGACCTCCCACCAGATCAGGTTGCCCAAGGTCCCATCCAACCTGGCCTTGAACACCTCCAACGATGGGGCAACCACAGCTTCGCTGGGCAACTTGTGCCAGTGTCTCACCACCTTCATTGTGAAGAAATTCCTCCTAATGTCTAGCCTAAATCTTCTCCCCTCCAATTTAAAGCAATTTCCCCTCATCCTATCATTACATGCCTTTTTTAAAAGTACAATGCTTAGCAATGATCTAGCTTTGGTTTTGCTTACTTAAATAGAAAATTATTGACGTTAATGAGGATTGAATTAAGCAATCACATATTTCAAAAACCTTAAAAAAATTTATGAACATAAAATCCAAAGATTTTTTTTTAAATAGAAGTTATTGTAAAATCTTTCATTACAGAAAACCAGAGGTATTTTGACAATCACAGTATATTTAGAGGTACCTGAAAGAAAGTCATCCTTAGGATAGGAACTGTAGCTTAATGTTATGAGATAACACCAATCTGGAAGACAAATTTCACATTTCTAGCTGTTCACTAGGAATGTGCAAAACTGATAATATTATTTTAATTTTAAATACATACAGCTTAAATCTACTTATTTTCAGTTGTTGCTGCTTCTAATTAAAAGCCTTGCAATGCATATAAAATTCAAAGAATCTGATCCTAAGTTTGAGAGATATTATAGTAATTTTCCATAGAAAAGAAGAATCTTCATATATGAGAAAATATTTGCAGTGAAATTTGTCACCAATAAATAGTTTAGATTTCTTACTTGGAAATTTATACTATTTAAGATAGTCTTGCAAGCAGCTGTATGATCTTAAGTTCTATATCTGATATCACTACAGCAAATCCAAATAAGCTGTTGTTAAACAGATGCTTTCTGACCATTTTCCCCCAAAATACTAAGAACTCTCTTTGAGCAATGATTGGAACCTGGCCAAATAAAGATGAGTACCCTCTTTTGCTGTGTTTATCACTTCTGTCTCTGACCTTCATCAGAGCAAAAAGCACACAGCAATAGGACCCTCAGACAGGTTATAAGACTAGATGGGTCAGTCATGTGATGGCCATTTTTTTCAGGTTTGTGACAAAGCTAAACTGTAAACAAATAGATTGCTTGAATACTTTTCAATCTTATCAAATCAAAATCTTATCAAACTTTAATTCAGTAAAATTTTCTACAGGAGTTCATATTTGTTTGTATTTATAGTAGTTTCTTTCCTGAATAGGAAAGAACAGTTGTGTTGATTTTCTTTGTTGCTGCAAGTCTTAGAAAAAAACTTTAATTTTCACATTATTTTGTAACTCTTGAGGTTTCAGAATCTGAAATCTAATTCTATTAACCATTTTGTTGGGAGATTAAATAAGGTATCCTAACTGTACAAAACAAGAAATTTAGGATAATTTAAAAGAAGTGAAGTGAAAGCTAAGGATAAAGACTGGATATACACTCAATTATTTAAATTCCCTCAGATTTCAGAGAAGGTCAACATCATCATCATTGATTTTATCTAGCTTAATAATCCATTATATCTATTCAGGAAAGTGGTTCTACTGTACAAAAAAATGGTGAGTTATTTTAAAAAATGTCAGTGTTTCTATAGACTGGTTTTCCCTGCTGGAAGAGCAGAAGAATTGACAGTGATTACAGAAAATCTCCAGGAACATGCAGTGATTTATTATTTGATGACATATACTAGTCTTGAATCATAGAATCATAGAATCACCAGGTTGGAAGAGACCCACCGGATCATCAAGTCCAACCATTCCTATCAAACACTAAACCATGTCCCTCAGGACCTCGTCCACCCGTGCCTTAAAACACCTCCAGAGAAGGCGAATCAACCACCTCCCTGGGCAGTCTCTTCCAATGCCCAATGACCCTTTCTCTGAAAAAATTTCTCCTGATGTCTAGCCTAAATCTCCCCTGGCATAGCTTGAGGCCATTCCCCCTCATCCTGTCCCCTGTCACTTGGGAGAAGAGGCCA